>JAODUO010000156.1:0-422500 GCA_025642075.2 Ridgeia piscesae
AACCCAAATTAAATCCTCCCAAAAAAATTGGGGCCCCCCGTAAATTTAAAGTACCATAAGTGTAAAACGCCCGCAAAAGAAAGTTTATTAATTTATAAACAATGATAGTATGGCTTTTGATCGGGCGGCTTTACTTCCATTTTTGTGCCACTATTTCTATTTTTTTTAAATTTTTCTTTATAACTTTCAAAAAATTTTTCCCCCTTTTTGGTTTAAATTTTTGGGGTTTTGGGTTTAAAACCCGCTGAACAGAAGATGTTCATGGTTGCACCCTTTTTAACAGGTTCGTAAATTATGTTTACGTTCCCCTTTTGTTCGTCCCCAGGGGTAAACGGGCTGGACGGGGGTGCTTTTAAAGGGAAAACTTCGTAATTGGGGAAATAATTTCTCAACTTTACCTTCTTAAGGGCGTGGGCCCATTTTAAATTTGGCACATAACCACCTTTGCAAATTGACAGTTCCCATTGGGTTTTTTTGCAAGGGGCGACCTAGCCGGGGGTTTTTGTAACCCGGGTTTTCACTAACATACCCAGGGTTATTTTCTAAATTTTCCAAAATTTTTAAACGGTTAAAGGAAAATGCTGTTTTCCTTTTAGGGTCTAAAAACCTTTGGGCCTCGGAAATTTTGAAATTTTTTTTCAACTTTTTTCCCTTTTTCCTTTCAAAAAATTACTTTTGTTGTAGTTACAGCCGTCTCCCGTGTGTTCCGATTTTTTAAAAAGGTGGCACCAACCTTCTTTAAAAAAAACTTACGGCAGAAAAATAATGTTGTATTTTTGGCGAAATTGTTGCCGCCATTGCTGATTATTACCCCACAAACTGTTAAAGATTCACGGGTTTGGAAGGGGGATGTTTTTTAAAGGGTTTCACCTCTTTCAACGGTGGGGGGAAATAACCCTTAGCCTAATTATTTTTTTAAAGAATTAAAAAGTTTTTAGACTTTCCCCTTCCACCCTATTTTTTTAATTTTGGGTGTTTGGTTGTTTGGGGTTTTTTGGAGTTTTTTTTTTTCGGGTTCCCGTGTAACTTGGGGTTTTTGCGAAGACGCGTCCCCACCCGTTTTTCCGGGGCGTCCATGCGCGACGCATTAACCCCAAATCCGGGTTTCCCCCCAAAACCCAAGGATGGGCGTTTTGGGGAAAACCCCCCCCTTTTTTTTTCAAAACGGTTTGAGGCAACCTTTGCCCCCCCGGGTGCCGTGTTTTTTTACACCAAAGGGTCTTACTCCCCCCCCAACCTTTATTTTTTGAAGGGGTGTGCCTTCGGAAGCATGTACCGAACTTTTTTTCCAAATTTCTTGTTTTTATTTTGTTATTTTCCCCTGTACCCAAGGTGTTTTATCCAAAACCTTGGTTTTGTGTTTTTCCCTCGTTGTAAAAAAACTTGATTTTAAGTGTTACCCTTTTTCGTCTTGAACGGTCTGTTAAAATTTGATTTTACGCACGTCCAGTCCTTCCAAGTATGACAGGGGGGGGTGGTTTAACATTTTCTAAATTTGGAAAACCCGGATTTTTTTTTTTCTAATCCCGTCACGTTTTGTCGGGGTGTGGTTGGGGGGGTGTGAATAAAAATTTTAATTTTTTTTTTTTAATTATTTATAATTTAGATGCCCTTAAACCCCCAATTTGTTTTCTGGGGCAAAAGTTCCCATGCGAACGCAAAAACGTTAACAGGTTTTTCGCAGATTTAGTTTGTTAATTCCCCCCCTTTCGCAACGGAAAACCCTGGTTTTTTCAGGAAGCTCTTGAAAGTGGTTTTGCAACCCGTTTTTTTTTAAAGGGAAAAATACTTTTCAAAAAACATTTTATGAGTTATTAATTTAAATTTTAGAGGCAAGGCAAATAGTGGTTTTTTTAAACATGTAAAAAATTCGTTGTAAGAGGTAGTTTAAAAATGGGCCTGTCAATGAGTGGTGAACGAATTTTGGGAAAAATTATATGACACTGGGAATCAGACGTTGTTACATAACTTTACTTAAAACTGCCACCTCAAGTGAATGTGTATATTTTCACGAAAAAACGTTCACCAAGCATTATTGAAAACAACTCGCTTAAAGAACTTTGCCCCCTGGGAATATTAATCCCACTGGTAGTATACTGTTTGGTTGCAATGACACCCCATATCGCCCGAAACGAACTTGTTACCTATTTTTCATCCGCATTACTTGAAACTTATTTCTGAAAGGGGTTTTATTATAGAAAGCCATCCACCCTTCTATAGGATTGGTGGTCGACAATGGGTCCCGGTTTAGCATTCAAACCCTGGACCCTAAATGAACCGATAAATGTTTGTGTAAACGTCATGGTAAACTAGGAAAATTTTGTTTAAGTTGTTGTTTAGTTTAATTAGTTATTTATTGTTGTTTATTTAGTATTAATAAAAAGGTTTGTTTAATTTATTTATTTTTTAATTTACAATCAAATTACAATGATATTACCGAGGAAAAGCCAAATGGGCCGCTTACTCTATTGTCGCAGTCAATAACATTGGTTTTTACTATACATGTTTTTTAATTATATAAATAATAAAACCTTTTTTTAGTTACTAAAATGAAACAAATAGACCATTAATCATTTAAACCCAAAATTAAAACAATTTCTCCCCATTTTCAATCAACGTACTAATCAATTCACAATAAATTCCCCGGAAAAATGACGTTCAGGTGTTATAGAAACAACCTCTGTACCCCCCTTGCCGACACACAAATACCTTGTAAAGGTGCCAAAGGGGGGGTTTTTTAAAAACATTTCCAGCCCAATTTCCAAAAAAAATAAAACTCAACATTCGTCTTCGGTCGGATATTCGGGGGGGGAAACCGAAAAGGGTTACGAATGGGTTAAAACCCACGTTTCGCAAAGTTTTCCCAAGGGGGTCTTTTTTGCAAAACTCGGGCCCAAAGTTTTCGCGTGAAAAGTATACCTTTTCCCGCGAATAGGGAGAACCAAATTTGGGAAACCCCCATCTCCCCTCAGTTATATAATTTTTTTAAAATTTTAATATTTATAAATTTTTTAAATATTGTAAAAATTTTTTAATTTTAAAAAAAAATATTTTTTTAAATTAAAGGGGCTAAAAAAAACGTTGTTCCAAAACCGTACCCCTTTTTTCCTTTCCCCGGTTTTTCCCCCCCTTAATTATTAACTAAAAAAAACCCTTTAAACAAATAAAAAAATTTTTTAAAAATAAATAAAAAAATTTAAAATAAAATAAACTTTTAAAAAAAAACAAACAAACTAAAAAAACAAATAAATCAAATCTTTGAATGGGTTTTTAGGGTGTAAAGAAACCCTACAAATTTTTTCCCCACATGGCCCTTTTTTGAAAAGGGGAAGGTTTTTAAGGGGGGTTTTTTTTAAAAATTTTTTTAAAATTTTTTTTTGGGTAAATAATGTAAGGTTGTTGTGGGGGCTGATATGTTTCATTGAAACCGAAACGGAACTGCCGGGGTATTATTCCCAGGCGTTCCAAATGTTTTTCATACGGGGTTGTTTTGAGATAATGTTTGGGGAACGTTTTTTGTGTAAAAGTAAAATTTCACGAGAATAGGCATTTTTCTCAAAGTTGAGCCACCCGTCGACCCCCCTGTCTTGGAAAGTTTTTTAACTTCGTTACCACTCTTTTTCAACCCCCATTTTTTCTCAGGGTTGGAAAGAATTTTTTTGCATTTTTCAAAAAAAACACCCCCTATTCCGTGGGTTCCCCTGAAAAGTTCCGGAAGGTACAAATGGTAAAATGTGTGCCGACAAACCATGTTTATTTGGTACCCGGGTTTCAAACCCCACATCCCGTGACCCCCTTTCGGAAAACCCCCCCGGGGAAAGGGGAAAATAAAAGTTTGGGTTTTTCAAAAGGGGGGCCCTTTAACCGGTTTTTAAAAAATTTGGGCTAAATATTAAAACGGGTCTTTCTTTATTTAAAAAAAAATATTTTTAAAATTTTTTTCCCAAAAAAACAAAAAAAAAAAAAAAAAAAAAAAAATTTAAATTTTAGGAGATTTTTTTTTGTCTGGCTAAAACTTCCCCAATCAGTTTTTTAGTTCTTTGAAGGGAAAAAATTTTTTTACGACGGGGAAAAAAAAAATTTTCCTGAAATTTTTTATCGAAAAAAATCCCAAAACCCAAAAAATGGGAAAAACATTTACCTTTTAAATTTACGAGCAAAGAAAAAGAGAAGCCTTAAAGGGGGTTTTATGTCACATTCTGTCCCTGCAACGTCGCACCCTTTTCCCAAAAATTGTCATCGTTTTGGAGTCCGAAAAATCACTTTGATCACGATATTGAAAATGTTCAAGCATTTTCCCCTGCCTACAGGGAAGGCCTCGACTTCGATGTGAAATCGAAGATTTAAAGCGCACTCAGGGAGAAGTTTCCAAAAAAAATGTTTCCCCCCTTTGTTTTGGGGCGAAAGGGTTTTTTATGCCCCGGTGAGCCCGGGGGTTAAAATCCCAAGCCCAAAAGTTTTAAAAAGGAAAAACCAAAACCAAAAAAAACAACCCCAAAAAAAAAAAAAACACATGCCCAGTAGACGGCTTCCTTTCTGGAAACAGCCCCAATGGTTAACGGATATTTTAGGCTGTTGTTCTCAACGGTTGAGTCGTTATCTGCATTGCAGCTGTAAAGCCACTGACTAATATTACTACCGGGTCATCGTGTCTGGCCTATATATATATATATATATATATATATATATATATATATATATATATATATATATACACACACATTACGTGAGTCGCTTTTATTATGTATTTATAAGCCAGTGTTCTTCTTAATTCAGGTACTGCATTGATGAGCATAAGAACTCCGATTGACGAGGATTTTAGCGCAGCCATCTGGTTTTGCGTACATGGCGTAAACACATTCCGCATGACTCATGATTTTGCGCAGTTACTTTGAATCGTGGAAATGAAAGATTAATATGATTTCACGATCGTTTTGTTATTCGAGAATAAAAAAATATATTCATGCAATGATTTTTACTACGCAGAAACCAATCCAACATAAAAATCCTAGGGAATTCAAACACATTTACCTTTCAAGTTTAACAGGTAGCTAAATAGTAAACAAGTACAAGCAGTTATTTGGGCGAACTTCTGTCTATTTTACATGTCATACAATGTCGCACAACAGTTTCCAAGAGTAAATTTTCGATCGTTTTTTGTAGTTATGACCAAATTTTCCAGAACCCTTCTCGATAGATAAGCGACACTAGTTCAGCATTTTCGCTGCTTCAAAGAAGGTTGCTCGACTTCTTGCAACAATGCCACCCAGTGGAGAAATTTCGAAGAAGCCAGAGCACCTGTCCCCAGCATAGTTAGGCGTTTAGCGGCTTTTTGAGTGCTTCCGTAGTCGACGTCGCCGTGGTGTAACGCTCCGAAGGCAAGTTTTCTCGACCGAATTGTTCCGACACGAGACGGGAACAACACACACAATACTACACTAGCTACATATTATTGTTATTATATTAATATATAAATAATACAATTTTACATTACATGACATTACATTAATACTACTTTCACATTATTACATATATAAGAATAGGCAGATAGTACAGAATAAATTGCACTACATAATACATTATATACATTAGAACATTACAAATTATTATTATTATTAGTTGTTATTATTATTAATATTATCATTATTTTTATACACATTTTAATATATATTATATTATTACATTAATATTATATTTACATATATTATTATTACACATTTCATTATTATTAATACATATTGTTACTTTCTACATTTGTTACTACTCACCAATATTTCACACATATCACATTACATTAGAATATGCTGATATGCTTTGTCTACATAAAATAATGTTTAAATTCCACACCTGCTTAACGTAACTTACCAATAACGTAATAATAATAATAATATCAATCGATTGAAAGCCAATGTGTAAAACAATTTAAATCAACCCATTTTCTTGCGTTACCGCTGGTGATGCGTATTGCAGAATCTGTTTTATCAGCAATCATGTATGTCTTATGTATTATACGCATGAACAACAAAATTAATCTCTTACAGACATTTATATTCTATTTATGTGCAGATTACAAACTATTTTTGTCTTGGAACTCAATTTTGCGCGACTCCAATGAGCTATGCAGTAGTAGTAGGGAGAGTAGTTAGGGAGCTCGTAAATTTTCTATATTTGGAATCGAGGCTATTTTTCCGCCATTAAAGTATGCGAGTGTGAAAATAGTCCACGCAATTTCTCTTACAAATAAAAATATTTACACGTAGTTATGGTCACGTGAAATTCCCCGAGGGTGTTACTATATAAAAACCACGGCTTCAGGTCTGTCAACTTAGTCAATAATTTTCTAATGTAGAAATCACATCAGTACCAAAATGCCAAAAGTGTTCTTTTGTTCTATTTGTGGCGCTAAATACAACACATTTGATTCAATGCGTCTTCACAAAAGAAGGTAAGTGAGATAATTAATTGACTTAACTCTTAACGATAACGCTATGGCCTATGCACCTAGCCAACCCGTCCCCTAGACCTAGTCTAGCTCTTGGGTACCGTAGGCGACAAAGACGGTCAACATTGATTTTATTCGCTAATACGCTGCCTATATACTGCTTGTCAAAAAGACATCGACCACATTCGTCCTCGCTTCTATGTCACGAGTCAAAAAAGATACACAGCTCCCCACGGGTATGTATTTCAAGCCTCAAGGACAAGGCTCAAGACGAAGACGGTTTATTTTGGTGATTGTTGACATTGATCGAAACCCGACCACTAGGAGGCGTGTCATACATAGCAAATAGTATGCGCACAGAAAGGATGGAAGTTTAAAAGCCGCCTTTCAGTATCGAATGCTGCATATCTGTTATAACCATTAGAATATTCAACTAATATTAATAATACCTTTTCCGTATTGACACCGCGGACAAACCGGGGTAATATACTACATTTTCACTGGTATCGTCTTAGACTTTCACGCGCGCGCCCAGGGTTCGAAACCTGTGAGGTAGAATGTTTTATATTTTATTATTGTCACAGAAGTTAGTCGTACGCCATTTATGAATTTATTAAGAATAAATATTTATGTTATATATATATATATATATATATATATATATATATATATATATATATATATTATATTACATATATATATATATAAGAATGTATCAATTACCTATATATTATATACTATATATATATATATATATATAATATATATATATATATATATATATATATATATATATATATATATATATATCCGCATTAATTATAAATTTATTATTATATATATATATATATATATATATATTATTTATTGTTATATATATATATATATATATATATATAAAACGATAAATATATAATATATAATCTTAATAAATTTATAATATATATATATATATATATATATATATATATATATATATATATATATATATACATACATTGTATATATTCACACACACACAAAGAAACACAAAAAATTATAATGATCTAATTATTTGTGTTGCATATCGTAAAACATATACATTTCCCAAATAACAATTATTTGTACACAATAATATGTAATAAGGTTTCGGTATTGTAATATAACGTCATGGTGTTAGTAGTATATAGGGCTTCGTGGTTTCGAGGAGAATAATAACCCACAACGTTTATAATTATAAATGATGAATGTATGAAGAATAGCTGTTAATTAACATTAGTTAGTGAATCGTCCATCTACATCCCAAGATCATGACTATGCGCTTCCCGTACGGGAAAACAGGCGCGCATCAGATCACAGTTTTGCAGATGTAGACTTTCATCTAGCCGTGAATCCCCCATCCACATCAGCAGACTACGCGTACACCTTCCCTGTACCGGACACCATACGAAAATCGGATCACACTTATGCAAATGTGGATGACGGACCGGGGCACAGTGACACCCTGCTTACACCCGACGTCATCGAACCTGACTACACGACAGCACTATTCCAATGCCCCTTGTGTGGACGCACGTATTCCCAAAAAAGCACCTTTAAACGCCATCTGAAACGCAATCGGTGTGATAGGAAGAAAAGGAAATGTGACGCTCGAGCGGTGGAAGTGGAACAGCTATTGTCGAAACGACGCAAACAGGTGGGTATCCGTTGTACTTTGTATCATTTTATGCAAGGATGGCTTCGTTTAAATTAAAGAAGAAGAAGATCAACAAAAGTTCTTGTCGCTGATCTGTGTGGTATATGTGTCTTAGGTCTATCCGAAATTGGAAGTGGTGGACTCTATTCAAGACGATCCCATCGATGTCCTTCTCGCATTACCCTTATCCGACGACGTGTCTTCAGAGTTGCAAGACATGATCCAAAAGCACTGGAGCAGTATTCGTACAAAGAGAACAAACGGAAATCTCCAATCACGATACAACTTTCGTCTGGAAACCCTGGATACGAGAACCATGCATAGTCAACTACAACGAATATTCTGGGACCAGACATCCCGATTTAAAATCAATTTAAGCTACGCATTTATCTTGAGGAACACCAGAACGGGGCAACTGAGATACTTTCACTCATCCAACAATCTCAGTGGAAGATATTTGGAAGAACCACATTTGATTACAAACGAGGAATTTCTGAAATCTATCGAGCAAAAGGATGTCCTACAATACGCCATCAATAATCGCCCAAATTCATCTTGGACGTGTCAGCTAGTGACCAATGTGACATGTTTTGTAAACCATATACACGATCACCCTATCGGATCCGCCAGGGCAACACTACCGGATTACACCAAGAACAATAAGGCTATTACTAGTTTGGACACAAGAGGAGTCAGGTACGAGGATGGACTATGCATCTTCCGATGCTTGGCCCTTTGTCAAAGATGTGACGTTCGTCGTTTGGAAGCTTCGGCAATTGCCTTGTACGAACGGTACAATCCAGGGGCAGATGTAAATCAGTTCCAAGGAGTCGGTCTAGAGGATCTAGTTAGCGTGGAAACGGCATTCCAAGTGAATATCAACGTCTTCAAACTCACGAATACCAAGTAGAAAGGCGTGGAGTCAGAAGTCGTTAGGCGAACGTTGTGTAGATACCCCGAAACGATTTACATCGGCACGAATGTTCTTGTGAAGCTACAATCAAACGCGGGTATCCGGGTGGAGTGTATCATTCTCCAAAATCCATCTTTCAACAGATGGAAGAAGAAGGTAGTTATGTTGACGACGAACGACGGTATTATCCGTATAGAGCAACGTTTGATTTTGAGTGCTATTTTGACGATACGGACCTTCCGTCCTCATCCAGTCACCGGCAGTGGTTGGCACGGCACGAGGTTTTGAGCGTGAGCATAGCGTCTAACATAGAAGTAACACTTACAGCCACGCTGTTTCATGAGCAACGGAAACCCCAAAGATGTCGTGGTGGAAATGATGAGAGAATTAGAAAATATGAGTAAAGATGCCTACGAATCGCTTCAAGAACAATTCAAAGATGTATTCGAAAAACTCAACACGTTAAGGATGACATGGTCGGAAAACAAAGACACAGTGGATGAGGGGGAGACGAAAAGAAGAACCCAGTCGATCAACTGATACAACGTTTTCATTCGTACTTGAAGACACTTCCAGTCATCGGATTCAATTCAGGAAAATACGACCTCAATGTCATCAAAAAGTACATAACCGCGTACCTGCTGGACGATAACGCAAACGAGGAAGAAGATGATCTTTCCCCTTTTTACGTCATCAAGAAAAACAACAACTTCATGTGTTTGCACTCGTATGGAAGAAACCCTTTGGTCATCATGCAGCCATAAGCTTTCAAAAAAAATTCATAACTGAATCCTGGTGCTAGATAGTTCGTAATGTCCAAAAAATTCAACGTATCGGTCGACAAACACATGAAGTTGTTGTTTTTCTTGATGACGTAAAAAGGGGAAAGATCATCTTCTTCCTCGTTTGCGTTATCGTCCAGCAGGTACGCGGTTATGTACTTTTTGATGACATTGAGGTCGTATTTTCCTGAATTGAATCCGATGACTGGAAGTGTCTTCAAGTACGAATGAAAACGTTGTATCAGTTGATCGACTGGGTTCTTCTTTTCGTCTCCCCCTCATCCACTGTGTCTTTGTTTTCCGACCATGTCATCCTTAACGTGTTGAGTTTTTCGAATACATCTTTGAATTGTTCTTGAAGCGATTCGTAGGCATCTTTACTCATATTTTCTAATTCTCTCATCATTTCCACCACGACATCTTTGGGGTTTCCGTTGCTCATGAAACAGCGTGGCTGTAAGTGTTACTTCTATGTTAGACGCTATGCTCACGCTCAAAACCTCGTGCCGTGCCAACCACTGCCGGTGACTGGATGAGGACGGAAGGTCCGTATCGTCAAAATAGCACTCAAAATCAAACGTTGCTCTATACGGATAATACCGTCGTTCGTCGTCAACATAACTACCTTCTTCTTCCATCTGTTGAAAGATGGATTTTGGAGAATGATACACTCCACCCGGATACCCGCGTTTGATTGTAGCTTCACAAGAACATTCGTGCCGATGTAAATCGTTTCGGGGTATCTACACAACGTTCGCCTAACGACTTCTGACTCCACGCCTTTCTACTTGGTATTCGTGAGTTTGAAGACGTTGATATTCACTTGGAATGCCGTTTCCACGCTAACTAGATCCTCTAGACCGACTCCTTGGAACTGATTTACATCTGCCCCTGGATTGTACCGTTCGTACAAGGCAATTGCCGAAGCTTCCAAACGACGAACGTCACATCTTTGACAAAGGGCCAAGCATCGGAAGATGCATAGTCCATCCTCGTACCTGACTCCTCTTGTGTCCAAACTAGTAATAGCCTTATTGTTCTTGGTGTAATCCGGTAGTGTTGCCCTGGCGGATCCGATAGGGTGATCGTGTATATGGTTTACAAAACATGTCACATTGGTCACTAGCTGACACGTCCAAGATGAATTTGGGCGATTATTGATGGCGTATTGTAGGACATCCTTTTGCTCGATAGATTTCAGAAATTCCTCGTTTGTAATCAAATGTGGTTCTTCCAAATATCTTCCACTGAGATTGTTGGATGAGTGAAAGTATCTCAGTTGCCCCGTTCTGGTGTTCCTCAAGATAAATGCGTAGCTTAAATTGATTTTAAATCGGGATGTCTGGTCCCAGAATATTCGTTGTAGTTGACTATGCATGGTTCTCGTATCCAGGGTTTCCAGACGAAAGTTGTATCGTGATTGGAGATTTCCGTTTGTTCTCTTTGTACGAATACTGCTCCAGTGCTTTTGGATCATGTCTTGCAACTCTGAAGACACGTCGTCGGATAAGGGTAATGCGAGAAGGACATCGATGGGATCGTCTTGAATAGAGTCCACCACTTCCAATTTCGGATAGACCTAAGACACATATACCACACAGATCAGCGACAAGAACTTTTGTTGATCTTCTTCTTCTTTAATTTAAACGAAGCCATCCTTGCATAAAATGATACAAAGTACAACGGATACCCACCTGTTTGCGTCGTTTCGACAATAGCTGTTCCACTTCCACCGCTCGAGCGTCACATTTCCTTTTCTTCCTATCACACCGATTGCGTTTCAGATGGCGTTTAAAGGTGCTTTTTTGGGAATACGTGCGTCCACACAAGGGGCATTGGAATAGTGCTGTCGTGTAGTCAGGTTCGATGACGTCGGGTGTAAGCAGGGTGTCACTGTGCCCCGGTCCGTCATCCACATTTGCATAAGTGTGATCCGATTTTCGTATGGTGTCCGGTACAGGGAAGGTGTACGCGTAGTCTGCTGATGTGGATGGGGGATTCACGGCTAGATGAAAGTCTACATCTGCAAAACTGTGATCTGATGCGCGCCTGTTTTCCCGTACGGGAAGCGCATAGTCATGATCTTGGGATGTAGATGGACGATTCACTAACTAATGTTAATTAACAGCTATTCTTCATACATTCATCATTTATAATTATAAACGTTGTGGGTTATTATTCTCCTCGAAACCACGAAGCCCTATATACTACTAACACCATGACGTTATATTACAATACCGAAACCTTATTACATATTATTGTGTACAAATGAGGTGTATTATTAATCGTTTATTTATATAACTAATACAACAAATGTGGACATTATAATTTTGTGTTTCTTTTATTATTAATATCACAATGTATATGTATGTATATATATATATATATATATATATATATATATATATATATATATATATATATATATTATAAATTTATTAAGATTATATATTATATATTTATCGTTTTATATATATATATATATATACATATATATATAACAATAAATATATAATATATATATATATATATATATATATATAATAATAAATTTATAATTAATATACGGTATTAATGTTGTTGTTGTTTATAATATATATATATATATATATATATATATATATATATATATATATATATATAATATTATATATATATATATATATATGAGTATATAATAAGTATACATATTGATTAAGTTGCCTAGCAGGCATATATTATATATGTAATATAATATATATATATATATATATATATATATATATATATATATATATATATATAACATAAACATTTATTCTTAATAAATTTATAATTATAAATGGCGTACGACTAACTTCTGTGACAATAATAAAATATAAAACATTCTACCTCACAGGTTTCGAACCCTGGGCGCGCGCGTGAAAGTCTAAGACGATACCAGTGAAAATGTAGTATATTACCCCGGTTTGTCCGCGGTGTCAATACGGAAAAGGTATTATTAATATTAGTTGAATATTCTAATGGTTATAACAGATATGCAGCATTCGATACTGAAAGGCGGCTTTTAAACTTCCATCCTTTCTGTGCGCATACTATTTGCTATGTATGACACGCCTCCTAGTGGTCGGGTTTCGATCAATGTCAACAATCACCAAAATAAACCGTCTTCGTCTTGAGCCTTGTCCTTGAGGCTTGAAATACATACCCGTGGGGAGCTGTGTATCTTTTTTGACTCGTGACATAGAAGCGAGGACGAATGTGGTCGATGTCTTTTTGACAAGCAGTATATAGGCAGCGTATTAGCGAATAAAATCAATGTTGACCGTCTTTGTCGCCTACGGTACCCAAGAGCTAGACTAGGTCTAGGGGACGGGTTGGCTAGGTGCATAGGCCATAGCGTTATCGTTAAGAGTTAAGTCAATTAATTATCTCACTTACCTTCTTTTGTGAAGACGCATTGAATCAAATGTGTTGTATTTAGCGCCACAAATAGAACAAAAGAACACTTTTGGCATTTTGGTACTGATGTGATTTCTACATTAGAAAATTATTGACTAAGTTGACAGACCTGAAGCCGTGGTTTTTATATAGTAACACCATCGGGGAATTTCACGTGACCATAACAACGTGTAAATATGTTCTAACTGCGCAATACATTTACGGTTGTAAAGAGAAATTACTGCGTAGTTTGTTTTCACATAATTACGCATACTTTAAAAATAGCCTTGTTTTTGGAAAGATACCCCTCGGTTCCAAATATAGAAGATTTACGAACTCTAGCGCCTACTCTCTACTACTACTACTATAGCTCGTGGAGTAAACAAGCCCCGTACTCACCCTGGATGTTGAGATTCCAAGACCTAAAAATAGTTTGGACGTTACTCAGAACCCTCAGTCCTGTTTTAACCGCCTGTACGGACAGAACCATAAATGTCTGTAAAGATTTTGTGCGTAGTTGGTTTTGTTGTTGTTCAGCCATAGATAGACGTACGTATATCATATAAGACGCTACATATTTACTGATAAAACAGATTTATACGTACGCATCACCAGCGACAACGCAGAGGGAAATGGGTTGATTTAAAGTTGTTTTACACAATTAACTTTCAATCGATTGATGGTATTATTATTATTACGTTATTGGTCTAAGTTACGTTATGTCTAAACGAATTCGTAGGCAAACATTGTTTTATGTAGACCATTGAAAACATATCAAGCATGATTATATAATGTGTGTGTGTGTGTGTGTGTGTGTGTGTGTGTGTGTGTGTGTGTGTGTGTGTGTGTGTGTGTGTGTGTGTGTGTGTGTGTGTGTGTGTGTGTGTGTGTGTGTGTGTGTGTGTGTGTGTGTGTGTGTGTGTGTGTGTGTGTGTGTGTGTGTGTGTGTGTGTGTGTGTGTGTGTGTGTGTGTGTGTGTGTGTGTGTGTGTGTGTGTGTGTGTGTGTGTGTGTGTGTGTGTGTGTGTGTGTGTGTGTGTGTGTGTGTGTGTGTGTGTGTGTGTGTGTGTGTGTGTGTGTGTGTGTGTGTGTGTGTGTGTGTGTGTGTGTGTGTGTGTGTGTGTGTGTGTGTGTGTGTGTGTTGTTCCCGTGTCGTGTCGAAGCATTCGGTCGGGTTTTTAATTCGGTCGAGGACGCGTACCAGTACAGGAAGGCGTTTTACCACGGCGACGTCGACTGCGCAGAGCGCATCAAAGCCGCTAAATATCCGCGCCTGGCAAAATTGAAAAGCAAACAGATCGGGGAGACGAGGTCTGGCTGGAATCACGTTCGAGTCCACTGGATGCGGCATTTATTGCTTGCAAAGTTCAAGACATCGAAGGAGTTGAGAGCAGCCTTCTTGGCAACGGGAAATGCTGAACTGGTGGAATTCGTAGCATCGAAAGAAGGGTTCTGGGAGCTTGGTCGTGGCTACAAAAACGATCGAAACACTCTTGGAAAGCTGTTGTGCGACGTGCGGGACAATGACATGTAGACGGTAAGGCAGAGTTCGCCCAAATAACTGCGCAATAACATACTTGTTTACTGTTGCTCTGTTAAACTTGAAAAGGTATGTGTTTATGCCACATTCTTGGAACGTATGTTGGATTGGTTACTCATTTCTGCGTAGTAAAAAGAAATCATTGCACATGGAATGTGTTTACGCCACATTCTCGAATAACTGCGCAAACGATCGTGAGTCATATTGAATGTGTTTACGCCACGTTCAAGAGTAACTGCGCAAAAGATCATGAGTCATGCGGAATGTGTTTACGCCATGTACTCGAGTAACTGCGCAAAACCAGATAACTGCGCTAAAAGATCCTCGTCAATCCGGGTTCCTGTCTCGTGTGTGTGTGTGTGTGTGTGTGTGTGTGTGTGTGTGTGTGTGTGTGTGTGTGTATATATATATATATATATATATATATATATATATATATATATATATATATATATATAGACCAGACTACCTGTTGTGTATCAGTTAGTCAGTGAGAAGCACACAACATGTTCTAATGCAGATAACGACTCAGCCGTTGAGACAACGTGTCCCTCTCTGCACGATGTCGTTCAAACGGTTTGTGATTTCGGCATTTACAGCCTAAAATATCCGTTAACCATTGGGGCTGTTTCCAGAAAGGAAGCCGTCTACTGGGCATGTGTGTGTTGCAAACGCCGGGTCACCGAAGATAACGACGGGGATACGGTTTGTGCGGAACACGGGACAGTTTTACCTGAGTTATGCTACCGTGTGCGCGTGAAGCTGTTCGAGAGGGCAACCGGCACGGAATAGTGGGTGTGCTTTTTTGACAACATGCTGAAAAAATTCGTTGTCACAGAGCCGCGTGAGTTTGAAAAAATGGGGCCCGTTGATCAAACTGCAGTGGTGAACGAACTTGTTGGAAAAAACATTCCATATGACACTGAGGAAGGTCAGACGTGGTGGTTACATCAACTTTAACGTTAAAACTGCCTATCTCTGCAAGTGAAATGTGTATATCTGTTCACAGCAAGAAAACGTTGACGACCAAGCAGTTACTCTGCGAAAACTAGACCTCGCTATGAAGAGAACATTTGCGCAACGCCTGGGTAATATTATATCCCAGCTGGTCAGTGATACCTGTTTCGGTTGTCGAATCGACCACCCGCCACATATGCACGCCACCGACAGACGAACTCGTTGACGTATTATTTCATGCCGCAGTTGAGCGTGTGAAAGCTGTGGATGTCATGAGAGACTGGCTTTGTATTATAGAAGAGCTCAATCCACCCATGCTAGTCAGCGAGTTGGATGGTCGACAATCGCTCCCCTGGTTGTACGGCGAGTGGTCAGACGACGCCTGGATCCGTGAAATGAAACAACTGATACAATCGTGTCTGTGTGACGAACGCCATGCCACTTGGTAAACATTACTGTTTAGTTTAGTTTAGTTTAGTTTAGTTTAGTTTAGTTTAGTTTAGTTTAGTTTAGTTTAGTTTAGTTTAGTTTAGTTTAGTTTAGTTTAGTTTAGTTTAGTTTAGTTTACTGTAGTCATGTAATTATCATTGATATTACCGAGGAAACGGCCAAAACTGCCGGGCCGCTTACTCTATTGTCAAAGGCAGTTCAATAAACATGTGTTGTTACACTATACATTGTGTTTTGTTGTAATTGAGTATAAATAGATGGTAGAAACGCTTTGTGTGGTTAGTTGACGTAAGAATGGACACGAGATTAGTGCACCCATTCACATGCATTGTTGCAGGCCCAACGGGTTGCGGTAAAACGACATTTGTCTCCCGTATGTTGCTTAACTCTACCGTACTAATCAACTTACCACTAATCAACTTACCCCCGGAAACATTGACGTCTCAGGTGTTATGGAGAATGGCAACCTCTGTACGCCACACTTGCCGCAACACACAAACATATTCACTTTGTAGAAGGTCTACCGGACGTGACGTTATCCGATTAGAAGCTACGAAATGTGGTGGTCATAGATGATTTGATGACGGAAGTAGACCATAGGGTAACCAAGTTGTTCACAAAGAAGAGTCATCATTGCAACACATCCGTGATCTACCTGGTTCAGAATTAATTTCCCAAAGGGAAAGAAAACCGTACAATTAGTTTGAACGCGCAATATATGGTGTTGTTCAAAAACCCACGTGACGCCACTCAAGTCGCAAAAAAGATGTACCCTGGTCGCATAAAATACATTCAAGAAACATACGCTGATTCAACGACAGGCTCGTACGTATACCCTCCTCGTCGACTTGAAGCAGGAAACCCCAGAATATCTCCGTCTACGCACCAATATCTTCCCGGACGAGATATATATATATATATATATATATATATATATATATATATATATATATATATATATATATATATATATATATATATGTATGTATATATATATATATATATATATATATATATATATATATATATATATATTTTTTTTTTCTAAGACATAAAAACGTGTGTTCGTCAAAATCCAAGTCATTCAAGATGTCTTCGCGAATGAAGCGAAACGCATTGTGTCTGCAGCTGCTGACGAAAGCGGACGGGAAGTTAACAAAGGCAATCATAATCAATGCGAAACCTGACCTCGTTAACAGTCTTTGCGAATGTGCGCATAAGGCAACGTCCTTCTGAAAACGGCCCAGAAAACGAAGTTACGGCGTTACAGGAAACATCTACGGAATCTAGTCAAATGGACGAGCTTAAAGAAAAAGAGAAAGCTCCTACAAACGGGTGGTTTTATGTCAGCATTGCTCGCTCCCTTGGCAACGTCAGTCATCTTCCCTTTGATCAAAAGCTTGCTGCAGTCGTGGATGGAGTACGCGAAGAAAATGGCACTGGTTGATCCACGCATATTAGAAAATGTTACAACGCACCTCCCCCTGTCACTACTGTAGGAACGGCACTGCGACGTGTCGATGATGAAATGCAGGAAGTATTAGACAGACGCGACTTACAAGAGCGAGAAAGGGTAACACTGTACAATCAAGTTTTGAGTCGTTACAACGATTTGGCCGATAAACGGAGGCAAGAACCAATGCGTGTTGTGATCGCAAAACAGCCGGGTGGTGATGACATGTAGGTTAAGAATGAAGCGAACACAGTGCCAAAACAAGAAATCTCTGTAGAAAAAGATATCATGGATACATGCTTAAAACCATGAAGAAAAAAGCACAGCGCCTTCTGGAAAAAATGAAGAGCATATCCGGGGTGGAGTGGAATGACCGCGGTGAGTTGGTGTACAAAAACACGGCAGTCGCGGGGAGCAACATGGTTGACCTCGTAAACGACGTTTTGAGAAAAAGGAAAGCCTTCGAGCCGCAGGGTTGGCAGACGTTTGCGCGCGTTCTCAAAGACGCCAACATACCTATGGATCTGGTGGGAAACCCGGATCGTTGGGGTTACATGCAGTCGACGCTTATGGACGACCTTCCGCGCAAGAAACAAAAGGGTCGGCGACGTCGCTCTTCGCAATCAACGGCGCTGCAACGATTACACTGGGAACCGTATTAAATACACGAGCGTGCCGAGACAGCATGACAGTTCCACATGTTTTCGGTGCGATACCGACTTGTCATAGGAGCGACTGTATTCCTATATTTCATGCCGCAAAGAATCTGAGAGAAAAAATATGGTCGGAAGGAAGACCCGTCTAGAGAACGTACTGAGACGTATCTACTTTAGTACGAAACACGTTGGAAGTTACGGCGGGGTCAACGCGTTACGTCGCGTTGCGAGTGCCGTTGAAAGAGGTGAAACGCTGGCTGTTGGCGCAAGACACGTACACCCTTCACAAACCCGTGAGATGTCATTTCCAACGACGTCGGGTTGTCGTGGGTGGAATCAATCAGCAATGGCAGGCAGATCTAGTTGATGTGTCGCGTCTGAAAAGATACAACGAGGGGGTTACTTTCTTACTGACCGTGATAGTCGTATTTTCCAAGAAGGCTTGGTGCCTACCGTTGATCAATAAATCGGGAACATCACTTGTGAGAGCATTTCGCCAGCTGCTAACTGACAACAAAAGTCCAACGATTTTGCAAACGGATAAAGGGAAAGAATTGTTGAATAAAAATTGTCAAAATTTCCTGAGAGTCCGGAGAATGGATCATTTTACGACCCATAACGAAGAGACAAAGGCGAGCATTGTTGAACGCTTTAACCGTACTCTGAAGACATGCATGTGGAAATACTTCACGAAACATCAGACCCTGAGGTATGTTGATGTGCTACAAGACCTCGTGGAATCGTACAACCGCAATTACCACCGAAGCATAGGTACGACCCCGTTGCAAGCGAACGAAACCAATCAGGAGGACGTGTGGCAACGTTTGTACGGAAACGAAAGTGGTAGTAGTGTGAAACCTACATTAAATATCGGCGACCACGTCCGTATCAGCAAGGTCAAACGACACTTCGAGAAAGGTTATTTACCCAATTGGAGCGACGAGATGTTCACCATTAAAAGCGACCGCCCGTACACGACCGCCCGTTTACCGCCTGGTGGACGAACACAGAGGAACGATAAACGATACATTCTACGAACCTGAATTACAAATGGTGCTAATCTCGAGTGATACACTCTATCGTGTTCAGCAGGTCCTGCAACGACGCAAACGAGGGAGGAAAATTCAAGTACTAGTGAAATGGTGGGGATATCCAAATTCGTGTAACAGTTGGATAGATGAGCGACCTCTTGTCAAGTATAAAGGATAGTAATATCCCAATCGAGTTCATTCATGAAATGGAAGATACGGCGAATGCACGCAGCGACGACGTCGAAAGCAACGATACTCACTGGGCATTGTTTGGGAGTAAATGGCCTGAATCGGAAATCGTGTTCTTTTGTCGGGTCGTCATCCTGTACACGGTCATAGTGGTCAGCATTTACAATTTGACAAAAGGAAGTGGAGACTCCAATCTTTGGACGGCACTTCTCAGCAGTTGCCTGGGTTACCTTCTACCGAATCCGTCTATGAAACGAGCCGATCATGGCGTCTGATCAAGGATTCTATCTAACACTCCCTAGCAACGCGTCAATTGACTTGTACCCCGAAAATACGTTAACGAGATATGTTACGTCACTACCGCAGATAATCAGTCTGTCAGGTCAGTGGGAATGTGGTCTTGTGGAAATCCAATACCCGCACAGTTGGTATAATATCCGTAGAGACAACGCATGGTTTGCAATAGTGACCGACTCGGGAAATAACATTGACAGGGGTAAAATCGAAGTCGGGTATTACGATAGGCCCGAGCGGTTGATAGCGGCCATCAACAGAACGTTGAAAGAGGCACCAGACGAAAAGAACGTGACACTGAGCTACAGCACAATCACACAAAAAGTGACTGTAGACGTAGATCCGGGTACTATATTTTCTATGGATATGAACATTGGGTTCAATAACTCTTTCGTCACAACGGCAAAAGAGGGCGATTCCGTGGTAGATATGGCGCAAGGGTTTTATGCACTCTACGTCTACATAAACGTTGTGGAACCACGCCTCGTTGGGGACAGCGTTGCGCCATTGTTGAGAATAGTGCCGCTAGAAGGCAAACACGGTGACATAGTGTCAAAGAGCTTCGATAATGTACAGTACGTGCCAGTCTTGCATAAAGAATTTGGAACGGTCGAAGTCGATATAAGATATGATGCTGGACGCAGTGTACCATTCGAAGGCGGCAAGGTGACATTAACACTTCACTTCCGACGGCGCAGGCCATAGCATTGGGCAAGAGAGCGTTGAGGACAGGTCTTCACGTCGCCGTGTTGTCGGGACAGAATGTAAAAGAGTCAGCAAAGCGACGTGCGAAAGAGGCTGGATCGAACTTCCTGAGTAAATTGCTAGGGAATGGTAACACCTCTCCCGGCATAAGGGCTTCTCAGCCACCCCGAATAAAACGGAAGTCGAAGGGTGTTGCGGCCAGTTCTTCGAAAAAACGTAGAAGAAAGAGGACACATGGAGACATATTCAGTGTTTAATCGCAATGGCTTTCGTACATCGTCAGTCGTGCGAAGGTGTTAACTGCGAACTAGATCTTTTCACCTTACCGACAACACAAACGAGCATCGAACAGGCACAATAGATCGAACACCGACCGGTGGCATCGATCGGAACGGGCGGCCCTATCGAATTCCTGCTACCCGGTTCGGGAGACGACTACCTAGATGTAGCCAATACCTACCTGTACGTTCAAGCGCGAGTGACGAAGGCGAATGGGACCGATATCGATGCTGATACGGCAGTGGGCCCGGTGAACAACTGGGTGCATTCGTTGTTCAGTCAAGTAGACGTGTCATTAAACGGCACTTTAGTGACACCTTCCACCAACACGTATTCCTATCGTGCTTACATCGAAACGTTGTTGAGTCACGGAAAAGAAGCGAAGGACACGCAACTGACCAGCGTCCTGTGGCGCAAAGACACGGCTGGACACCTGGACGCGACCGACGACACAAACGACGATTTGAAGCAAAGACGAATACACACCAACGGAAGTCGTATCGTCGACATGATGGGTCGACTGCACGTGGACCTGTTCTTTCAAGAACGATATCTTCTCAACGGCGTAGACATGAAGATACGACTCGTGCAGTGCAAAGGCGCCTTCGCACTCATGGCTGACGGTGCCGATGCTGATTTCAAAGTATGCATCGTCGAAGCCGCGCTGTTTGCGAGAAAAGCGAAACTGAACCCGGCAGTCCAGATGGCACACATCAAAGCATTGGAGAAGGCAACGGCAAAGTATCCATTGCGCAGGGTCGACTGCAAGGTCTTCTCGATACCTCGAGGATCCATGTCACATACCCACGAAAACGTATATCTAGGCGTCTTGCCAAAAAGAGTGGTGCTGTGTAGCATATACAATGATGCGTACAATGGAGCGTACAACAAAAATCCGTTCAATGCAAAACACAATAACATGAATTTCCTGGCACTGTATGTTGACGGTCAGCAAGTTCCGGCAAAACCGTTGCAACCCCGTTTCGACGACGGATGCTACGTCAGAAGTTACGTCAATCTGTTCGCAGGAACGGGTAAGATGTTCCAAGACGAAGGCAACGACCTGACTCGGAAGGATTTTGGAAACGGATACACCTTGTTCAGCTTTGACCTGACCCCTGACGCGTGCGACGATGGATCCCATTTCAACCTGGTACAAAAGGGAAACCTGCGGGTCGAAATTCATTTCGACCAACCGCTAGGGCAGACCGTCAACGTCATTGTGTACGGAGAATTCGAGTCCGTCTTAGAAATTGATCGCAGCAGGAACATCATCTACGACTACTGATGGACACGGATCAGATCGATGGTCTCCTCGCAACGGACGCCTACACCAGAACCGTCGTTCAGGATGTTGTGTCCAAGGACGGTTTACCTAAAACAATAACTAAACTCCCGGTGGCTTTTGTCTGTAATATCCACAACAGCGATAAACCGGGACAACACTGGATCAGCATCTACATGAGCGATGAGGGACGTGGCGAATATTTCGATTCGTACGGGAGACCCCCGAACCAGACGTTTCTGCGCAATAACTGCAGGGAATGGACCTTCAACGACAGACGACTTCAAAGCCCCCTGTCTAATGTTTGCGGACAGTATTGCGTAGTATATTTATTATACCGTTGTAGAGGTGTGCCAATGGCGACGTTTGTAAAATCGTTCAATACGGATTTAGTCAGTAACGATTGTCGCGTGTACGATTTAGTTAAAACATTATAGGTTAGTCGTGCATGTTACTGTATACGCTTGAAATAAACCATGAAAACGCAACTTCGTTTCAAGGGTTTTATTTGCCACTCAGCACATGCAACAATTGTTACATTTATATCGGTGCAGTGCTGAGGCCGTCGTCGAGAACTTTCTGTTTCGGGTAAAAATACGTCAAAGCGGCTCGTTCTTTCTTGCACGTAGGTGTACATGGAACTCCCTTTGCACTGAAAACCACGGTTCAGTCCGCGTCCACTGATTCGACTAGTCAACACGTCGAGAAACGTTTCTTTGCAGATTTCGTTCTGCCTCTTGTTTAGTCCCTTCGTGCTGAATGTATCCGTGCTGCCGAAGCAGTAGTACGTTTTGCTGCAAAGACCGATGAAGCCTCTTCCCTCCCATTCGTCCTTAAAGAGTCCTGGAGTGCGCTTGTCGTACGTTCTGCGTGCCGCGCAACACGCTGTGTCCGGTTTCCACTCGTGTCCCTCGAGTCTTCATCTAACATAAGCCCTCGCGTGCTCGTCGCAGCATTCTGAAGGAAACCATCCCGATCTGTGGTAAAAGAAGCGTTCACGTTTTTCCGGAGCCACGACGTCATCAATGCATTCTCCGGCTAGCGCAATGTACGCAGAGTCTCTACCCGTCTCGCAGTATTGAAACAAAGACATATCAACGTACGTATCGACGAAATCATAATAAATTGTAACATCCGCAATTTTGCATATTGGTAAACGAAGAAGCCTATTTGTATAGGCAAGTTATATTCGAATTTTTCCTTGGCCATTTCGATTTCGTATACGTCATCGGTGACGACGTCGAGTTGACGGAAACTTCGATTGTTTATGCACCGAGAAGCTACTACATCGGTGCAGTATTTCATATCCCTCTGCATGTCCTTGTTCGTTACGGTTTTGCCATAGGCTGAGTTGCCCAGTAGTTTCATGGTGTCAGCAATTATAGCTTTGTTTGGGTCAGCGTTGCCGTCGCGTCGTGCTGCTGACACAGCCTCACCGAAGAACCGAAAACACGGTTGTGGGTCGTATTCGATGACTTGGCATACACGACTGACGACTAATCCGTGTTCCAAATACCAGACCACCAACGGAGTGGCGAGGAGGATACGTTCTCCGTGATAACTCCCCACGAGTGTCATGATGTTGTGAGTTTCAGCGTAATCGTGCATAAACGAGCCTAAGTCAGAACGAGTGACGAATGCGTTCTTGAAAATAGGCTGCATTTCTGCAAAGTAATCGCGAATGGGTTCCGGGACGTCGATGTCGCATTCGACCATGCCGAATAGCGTACCATTGCGAATGGCATTCACGATGTCCTGTTCCGTCATTTCCCACTTGCGTTCGAGGGGTCGTCGTCGGTGGTTTTTGTCCAAGAAGTGCTTCACCTCTTTGTTTTGCTTCTTTTGCGCTTTCCACTCGCATTCCCACATTTCAACCACGGACACGCCGAGCTGGCGAAGATACTTGGTTATTTCCCGAGTGTCTTCCAACAGGTCGACCATGCTTTTATTTTGCTTTTCGTTCATAGTATTGTTCGAATTCTGATTGCAATCATGACCATGCCAATAACAACCATGAAATTGATAGACCGTCTTCGTTTCTTTACACCAACCATCTACGGGGAGGCGACGTTTACCTAATCTTTTCTCCGACCCGTTAAACTGGTGTCGGATGACATGACCTGTACGAAAAGACTCCCACTCTAACCACTCCATTGACATTTTCCCGTAATAATACGGCGATTCCGGTCGAAACTTATTCTCCGCTCGACGACGCGTGTACGATCCCGTTGGTTGGTTTTGCATCAAGGCCCACAAATACAAGGCATTAGCATCGAAGCCGGTTATTGAACGACAATCTTTTGCGTCACATCCATAATCGACGTGACGTATTTTAGTGACCCCGCTCTCGTGAAGATCACGGAAGGGCCCCCAACTAGGCCATCTTTAACCAAACGGTCCAAGTCTTTGTGTTTTTCATTGAATAGCGTGAAACACGTTTTCGTTGGTAGCGTTTCAAAGAGGTATTGCAATGTGAGATCAGAGGTACACTAATTCCATCTTTAAACATATCAATTCGTCTTTCTTTATAAAACGCAAACTGTTTGTCAATGGCTTCCAGAAATGGGACGACGTCTCGGTTAGGGTTATTGTACCAGATCAAAAAGTCCTTGAACGTTGTCATGTTATTCTCGTTCCATACCCTTTCGCAGAGTGCATAGTCCTCTTCGGAAATGTCCTCGTTTTTCAGTTGGCTACGGAAGGCATCTTTGGAGGGAGAGCTGGATAATCTAGCCTGTCTAAGGAGTTTATCCACTCGTATGGAAGAAACCCTTTGGTCATCATGCAGCCATAAGCTTTCAAAAAAAAATTCATAACTGAATCCTGGTGCTAGATAGTTCGTAATGTCCAAAAAATTCAACGTATCGGTCGACAAACACATGAAGTTGTTGTTTTTCTTGATGACGTAAAAAGGGGAAAGATCATCTTCTTCCTCGTTTGCGTTATCGTCCAGCAGGTACGCGGTTATGTACTTTTTGATGACATTGAGGTCGTATTTTCCTGAATTGAATCCGATGACTGGAAGTGTCTTCAAGTACGAATGAAAACGTTGTATCAGTTGATCGACTGGGTTCTTCTTTTCGTCTCCCCCTCATCCACTGTGTCTTTGTTTTCCGACCATGTCATCCTTAACGTGTTGAGTTTTTCGAATACATCTTTGAATTGTTCTTGAAGCGATTCGTAGGCATCTTTACTCATATTTTCTAATTCTCTCATCATTTCCACCACGACATCTTTGGGGTTTCCGTTGCTCATGAAACAGCGTGGCTGTAAGTGTTACTTCTATGTTAGACGCTATGCTCACGCTCAAAACCTCGTGCCGTGCCAACCACTGCCGGTGACTGGATGAGGACGGAAGGTCCGTATCGTCAAAATAGCACTCAAAATCAAACGTTGCTCTATACGGATAATACCGTCGTTCGTCGTCAACATAACTACCTTCTTCTTCCATCTGTTGAAAGATGGATTTTGGAGAATGATACACTCCACCCGGATACCCGCGTTTGATTGTAGCTTCACAAGAACATTCGTGCCGATGTAAATCGTTTCGGGGTATCTACACAACGTTCGCCTAACGACTTCTGACTCCACGCCTTTCTACTTGGTATTCGTGAGTTTGAAGACGTTGATATTCACTTGGAATGCCGTTTCCACGCTAACTAGATCCTCTAGACCGACTCCTTGGAACTGATTTACATCTGCCCCTGGATTGTACCGTTCGTACAAGGCAATTGCCGAAGCTTCCAAACGACGAACGTCACATCTTTGACAAAGGGCCAAGCATCGGAAGATGCATAGTCCATCCTCGTACCTGACTCCTCTTGTGTCCAAACTAGTAAAAGCCTTATTGTTCTTGGTGTAATCCGGTAGTGTTGCCCTGGCGGATCCGATAGGGTGATCGTGTATATGGTTTACAAAACATGTCACATTGGTCACTAGCTGACACGTCCAAGATGAATTTGGGCGATTATTGATGGCGTATTGTAGGACATCCTTTTGCTCGATAGATTTCAGAAATTCCTCGTTTGTAATCAAATGTGGTTCTTCCAAATATCTTCCACTGAGATTGTTGGATGAGTGAAAGTATCTCAGTTGCCCCGTTCTGGTGTTCCTCAAGATAAATGCGTAGCTTAAATTGATTTTAAATCGGGATGTCTGGTCCCAGAATATTCGTTGTAGTTGACTATGCATGGTTCTCGTATCCAGGGTTTCCAGACGAAAGTTGTATCGTGATTGGAGATTTCCGTTTGTTCTCTTTGTACGAATACTGCTCCAGTGCTTTTGGATCATGTCTTGCAACTCTGAAGACACGTCGTCGGATAAGGGTAATGCGAGAAGGACATCGATGGGATCGTCTTGAATAGAGTCCACCACTTCCAATTTCGGATAGACCTAAGACACATATACCACACAGATCAGCGACAAGAACTTTTGTTGTTCTTCTTCTTCTTTAATTTAAACGAAGCCATCCTTGCATAAAATGATACAAAGTACAACGGATACCCACCTGTTTGCGTCGTTTCGACAATAGCTGTTCCACTTCCACCGCTCGAGCGTCACATTTCCTTTTCTTCCTATCACACCGATTGCGTTTCAGATGGCGTTTAAAGGTGCTTTTTTTGGGAATACGTGCGTCCACACAAGGGGCATTGGAATAGTGCTGTCGTGTAGTCAGGTTCGATGACGTCGGGTGTAAGCAGGGTGTCACTGTGCCCCGGTCCGTCATCCACATTTGCATAAGTGTGATCCGATTTTCGTATGGTGTCCGGTACAGGGAAGGTGTACGCGTAGTCTGCTGATGTGGATGGGGGGGATTCACGGCTAGATGAAAGTCTACATCTGCAAAACTGTGATCTGATGCGCGCCTGTTTTCCCGTACGGGAAGCGCATAGTCATGATCTTGGGATGTAGATGGACGATTCACTAACTAATGTTAATTAACAGCTATTCTTCATACATTCATCATTTATAATTATAAACGTTGTGGGTTATTATTCTCCTCGAAACCACGAAGCCCTATATACTACTAACACCATGACGTTATATTACAATACCGAAACCTTATTACATATTATTGTGTACAAATGAGGTGTATTATTAATCGTTTATTTATATAACTAATACAACAAATGTGGACATTATAATTTTGTGTTTCTTTTATTATTAATATCACAATGTATGTATGTATGTATATATATATATATATATATATATATATATATATATATATATATATATATAATATTATAAATTATATTAAGATTATATATTATATATTTATCGTTTTATATATATATATATATATATACATATATATAAAATAAAAATATAATATATATATATATATATATATATATATATATATATATAATAATAAATTTATAATTAATATATGTATTAATGTTGTTGTTGTTTATAATATATATATATATATATATATATATATATATATATATATATATATATATATATATATATATATATATATATATAATATATAATAGATATTTACATATTGCATAATTGCCTAGCAGGCATATATTATATATGTAATATAATAATATATATATATATATATATATATATATATATATATATATATATATATAACATAAATATTTATTCTTAATAAATTCATAATTATAAATGGCGTACGACTAACTTCTGTGACAATAATAAAATATAAAACATTCTACCTCACAGGTTTCGAACCCTGGGCGCGCGCGTGAAAGTCTAAGACGATACCAGTGAAAATGTAGTATATTACCCCGGTTTGTCCGCGGTGTCAATACGGAAAAGGTATTATTAATATTAGTTGAATATTCTAATGGTTATAACAGATATGCAGCATTCGATACTGAAAGGCGGCTTTTAAACTTCCATCCTTTCTGTGCGCATACTATTTGCTATGTATGACACGCCTCCTAGTGGTCGGGTTTCGATCAATGTCAACAATCACCAAAATAAACCGTCTTCGTCTTGAGCCTTGTCCTTGAGGCTTGAAATACATACCCGTGGGGAGCTGTGTATCTTTTTTGACTCGTGACATAGAAGCGAGGACGAATGTGGTCGATGTCTTTTTGACAAGCAGTATATAGGCAGCGTATTAGCGAATAAAATCAATGTTGACCGTCTTTGTCGCCTACGGTACCCAAGAGCTAGACTAGGTCTAGGGGACGGGTTGGCTAGGTGCATAGGCCATAGCGTTATCGTTAAGAGTTAAGTCAATTAATTATCTCACTTACCTTCTTTTGTGAAGACGCATTGAATCAAATGTGTTGTA
Source organism: Ridgeia piscesae (assembly GCA_025642075.2). NCBI lineage: Eukaryota > Metazoa > Annelida > Polychaeta > Sabellida > Siboglinidae > Ridgeia > Ridgeia piscesae. Next base: position 28,354 of record JAODUO010000156.1, read on the forward strand.
TTTAGCGCCACAAATAGAACAAAAGAACACTTTTGGCATTTTGGTACTGATGTGATTTCTACATTAGAAAATTATTGACTAAGTTGACAGACCTGAAGCCGTGGTTTTTATATAGTAACACCCTCGGGGAATTTCACGTGACCATAACAACGTGTAAATATGTTCTAACTGCGCAATACATTTACGGTTGTAAAGAGAAATTACTGCGTAGTTTGTTTTCACATAATTACGCATACTTTAAAAATAGCCTTGGAAAGATAGCCCTCGGTTCCAAATATAGAAAATTTACGAGCTCTAGCGCCTACTCTCTACTACTACTACTATAGCTCGTGGAGTAAACAAGCCCCGTACTCACCCTGGATGTTGAGATTCCAAGACCTAAAAATAGTTTGGACGTTACTCAGAACCCTCAGTCCTGTTTTAACCGCCTGTACGGACAGAACCATAAATGTCTGTAAAGATTTTGTGCGTAGTTGGTTTTGTTGTTGTTCAGCCATAGATAGACGTACGTATATCATATAAGACGCTACATATTTACTGATAAAACAGATTTATACGTACGCATCACCAGCGACAACGCAGAGGGAAATGGGTTGATTTAAAGTTGTTTTACACAATTAACTTTCAATCGATTGATGGTATTATTATTATTACGTTATTGGTCTAAGTTACGTTATGTCTAAACGAATTCGTAGGCAAACATTGTTTTATGTAGACCATTGAAAACATATCAAGCATGATTATATAATGTGTGTGTGTATGTGTGTGTGTGTGTGCGTGCGTGCGTGCGTGCGTGCGTGCGTGCGTGCGTGCGTGCGTGCGTGCGTGCGTGCGTGCGTGCGTGCGTGCGTGCGTGTGTGTAGCATAGTGCAACGTGTTATTAATACGCTTCGCCTATATTTCTTATATTCATTTTGTTCTTATTAAAAGTATACTCTTCATCGGTGTTTCGTTATTTGTTACGTCCATCCTTCGAGTATCCACGTCTTGAAATTAAACGATTGTCACAACACAAAACACGGATTTCTATCCACGCCGTATTCACTCGTTTATGTCGCTGTTAATGGCTAGAGGAATTGTCATTACAAAATAAGTATGTTATTGTGACAACTTCCGGATCATGGAAATCGACCAATGAAACTACCCGACGCATATACATTTATATTTCCTTTTGAAGCTCACATTACCGGGTGTGTGCGGGTCACGTGAACCAATGAAAAACAGTCGGAAGGATATTGACCTCTGTAGCCAGATTAGATCCTATTGTCGGTCGCATAAACCGCAGTCGACGTCTACCCCCCTTCCTGTACTGGTACGCGTGGTTGACCGAGCTAAAAACCCGACCGAATGCGTCGGACACCATCATTGGTAAGTGTTGTTTCTATTTCGAAGATTACTGTAAATGCATACGTTTTCTCACCATGTTTAAGTAAACACATTCTGCATGACTCATGATAATTTGTGCAGTTACTCGAGAGTGTAGCGTAAACACATTCCGCATGACTCATGATCTTTTGCGCAGTTATTCAAAAATGTGGCATAAACACATTCCTCATGACTCATGATCCTTTAGCGCAGTTACACGAGAACTTGGACCAATCAGAAAAGTCGCAAGCATTCTGACCTTAACGTAATGACTAAAATGGCGGCTTCCGGAACATCGAGTTGACCAATGAAACGACTCGACTCATCGCAATTGCGCAAAGAGGTATCGATAACCATTAATTCTAGCATCCCCTTTTGTCGCTCATCTTGACCTTGGTAGTCGGAATGTTTCATGTTGTCGGTCGCATAACCGGATGTCATCAGGGATTGTGGGTAAAACGCACGAACCAATCATAACACACTTCGACCGTAGAAGGACCAATCAGAAAAGTCGCAATCATTCTGCCCTTAACGTAATGACTAAAATGGCGGCTTCCGGATCTTATGATCGGGTCACGTGAACCAATGAGAGCCTTCGAGACAGCTGTGACCTTTAACATTTAAGTGAGGGTGAAATAATCTTCTCATACTACTACCGTTTCGATACGATAAAGTCTTTAGATACTAGTACTTTCTGTAGTTCAGGTTCGTAAAACGATCCGTCCACCAGCTCTCCGTGATGATCAACCAATCTGTATACGGGTGGGTCAGAGCGATGAGCGTTGCTAATAGTGAACAGTTATTCGGTCCAGTTCGCATTGTAGCCCTTTTTGAACTGTCGCTTTGCTTTGCTTATTCGCACACGATCACCAACCATCAACTTTGGTTGACCCCCACCGTCACGACCGTACAGACGCTGCCACACAATCTCCTGATTACTATCGTTCACATTCGAAGGCGCCATGCCTAAGCTTCGATGATACGTATTGTTGTACGACCACACGAAGTCATGCAACTTGTCCAGATATCTCACAGACTGGTGTTTAGTAAAATACCTCCACATCCTGTCTTCAGCGTTCGATTGAATCTTTCAGCAATACTTGCCTTTGTTTCTTCGTTGTGTGTTGAAAAGTGGTGGACGCCGTGCTCCTTTAACAAAGCTTGAATAGAACGATTTCGAAATTCCAATCCTTTGTCAGTTTGCAGCGTCATAGGTTTGATATCAGACAGTAATTCTCTAAATGCCATCACCAACGACGATGCTGATTTTTTTCTGCAGCGGGATGCACCACGCCCATTTTGAAAACACATCGATAACGGAAGCAAGAACGTGATCCCGTCATTATCTTTTTTCAGGTTTGATACGTCGACGAGATCGGCCTGCCATTGTTGGTGTGGTCCTCCCACTACGACGCATCGCCGCTTGAATGCTGTTCGTACCGGTTTGTGAAGTGTGTACGTGTCCTGTTCCAACAGCCATTTCTTGACGAATCGTACCGGCGTAAGTGACGCACGTTTCAGCGCTGCAACACAGCCGTAACTGCCTATGCGTTTGGCGTCGAAGTAGCGACGTCGAAGTAACTTCGATTTGTTGGTTGTTCGGTGGCGCCCCATGACAGTGTTCTGTTGGTGTTGTTGTTGTAATCCACGACGAGACCGCCGCCGCAACAGGCCAACGGTGAGCTAGAACTATGTTTAAAAACAAGCACGGCTACACAGAATATATTACATACGATTATCCCTACCACGACTGTAATCGATCGACACCCGACGGCGGTCATGCTGAGACTGTGCCTCCGCTGTAATGCCACCCCCGCTTAATAGGAATCTCAATCGTAGGACGGTGGAGATCGATGACTTGCAGTTGTTGGCGAGCGAGTCGCCTGTCGTCGAACATGGGCGGTCCAACGCGGTGACGACCTGTGAGCTGTTTGCTGTAGCTACTGCCTACGATCGGCATTACCTACCAACTCGATTGGAACATTTATGTCTTTGGGGTGTTTCACGAACGGTTGCCATCCTACAGGATCCCTCAGTTTCCGTTTTATCAACACATCGTGAACAAGATCCATCATGTTACTTCCGGGTATGATCGCCCCTTCGAGTATCAACTCACCTCTGTCGTTCCATTGTATAGTCGGGTCGTTTTTGAGACGCTTCATTAAACGGTCGGCCTTGGATTTCAGGCTTTTGGGGACACTCTCCACAATGTCGGCGTCTGCCCCAGTAGTCGCTAGAGGCTTTGATGCTGCTGTTGGTTGCGTTGTTCCGGCGTCTCGCATTTCCGCTGCTGCTGCTGTACCATCGTCGTTCACCACGACAACCCGTGTCAGTTGCTTGAATGGCTTGTCTGCCATGGTGTTGTAACGCAACAATATCTGATTGTACAGCTTTACCTTGTCACCTTCATCTAGATCTGTTCTGTCAAAGACGGAGCTCATCTCGCCATCAATACCTCGCAAGACCCTGTCCAACGAATTCGTTGGAGGAGCAGGAGCAGGTCGAAGGGTCTCCAACAGTCGAGGATCCACCAGTGGCATCTTCCTAGTGTGTTCCATCTACCCCATCTACCCTATGTCTTAGCAAAGGAATAAGAATAGAACCACCCAATGGAGCCAATAAAGCCGATAGGAAACCGCCTGTTTGTAGGACTTTTCTCTTCCTCACTGTGCTCACCTTCTTCGACGCCAATGTACGCAGGTGCGTTTTGTGCTTGCGTAGTTTCGTCTTCTGCTTAGGTGTTAACGGCACGTTACCTTTTAGTATGTTCCACGTACACTCACACAGACTACATGTGAGATCACTGTCGGAATGTTCCAGGATAGCCTTTCGAAGTCTTCTGTTCTTTTGTCTTTGCAGCAACTCTAGACCCAATACGTGTCTCTTCATGCGTGACGACATCCCTGTAATGATGATCCGGGCTAGGTGTCTGTTCTTTTATATTTTCGATTGTCGTCTCACCTATGTATTGTACTCGCGGTTTGTATGTTTTTGATATATACACGTACTGAACACCATCGTCCGGAAAGATGGATGTACGCAAGCGTAGTTGTTCGGGTGTTTCTTGTTTCAGATCGAGGTATCCGTACGGCACCTTCGTCACATTTTCGAATGTCACCTTACCTGGATACATCTGCTTGGCTAAATGTGTTATTTGAGACGTGTCGCGAGGATTATTGAAAACCACCATGTATTGTGCTTTAAGGCTAATGGTACGGCTTTCTGTGTTTTATTGGAAACAGATTTTGGACCAGGTACAGTAGAGAAGTGTTTTAGCATGGTGGCTTTTTGTGTGAATAAGGTCGTGACCCTAGCATCAGTTTCCGCCATCAGATCGTCGATGACCACTAGGTTGTTTGTTGTGGGATTACATACCGACGACTCGGGGAGCCCTTCTTCAAACGACAGGTGGGGTACCTGTCGTGTCAACGTCTCGTAGACGGGTTGCCATTGGCCATAGCACCAAGTAATATTTTCCGGTGGCGGGTCGATCATAGACGACGCATAGCGTAGCAAACGTGCAACAAAGGTGGTTTTACCGCATCCAGTAGGTCCGGCTACGATACACGTAAAAGGGTGTTTCCAGCGTGGATCCATCGTGACGATTGAACACACCAGTACGGGTCACACCTTTTTCATACAGCCAAAGGCTGTATGAAAGACCATCGGCGAGTACCTCGCGTTTTGCGTAGACGTATGTGACCGCCGCCCTCTCTTGTATGTAAGTCAAGACAGAAGATTTGATCACTCGAAAACCTCTATTCCAACCACGACCGCTCCTCTGATTGGTCAGCACGTCAAGGAACATGTCCTTGTCGATCTCGTTGTGGCGCTTGCTCAAACCCTTTGTGCTGTACTTGTCAGCAGCACCGAAGCAGTAATATGTCTTACTGCAAAGTCCAAAGAAACCCCTTCCGTGCCATTCTATCTTGAACAGACCGGGAGTTCTTTTGTCGTATGCCTTACGCGCAAGACAGCACGGTGCAGAAGTATTCCGTGGGTGTTCGGCGAGTCGACAGCGCACGTAGTCGGCGTTGTGGTCTTCACAGCTTTCCGAAGGCAACCACTCGAAACGGTGTCGAAAGTATTGCTCCCTCTTCTCGTCGGACACGAGGTCGTCCAGGCTGTTACCCGCTAAGGCGATATAGGCCGAATCTGTATCCATTTCGCAGTACTTGTACAGAGGTCGCTCGATATACCTGTCTACGAAACCGTAATAAAATTGTAGCATACGCAACTTAGCGTACTGATAGACGAAGAAGCCTACGTGATGGGGAAGTGAATATTTGATGACTTTCTTATCCATCTCGATCTCGTAGGCACTGTCGACGACGACGACGTCGAGTTGGTGGAAACGTCGGTTGTTGATAAGCATTGACGCTCCTACGTCAGTACAATATTGGATATCTCTGTGCCGATCAACGTCTGCTACCGTCTTACCGTATCCCGAGTTTCCGAAAAGTTTCATCGTGTCTGCAATGATTGTTTTATAGGGATCGGCGTCTCCCTCGCGACGAGCTGTCGATACGGATTCACCAAAGCGAAGAAATCAAGGGTTCGGTTGAAACTCGATGATCTGATAGACGTGATCGACTACTAGTCCGGGGGCGAGGTACCACTGTAGGAGCGGTGTGGTCAGAAGCATCTTCTCGCCGTAATAACTTCCCACTAGCATGCGCCTCGGGGTTGACATGATATCGTTGTCTTTGGCGTACTGACGCATGACGGGTCCGATGTCGTCCCGCGAGACGGTGGTGTTTTTGAACACCGGTAGCATTTCGGCGAAGTGTTGGCGTAGGTTCTCTGGAACGCGGATGTCGCACTCCACCATACCGAATAGTGTACCGGTACAAACGGCGTCTAATATATGTTGTTGTGTGAGCTGCCATTTGACACCGCGTCGACGAGGGAACTCGATGTCTAGAAGTAGTTTCACCGCGGGCGCACATCTTGTCTTTTTTCACGTGCATTCCCACATCTCAACAACCTTAACTTGCCGTTCACAGTGTTTACCTGTGCCTCGGTGTAGGGACATCCGTGAAAGAAACACCCGTGGAATTTATACGCTGTTTCGTGACACCAACCATCCACGAGGAGTTTTCCTATGCGCTTCTCCCTGCCGTTAAGCTGGTGTCGGGTGGTGTATCCGGTTCTAGACGCTTCCCAAGTTAGCCATTCCGCAGCCATCTGTCCATATAGCTGTGCTGACTCAGGTCGAAACCCGTTTTGTTCTCGTCGACGCGTGAACCATCCAGTAGGCATGTCCTGCATCAATGCCCAAAGATAGAGGGCATTGGCGTCATAGCCTTCAATTCGAATTCAATCTCTCGTATCTTGGTGACGTCCTTCTCGTGATACCTATGAAATATTATTGGTGGTCTTTGTGTTTCTCGCGTAAAATAAGTGTTGGACGGCAAGTCGTTGAACAGATAGAGCAACGTCAGACCGGGAACGCTGATGCCATCTTTAAATATATCGATGCCTCTCTGTTGGTAGAAGACCGTCTGCTTACTGATGGCTTCCATGAAGGGTATTACGTCGAGGTTATTATACCACACCAAGAAATCGCGCATGGTTTTCATATGCGTATCTCGCCATACCCTCTCGCATTCGGCATTGTCCTCGTCGGATATACCCTCGTTTTTAAGCGACTGTAAAAGGCTTCCTTCGGCGGAAGGTTACGATCGTCTAGCTTCCGAACGTCGTCCATGTACTCATACGGAAAGTGACCTTTTGTGAGCTTACATCCGTAGCCTTTTCAGTATTTGTCGTAACTAAAACCTGGAGCGAGATAATTCACCATGTCCAGGAATTTAAGTTTCTTCGTCGATAGGCACATGAAAGTGTTCCGTCTCTTGATGACAAAGCAAGACGCGGTTTCGCTCGCGTCAACGAGTAGAAGATATGGAGTTGAAACCGATTACGGGCATTTGGTGGAGCCAAACCAACAGTTTATCCGTCAGTATGCTGTATGGGTTTTTGCGATGCGAAGCTAATCCCTCCTCTGCCGCCTCCTGCTCCTCCTCCACCTCCTCGTCGTCCATTTCCTCTGCATTCCGACTTGTCGCTTCATCCCAAGTCGTCTGCAGTTTCTTCAATTTATCGAATACGTGTTTGTACCGAGGTTTCAGGAGATCGAACGCAGCATCACTCGTCGTCTCCAAGTCCGTCATCGTGGCTGTTACTAACGTTTCCGAATCACCGTCGGTGACATAACACCAAGCATCCTCGTGTCCTGGCACGTTGGACGCCACGCTCACACTGAGGGGACGTGCAGCGCTACCCACCGCACCTTGTCACTATTGGGTGACAATCCGGTGCTGTCAAAGTAGCATTCAAAATTATACGTGGCGTGATAAGGGTAATACCTCAATCCGTCTTCCACCCGAATACCCTCGTCGTCCAAGCGTTGAAATATCGACGGTGTTGGGTGATAGACACCTCCGGGGTATACGTGTCGGACACCTCCCTGGCAGGAACGTTCGTGCCTGTGGAGTAGGTACGGTCTTTTCCACAACGAGTCGCCGCACTTCCGACATCGATAGGAGTGACAGTACTGTTGCGCATCTTGAACGTATGAAAAATGGGTTCCGTGTAGATTGACCGTCATTGTTTCTGGATAGTGACACATTGACCGCCGTACTAGTTCAGCCACCGTCTTCCCGTCTTTCGTCTCGTTCAGTGTGTATACTGATATGTTTGTTGAAAACGTAGTTTCTACCCGATAGAGATCGTCTAAAGCGACACCAGCAAACTCTTTCATAGACGCATCTTCATCATGATCTGCGTACAGTTTTGCTACTGACAGTTCCAAGCGATGAACGTTGGCCCCACAATGAAGAGCCAGACAGCGAAAGAGACACAGATTGTCATTGTATAGTTTGTTATGAGGGCCTCTCTATCTAGGGTGATGACTGTCTTGTTGTGTTTCAAGTAGGGAGGAAGGGTGGCACTGGTGCAGCCTATCAGATGATCTACAATTTTGTTAACGAAAAAGGTGGCGTTTGTCACGATCTCCACCACCCAAGCCGAATCTGATCGTTGTGCGACGACCCACTGCAAGACGTCGGGTAGTCGGATTCATTGTAGAAAAGTTTGTAACGAGGCTGGGTTCATCCAAGAACCATCCGCAACAGTTGCACGACGAGTGAAAGTATTTATAGCGCCCCGTCTGTTTGTTTCTAAGTATGACACCATAGCTCATGTTAATCTTAAACGAATAGGTCTGTTCATCGAAGACACGCCGCAGCTGTTCTTCTAGGTCACGCGTGTCCAGCGTGGTCAGTCGGTAGTTGTACCTCGACTGAACGGGACCCCTGACCACCGAGGTGTGTATGCTTGCCCAGTATTGACGAACCAGTTGTGGTAGTTCGTCCGACAAGACATCGTTTCCTACGGCACCATCTAGCGGTGCTTCTATGGGATCTTCCACCAACGCTATTTCACTAGCAACATATGTGGTTCGCTTTGGTGAAGGAGGTCCATTCGGATCGCATCGTACCGTTCGCTTGTGCGAGATCACGGCATGTACCGAACGAGCGCCCCCAGACATCACACACGTTGACGCCATAATCACCATCGATCCACACCTTTTTGCATGTGGTTCTAGCGTGTCTAAGCATATTGCATCGCCTACTGAAATCTTTCCCACAGCCAGGACAGACATACCTACCGGTTGCGGTGATATCGCTCGATTGAACATACGTGTGATCGGCAGACGGTGGTGCTGTTCTAGACGCCGGTAGAGTCGATGAGTATGTGTGGTTGCTAGTGGGTGTTGTGTGGCTTCTGAGGTGGCGTCGTAACTCGGTGTGAGTGCGAAACGTCTCTCCGCAGTGATGACAGGGGTGCAACCGCATGGTGCAATTGTATTTACAACTGAAAGAGAGTCGTTTCGTCACCAGTCGTTAAATAACATGTGTGCATCCACCCACACACATCCACACGCGAAGCTTAGGTGTGGGGCAGGGGCCGTGACATGCGTGCGTGTGCGTATATTAATGCATACGTCGACTAGATAAAAGAACACATACTCGGTATGTAAGTTTTCCACGTTATATTGTGTATAAAGAATAATATCAAATGTGTGTCCAACTGTGTGGAAAACAATGATTTGGCTTACGGATGAACCAACGTCGCTCCAGGGACCGCGAGCTTGTGGATGAGTTAACACCGCTCCAGGGGCTCATTGATGTAACGACGATAATGACGACTTACGGGTGAATCAACACCACTCCAGCGGTCCGAGCTTACGGATGATTTAACACCACGCAAGGGGCTCATTGATGTAACGATGATAATGACGACTTACGGGTGAATCAACACCACTCCTGCGGTCCGCGCTTACGGATGAGTTAACACCACGCCAGCGGCTCATTGATATAGCGACAATACTTACGACTTACGGTTGAATCAACACCACTCCAGCGGTCCGAGCTTGCGAGTGAATTAACACCAGACCATAGGCTCTCATAATGACGATGATGACGTTCCATACCGAAGGCTACACATACGGTTATTTGTTTATAAATACGCCATAACATCAAATGAGTATATTTTGAAATATCAAAACATTCTGTGTATTCGCCAAAGTCGCTTTGATAAAATCGTTTACAAGTCAAGCGATTATATTTCCAACACATCTTTTTGTAGTTATAAGTATATGAATATATTTATACCACAAAACCGAAATATAAACAGTCATTGTCAGAACACAAACGGATTATATTATATTATATTATGTTATGTTATGTTATGTTATGTTATGTTATGTTATGTTATGTTATGTTATGTTATGTTATGTTATGTTATGTTATGTTATGTTATGTTATGTTATGTTATGTTATATTATATTATATTATATTATATTATATTATATTATATTATATTATATTATATTATATTATATTATATTATATTATATTATATTATATTATGTAGTATCTGAAATACTAATACATAACACGTAATAATGTGTGTGATTTCATGAAGTAATAATCTTCTTCTAAATTCTTATTAATGTCATATTGAGCGATATTATTTTAAACCCTAAACAGGTTTCGTTGTGTCGTTGCAGACTCCACGCCGACGAAGATAATTATTTAATGGTACATGGCATCGTCCGAATGGTAATAACTATCCAACTTCTGTGTGGTTTTCTGCTCTCCCAGCACATTTTCCTTGAGCTCCTTTCGCCAGGTGGACGTCGCCCACTTGGCAAAGATGAGTGACCAGGCTGCGTTGAGCACGTGTGGCAAATGTTTCGTAGTTGTGTCGTACGAGTCGGCGAGACAACCGTCCATATGGTGGACTTGGCTGGGGTGATTGATTTCACACCCAACACAAGTCGCCTGTGCCCGATGGTTGACGGCGGTGATGGTATATTGTACGATCCTGTCGTCTACGGCGTCCAAGAGTTCTTGCTCGGTCGACGTTGGTCCGACATAGTCCTCCGAGGGTGCCTGGTACGAGCTCGCTGGTTGCAGTTCCTCGTAGACCAGTTGTTCGGTGTTGCTCGGTGAGGAGTGGTACGAAGGGAGGTCGTCGCCGTCGTCGTTGTCGTCTCGGAACAATACATCATCATCGTCGTCATCATCGGACACCATTTCATGGTCATTTAGCCACGCTGCCACAGGGTTATTTGATGACGACTAAGATGATGGTGGTGGTGAGGCGTGGAGAACGAGGACGTCGTCACCGTCATCATATTTACCTAGGTGAATAACGAGACAATTTAGAATAGTGCAGACTAATTCTACAGAACTTAAACGAAAATCATGTTTTCGTTGTTGTTGTTGTTGTTGTTGCTTTTGGTGTCTTTCTAGTCCCGTACGAATACATTTCTCGAGAGCCCAACCCATAGTTACTGTAAGTTGTTTTTATTTTGGTCATACGTTTCACTAGTTCGTCCAGTCACCGTCTCCCCTCCTTCCTCCTCCATATCATCCTCCACCGTCTCCACTCCTTCCTCCATCACCTCCTCCACATCAACTTCTTTTTCCTAAAGTAAAATAAAGTATTTCGAGAGTCGAAACAAAAACAATAATAATAATAATGTTTTGTCTTTTAGCCACGCTGCCACAGGGTTATTTGATGACGACCAAGATTATGGTGGTGGTGAGGCGTGGAGAACGAGGACGTCGTCACCGTCACCATTATTTACTTAGGGGAATAACGAGAAAATTTAGAATAGTGCAGACCAATTCTACAGAACTTAAACGAAAATCATGTTTCGTTGTTGTTGTTGCTTTTGGTGTCTTTTCTAGTCCCGTACGAATAAATTTCTCGAGAGCCCAACCCATAGTTACTGTAAGATTTTCGATTTCGAGAGTCGAAAAAAATTATAATAATTTGTTTTATTTTTTATATAAAAAATAGTATTAATCTTTTTTATTATTAATTATTATTATTATTTTTTATATTTTTTTATATTTTATTTTAGTAAGACAATTTAGAATAGTGGTTATTGTCAGTTTTTATTTCGGTCATCTGTTCAATCAGTTCCCTCGGTCAGTGCCCGTTTGTTTAACTGTCGGTCGGCAGTAATCACAGTCTGGACCTCGTCACATTTTGTTGCATCTTCCATGTCTTTCTGTGTAAATAGAACCTGAGCGTCTGCCAGCACGTAGCTCGTAAACGGAAACTTGACTGTCTTACGGATCTTTATTGTCATGAGGGCACCGCGGAAATTGCCCAATGCACATGATTTAGCGGTGTCGTCTGGCAGAGCCTCGAATTCCTGAGCACTCATACCTACAAGTCTTGTGGTCAGATCATGAAGCGCCGTACACCAAAAATTGGTGTCCGACTGGGTATCTTGAATCAGCACACGAGCCAAGTAACAAGGAACTGGATTTTTTTAATTTGTGTGAAGAACACATATACTTGCCATCGGTGTCTGGTGTCAAACGCTTTCTACATATTCCGCACCCGGGATACGTTAGCCAGAAGAGGTCTTGTTAAAAGACACCCATTTTGTGAGAACGGGATAGCGCAGAGTGTAATAATCGTTATCTACCTCTTTGTTGAGCAGAGTAGAGATCTCTACGAGGCCGGCCATTCTCGAAGTGCTGAAGTTGTTGAAGTGTCGAAGTGCTGAGAAGTAGATGTGAAGTCTCGGAGTTGGTTTGTAGAATGGTGGTAAGGAGTCGGCTTTTATACACACTAGCCACACATTGCAACAGTGTCTTGTCGGGGAGTATCCAATCGACTCGCGTGCACGTATTTTTCGTGGGGTGAGGTGGACGTCTTATTATGCACAGCCAACGGCAAATGCTGAAATTACGGTAGTGTGGACGGTGGTTTGTATCGTGTTTGCCACTCGACCAATACCTGCTTAGTGCGGTTGTGTATTGTTAAACAAATACTTTCTGGGGACAATGTACGCCTCTATTTCCCACCCGACCTTGGTACCTCACTTGACAAACGAGCCATTGAATCGCTTATCTGTAAACAACTGGTTACGACTTGACAAACGAGCCATTGAATCGCTTATCTGTAAACAACTGGTTAGGACTTGACAAACGAGCCATTGAATTGCTTATCTGTAAACAACTGGAAGTGGGTCAGGTCGGGCTGCCCTAGACTGCTCTGGTTCCAAACGTCGAATTCAAGTGTATATAAAGGCCTATGCTTAGCACAATTCTACAAACTTACTTCAAGATTTCATCGCGACGATTTATCTGCACAGTTATATCTGAACCAATACCATGGGATGAAATTAGACGACCGTGGACAGAAGGGAAAAGGTGAGTACAGCTAATTTATATGTGTGTATTACAAACTCATTTAATTAAAAAAGTTGTTTATTACGATATTTATTATGAATGTATCCTACAACATTTGTTCTTTTTAATAGAGAGTCCAATGACGAAGAGTACAGTGACGACGATGATATTGCTGACGTTGTCAATGAAGACGCCATCGACGACGGAACGTACGTTTCTGTTGTTAAATGTTTTAATTAAGAGTAAACTAATTGTAGTATTATGAATATATCGAAATATTCGAATACAGTAATCGATATTGTAATTAAATGTATACTGTGTTATAAATGTGTGTATATAATACCTGTTTTTAAAGTAAATGTTGTCTTATTAGTGAAGACGAATGGCGCGAAGAACACGCGTACATATATACATATGTACTACATCAGATTACGGAAAGAAACAATAGGCGACCCTTAATATATGCAGAACCTCTGTGGGTCATGGACGATGAAGATGACGAGGGTTATGTTACTGGTTAAATTTTTTAATGAAAGAATTTTTTTCAATAAATCAGTTGTTTTAGTCGTTTCTTGTTACTCGGAAACAGTTGCATGCACACTCACGCATATACATACATACACATCAAGACACGTGATCTTCAACAACAAACCATCGATCAATCGAGAAGTCAATCGAGAAGTCCCACCATACATACATACACTGTACCACGAATTGTATTACAAAGTTAGTCACCAGATGACGCCACTCGATACGAACTCAGGTGTGGAATAAACCGGATACAGATATCAACCAATCATCGAGCGAGAAAGTAAACCGGTGTGCAGTTGGTTATGCTTTGAGGAGTCATGATCCGCCATTGTTTTGATCGCGTGACTTCCGGTTCCGGTCACGAGACTTGATGACGTCCCTTCCGGTTTAGTTTCCCGGTCGCTGATTGGTTGATATCCACATCCGGTTGACTTTCTCGGTCGGTGATTGGTTGATGAAGATCACGTCTTGATGACGTCGTGGGGAAAGTCAACCGGAACCGGAAGTCACGCGATCAGAAAACAAAATGGCGGATCAAGACCTCAAAGCGTAACCAACTGCACACCTATACTACTATCGTTGAATGTGTAGTTATTTTTATAAAGGATCATTTACGGTGATGATGTATTACGCATCAATGTTAGTTAGTCCTACGAAATATTTTTTGAAATATTATTGGTAATGTAGGTGAATTATCTACCTCGTTGCAGACTGGTGTTCCCGAAATTGCCACCAGATGGCAGGTCTAGCTTGCGTTACTATTGAGGCGATGACATCTGCTAATTAAGCAACTGAGTAATTATTGATGTTTTGTAAACCCTGATGCTACGCAAATTATTACGATGTTTCCAACGTTTTCTTAATTGGTTCTTCCTGTTCACATGTTCATAGGAATTACGTATTACTATTGTGTATTGACTATGCCCAGGATACTGTTTATTGGGACACTATTATTAGAACATGACGTTTGATCGTTACATAATAATGATGAATGTTTTATTCATGACAGCTATTTCGAGTAACAGTCGCCGTTTTAGTTGGAGTTAATTGCCTTTTGAATTTGGTTGTATACACTATTTAACGTTTTGTTCGGTTTTAAACTGATTGCCTTAGTTGTGTTTGATTGATTTGGGGACCCACGGAGCGCCGCAGGTCACATTGTGGTGTCCGGAAGTGCGATAAAGCATTCAGATAAATACTTTTAATTCTATCATCTCTTTCTATTTTCTTTTTATCTTTCAAAATTCTTAATCTGTAATTTAACGGCGACTGCGAAAGGACGAGATGGAGGATCTCCAGAAGCAATTCGAGGCGTTGCAACTGCGAAGTCAGGAAGACCACCGAGAATTGGAACAGTTACGAACTGCACAGGCGGCACCGACGTTCGTGGTG
This sequence comes from Ridgeia piscesae, assembly GCA_025642075.2. Classification (NCBI taxonomy): domain Eukaryota; kingdom Metazoa; phylum Annelida; class Polychaeta; order Sabellida; family Siboglinidae; genus Ridgeia; species Ridgeia piscesae. The sequence goes on from JAODUO010000156.1 coordinate 43,368, forward strand.
CAGCGAGAGAGGAAGCTGCGTCGCTTCTCTGGCACGGAGGATCCGCTGCTCTCCGACTGGGCGTTCGTGCATTCTTGCGCAGAAGTTGAGCGGCGAAGCAGCGGCCAACTTCCTGCTCAGCTACCTCGATGGCGCTGCCCGACTGGAGGTCCGCTGTCGGCCCAGCGTCGTGAAAAAGGATGCCGACGGTATTCTGATAGCACTGGAGGATGTTTGGCGATAAGGAAAACGCCAACCAGCTGCTCCGTCGCTTCTTTTACCGGAAGTAGTTGCCCGGCGAGCCGATTGCATCCTATTCCTACGGCCTAATCGACATCGCAGATCGACTGCAGCGACTGGAACCAAGGAGTTCAGCGGAACGCGACGTGATGCTGCGCGACCGTCGGTTTTCTGGCTCTGCGGAAAGTCGCCTTGAGGTGGTTCGACGAGGTGGAGGGTGAGACCAAAAGCAGAGTGAAGGCGTAAGTGAGTGAGACGCGCGCCGAACCCATAGACACGAGAGAGAGCGACAGTTCACCAAACTATGGGGCGAAGTCGCCGAAAACAAGACGCTGTTGACACAAGTGCTGGCACAGCAGAGAGAGCTGCTGACGATGTGTGCTGGAGCGCCAGCCAAACGCCGGCGGTACAGCGACCTGGAGTGTTACCAGTGCCACCAGAAGGGACACATGAGACGCCACAGCCCAATGGGTAGTTTAAACTAGTTTCCTCCACCATGAGAATTGGCCTATGGGTGGAGGAACCGGGCACGACCAGATGGTAGGCGGGGTTCCCGTAGCGAAAGCGACTGTGGCTGGACAGCCAGTGGACTGTCTGTTAGACACCGGCAGCCAGGTCTCGTTTGTGACAGAGTCGTTCTATCATGCGATACTGCAGCCTCAAGGACACATGTTACATTCTGCGCGCAACTGGTTAAGCATACGGGCGGCGGACGGTTTGGAGATACCATATGTTGGGTACTTCGAGACCACGGTGTACGTCGCAGGTGTGACAGTCGAAGATAGAGAATACTTGTGCGCGACGCAGGACATAAACTTCCTGGGTTACTTTGGATGAACGTGTTGTCACACGTCCCGGAATTTGCTAGATGTTTGGAAAAGGTAACTGTTGCAGACAACTTCCGATTCGCACGAGTGGCAGGCAGACAAGCTGTGTGCGTACCTGCCAGATCAACTGTATTCGTTCAAGCAGTGGAAGGGCGAATTGGACAGACCGCCGCATTCGAGCCACTCACCACCGGATGTGGACCCTCTTCTCGCTACGAACGCTGTCGTGTGCGACCACTCGTTCATGGTGGCAGTTGTTAATTCAACTGATGACGATTACTGGTTGAGACCGCGAACGCGATTGGGAGTGTTAAAGCCAGTGGATGTCCTTCCGGCTGGTGGAGTTCGAGTTGACGTGAGCGTGAACGAGATTGTCGTTGGTGTGGCGCCGCAACAGTCGTCCTCGAAGGAATCGTTTGGTGGAACAGATGACAATCTGATCTATCTGACGCATTTCACCGGCACAGACGATGAGCGACGTGAAGTAAGATCTTTGTTTAATCGACACCGTGTCTGCTTGCACAGTCAGACGACGACTTGGGGTGCACCAGTGCCGTGCAACACCGAATCCGGACAACAGACGATACCCCCGTCACCATGCCGTACAGACGGATCCCGCCAACACAGTTGGATGAAGTCAAAGATCATCTTTTTAGAGCTTGGTGCGGACGGGTGCAATTATGGAGAGCAAGAGTGATTTTGCCAGTGCTGTTGTGTTCGTGAGGAAACGATCTGGGGCCTTGCGCATGTGTTGCGACTTCCGTGCGCTGAACGCGAAGACCGTGAAGGATGCGTATCCACTGCCACGGATTGACGTGTCGATGGATGCGTTGAGAGGTGCCCGGTGGTTCAGCACACTGGATTTGCAATCGGCCTACACCCAGGTCACAGAAGACCAACACAAGACTGCCTTCACCACGCCATTTGGCCTGTACGAACACAGACGAATGTCATTCGGACTGTGTAACGCACCCGCCACATTCCAGCGACTCATGCAGACAGCTTTCCGCGAGGATATGTTCAGTATCTTGCTTTGCTACCTGGATGATGTCCTCGTCTTCTCCTCCACTATCGCTGAACAGCTCCAAAGACTGGACACGGTGTTCACGCGACTGACAGAATACGGGCTGAAACTGGAACCGAAGAAATGCGCATTCTTTCAATCTGAAGTACAATACCTCGGACATCGCGTGTCGGCTGCCGGGATTGCGACCGATCCAGAGAAAGTCGCACCTGTAGAACGTTGGCCAAGACCTGAAACCCTGAAGCAACTGCGTTCCTTCATGTGGTTTGCTACCTACTACCGCCGCTACGTACCGTGATTTACCGCTATCGCGAGCCCAGTGAACGCTTTAATCACCACCTGCTGTCGTGACATCAAAGGAAAGAGAAGATTGAGTGCTTCATTCCAACTAGCAAGCAGATGGAATGAGAAATGTGAAGAGGCCTTCTCTGCAATAAAACTGGAGTTGACGAGTGCTACCGTCCTCGGATTTGCCGACTACAGCCAACCGGTTATCGTGGAAACGGATGCATCGGAATTTGGACTAGGAGCTGTGCTTAGTCAGATCCAAGACGGCAAGGCACGAATCATAGCGTATGTGAGCCGTGGCCTACACAAGTTAGAAAAGAACAAAAGCAACTACTCATCTAAAAAGCTCGTCTGGTGTCGACAGCTGCTTCGAGGAATTGACCAGAACGACAAAGCTGCCAGCAGAAATACGCGTCAATGTTGTGGAGGCTCGAGAACAGGCGCCAGCAATCGTGGGTGACTCTATCGGAACGTTACCATCCATATCACTAGCTGATATGCGTGAGTTGCAGAAGAGTGACGACGTCCTGCAACGTGTAATCTGGTATCGTAATCGGGGACGACACCTAGACATGTTGGAGCGATCGGATGAGTCAAAGGCGACGTTGGCTTTCTTGGCTATGGGACAGAGAATCGTTGAACACGGTGGTATGTTGTATCGTCACATAACCCCAGACGGCATTCGACGCGAGCAGTTACTTCTGCCATCTTGCTTGAAGGAGACAAAACACTGCGCGGCCTGCATGACGAAGCAGGGCACCAGGGGGTTGAGCGCAACGAGGCCTTGGTCAGAGAACGATGCTACTGGGTTGGACTCCGTGCAGATGTGAAGAGATGGGTTGAGAGTTGTGAACGATGTGCCGTCTCAAGTCAAAACGAAAACTCCCATGGGAAGGTTATCAGCGACGCGACCTCTTGAGGTATTGGCTATCGACTTCATTGTGTTAGAACCGGCATCAGATGGTAGAGAGAACGTTCTTGTCATCACCGACGTATTCACTATTCACAAAATACACGGTGGCAGTGGCGACACGCTACCAGCGAGCAAACACGGTGGCACGCATTCTTGTCAACGAATGGTTCCTCGTGTTCGGTGTGCCATTGGGTATATACAAAGCGATCTTGGCCGTAACTTCGAATCAGCGTTGATTCGCAAGCTGTGTACCATGTACGACATCAATAAGTCCCACACCACTCCTTACCACCCCGCTGGGAATGGTCAGGTGGAGAGGGTCAACCGTACGATGCACGGCCTGTTGCGGGTTCTACCAGCTGAGAAGAAGAAGAGGTGGGCGGACAACTTGAAGGAGGTCGTACACGCCTACAGTGTCACACCGCATGGCAGCACTGGCTATTCGCCACACTATTTGATGTTCGGGCGAGACAGCAGGCTACCCATCGACGTGCTACTGGGAGGAGAGGAGTCGTCATGTGATGGTTGGGTCCAGCAACATCAGCGTCGGTTGCATGACGCGTATGCGAAAGCAGCGACGCAGCTGAACAACCACGCCGACCAGCGAAAGACGCGTCTTGCAAGATCGCCACGCACGCGAGCTTCCACTCGCTGCCGGGGAGCGCATGTATCTCCGCAAGCACGGAGTGCTCGGGGGTAACAAGATCCAGGATGTGTGGCACTCCCTACCGTGTCGTGATGAACGAACGACGTCTATGTGTTCGAGCCCGCCGACGGGTTCGGGGAACAACACACGGTGAAACGGGCTGCACTACGATTGTGCGTACCGGGAAATAATCCAACAGCGGCACAACCAGCGCGACGTCGTCGTCTGCCGTGTCCACCGAGTGTGACGTCTGCGGGAAGCGATGTCACGACGGACACATCGAGTGCACCACTTCGGAACACGAGAGACCAGGTCGATCGACCGCGAGGAAACATCTTCGTCCTCGCCCGTGTCCGTCCTCGCACGTGCCGTACTTGAGCGGGAACGCACACGAACCCGGGCAATTGGCCGCGCTCAGCCAACTGATAGTTTGAGCAACCTAGCGGAACATTTTAGGTTCGGAGCTATGCTGCTCATAAGTTGGGGAGAGTGTGACCCTATGACTTGTATGCGTATGGCATTAAGCCCAGTCACTGACTAGCGATTTCCATTATAATTACAGGCATTGCATGTTAACGTATTGTGTGTGTGTGTGTGTGTGTGTGTGTGTGTGTGTGTGTGTGTGTGTGTGTGTGTGTGTGTGTGTGTGTGTGTGTGTGTGTGTGTGTGTGTGTGTGTGTGTGTGTGTGTGTGTGTGTGTGTGTGTGTGTGTGTGTGTGTGTGTGTGTGTGTGTGTGTGTGTGTGTGTGTGTGTGTGTGTGTGTGTGTGTGTGTGTGTGTGTGTGTGTGTGTGTGTGTGTGTGTGTGTGTGTGTGTGTGTGTGTGTGTGTGTGTGTGTTGGGGTGTGTGTGTGTGTGTGTGTGTGTGTGTGTGTGTGTGTGTGTGTGTGTGTGTGTGTGTGTGTGTGTGTGTGTGTGTGTGTGTGTGTGTGTGTGTGTGTGTGTGTGTGTGTGTGTGTGTGTGTGTGTGTGTGTGTGTGTGTGTGTGTGTGTGTGTGTGTGTGTGTGTGTGTGTGTGTGTGTGTGTGTGTGTGTGTGTGTGTGTGTGTGTGTGTGTGTGTGTGTGTGTGTGTGTGTGTGTGTGTGTGTGTGTGTGTGTGTGTGTGTGTGTGTGTGTGTGTGTGTGTGTGTGTGTGTGTGTGTGTGTGTGTGTGTGTGTGTGTGTGTGTGTGTGTGTATACTGTAATTATGAAGTGCACTGATTTATTTAGTTATGTTTTACTCTGCTATCGCGCTATTAGCTCTGAAGATGGGGAGAGCAGCAGGCGCTGTTAAAAATAATAATTATAATTATGGTCGCTACGTCGCCGTAACTTCAGATTCCGCTCTCATGGGTTCACTGAATGACGTTGTCGCAAATTGTACTGAGCTCGGGGCGCTGTCAGTGCGACAAACAAAATCACCAAACCGCCGTGAGGCGTTGATAAGTGCTGCCGTCTCACGGAGCCTAGGTAATCAGGGCTAGGTGTGCCACCTTACGGGGGTAGCTAGATAATCTAGGTCAGTGATGTTCTGATCTATCGTTTGAAAATGTTGGTCTCATCGATTTTGTTTGTTGATAAGCTCACATGACTTTGTAAGTAACTTTGTGATACCGCATGGTCATCTGTGTTAACATGTGCTGCAATGGTATCCATTGTTATGCGGCTGTAGAGTGAGAAATTTATCCCAAAGTGACAAAACTGACAGTGTCGACAATGAGTGACTTGCAGAAGCCGCAGAAGTGATTCGCGGTTGCCTGACAGTGACATGTCTTGAGGAGTTTTCGCGGTAATTAAGCAGCGAAATATATTCGAGTATTGGATTTGATTCGATTCTCGACTGTCATCAAAAATTCTATCAAGTCCATAATTCATTAGCTGGACAAATGCCAATTGTTTTGTAACCACTGACTAAAACTAGTAAAGGTAAGTTCTTAAAATAATTATTATTACTTATATAGCGCAGTATCCTGTCCTGGAATGCTCAAAAGCGCTTTACAGTTTACTCCCTCACAGACCTGTTCAATCAAACGCCATTTCAATTTCTCTGGGAAGCATCCAGCCACACTGCAATTAATGCGCGACGGCTGTTCATACAAATAACTACCACCAAGGGGCGTAGATCCAGTTTGAAAAGTGGGGGGACCAATTTAAATATACATGTGTGCGTGCGTGCGTGTGTGTGTGACCTGAAATACATATAAATGGTGGGGAACGGAGGACCAATAACTGGCTGCCTAATTCATACAGTCACAAAGTACAGAGGGTTTCAGAATGACTGTGTAAGATTTTCCTTCCCAGTCCTATCCTTTCACAAACAAAACTCTCATCAATCAAATAGGTTTAAGTTAGGAATTCTCAACTTCCATCGCTGGCTGCAGGATAAGAGTTGACAGAGCACTGAAAATGTAATTATTCTCAATGTGCATGATGGCTAATGGCAGTTAAGGATTCAAAATAATAGTTGCCCAGTTACTAGACTAGGGTCAAAATACTGAAATACCAGCTACATCAAATTGGTCAGTGAACTTGGTTGTCATGTCGGTATTCATTTTAAGTAAGTTGGGTTTGAATTATACACACACACACACACTCACACACACACACACACGCACACACACACAGACACACACAGTCTGCTTGGTCGTCGGGTTGCCCCCTCCAATGCAAAATCCTGGCTATGCCACTGCTGCTTCCTGATTCACGGAGTGACAAGATGCAGAGGTTACAGTGGTTCCTCTGTTGGACTTTCCAATCCCACATTTTGGCAAAGAAATTTATCATCATTCAAATGGGATCAAATTATACAAAGGGCAGGAATCTGCTGGTTCCGCTGTAGGCGATAAGTATCCGACCAGGCTGTTTTCCAAGGGGTGACAGGGCAAACAAAAATTAATCATCAGTTACGTGCTTGATGGCTAGTGTCTATTAATATATCAACACAATTAAGGGTGCAAAATGATAGAGCCCGACATGACGAATATTTACTGTACTGAGATCAAGTTGTGCACTGCGGCCAACCAAGCATCTGACATCTGCATCTCTGTCGCATACTTTTTAATTGCATGAATATAAAGTCTTAATTATGTAAGTAATGCTGTAATTATTATTTCATCGTATACGTATTTTAAAGCAATTATCAGTAGTTACATGTACACTTATGTGAAGCACATGAGAGCAATCTGAATGCTTTTTTATTGTTCATTTCAGTATGAGAAGTCTGCCTAACCACCATCGACAATTTGTTTATTAGGCACTCTTTTTGATGATTGAACTTTCTTAAATGTGTCTCCATGTGCCACGTGGTAGTTTTACACGTGATAGTTATGCACAGTATCATAAAACTTATAGCAGAAATTGTTGATTTTAACCCTTAATATATTATAATGTTACAAAATAATATATTATTACAATTATAATGCTGAAAAAATGTGTTGGTTGTACCACGTCATGGTCACATATTGACCACTTTCACTAAACTGCCACCATTTTGCAACATCATGGTCACAGCTCTACCATGTCAGTACCACTTTCACCTAACTGCCACATCATGGCTATATGACTATACCATGTTAGTGCCACTTTTGCCGTACTGCCACCTCATGGCCACATGACTATACCATGTCAATGCTAGTTTCACGTAACTGCCACATTTTTGCAACATGGTAACTATGTAGTGTGCTAGCCGGGAATATAGAGTGAATAAACTTGCCCAGGGTTTAACACCGCAGCACAGGGTTCAAACCTTGATTCTCTTAATCGAAGAGTCTGAAGCTCTACCCCTGAGCCATTGCGTTCTACATGAATGAAACCTGGAAACCTCCAACAGTGACATGCACACACATACACACACTGCCCTGCCATTAGCAGGTATAACAACATTAACATATAGTAAGTACTAAGAAAATTAATACAAAACTATGAATATACACCCTCCTTTTAACTCAAGTTGTGATGAAAACATGGCAGTATGTTAGAGAAGTAAGAGAACCAGGGTATGGGTCCACTGGGTGCTGTGTCCATGAGTCTTGAGACTCCCTTGTTTCATCAATGGAGTCTTTAAATGCCACTTGGTAGGAGTCTGATTGCTCCCTAGCTTTAAAACATGACAAATCCAGTGTTAATAGCTGATGTTAACGAGGCATCAACTTGTAAGCACATCGTAGCATGCTGCTTATGAATCCTGCATGGGCGCAGCCATCTTGGATTATGGACAGTACTACATGGCGGTGTTTGTTTGTAATTGGTCAAATTATTGCTCGTAGGAGATTAGAGTTGTTGAACAATTGCACATTTACGTTTTTTATGTGGGCATCCATGCATGAGCAGAGTGGGAGTTTACTGGGCACCCACCAATTTCCCATAAAAATCAATACCTGACCGCCTTTATGTAGGACATTTTTTTAACCATTTACACAATGCAGCAGGAGCAAAGCTGTGGTGCGAGTCAGTGGATGCAAACATGGAAGCACTACGCACATGCGACCGGCTTGAGTGAGAAGACTGAGTCTGTGCAGGTGTCCACGCTACTGACGGTGATAGGGGCGCTGGCTAGGCGGGTTTTAGCTACATTCGAGTGGAACCCTGCAACAAGTGCGGAAAAGATCCAGCCAGTGCTGGATCAATTCGAGGCATACTGTCGGCCGAGATGAAATGTGCCATTTGAACGATACAAGTTTTATAAGTGACAACAACAAGCAGGCGAAACGTTTGACCAGTACGAGTACATAATTCTCTTTGGAATCACAGACAGAAGGGTAAGAGAAACATTGCTGGGCAAGGATGATTTAACATTGGCCAAAGTGTTGCAAACTGTTCTGGCGTCTGAAATGTCCAAATCACAGATACGTGAACTAGATGGCCTGGCGTCGCCATCCGTGAACGTGGTGCATCAACCAGAGAAAAACAGGTCAGAAAGGCCGAAGGGACGAACAGGCAAGTGCAGGTATTGTGGTAAAGTACACGAGTTTCGGAAGGAGAACTGCCCGGCGTATGGAAAAAAAATTGATATTTGTGGCTAACTAAATAATTTTGCCAGGCAATGCTTGCAGAGGCAGAGATCCGTAAGAACAGTAGAACTATATGAGTTTGAAGAAGAAGCTGTGTATAACGTTGAAGCATATACAGTACATGCTGCTCCAGACAGATTTGTAACACTGAAGCTGAGAAACTCGGAAAATGTCAACAAGTTTCAACTGGACACAGGCGCTGAATGCAATGTAATTCCCATACATTTGTACAAACAAGCGATGGGAGACATTAACGTGAAACCAAGCGACAATAAAATTGTAGCTTTTGGAGGCATGAAACTGAGCCTGAGGGGACAAGTAATGCTGCCAGTGTCACGTGGGAAGACATGGTGTACACTCACTGCAGTGTAACTTAGTAGAAGCAGATGTTCGTCCATTGCTTGGATGCAAAGCCTGTATTGGCATGAAGCTCATAAAAATGCTCGACTTTGATGACGTCAATCATCCTGTGACAGGTGATCGACCTGTGTTCGCTGTCAGGGATGCTGACAAGCCACTGACCAAGGATCAGTTAGTGTCTAGGTTTCCTAATGTGTTTGTGGATGGCATAGGCAAGCTGGACGGCAACTACCACATCTGCCTGGATCCCGGCATAGATCCTGTGCAACATGCACCGATACGTGTTCCGGTGGCACTCAGGTCAAAGCTATTGACGACACTGAACGAAATGGTAGAACAGGACGTTATGGCTCCTGTGACATCACCAACTCCATGGATATTGTCAATGGTGGTTGTGCCCAAGAAGAATGGGAAGTTGAGGATTTGCCTGGATCCAAAGGACCTGTACGCTGCTGTTTAGAGAAAGCTTGATGAGCTAGTTGTGGAAGGCCAGCTTATATTCAAGGGTCACTGGATTGTAATTCCGGCATGCATGAGAAAGGAACTGATGGCAGTTACACACGCAAGCCATGTGGGTAATAAACTGGGTATAGAGGGATGTCTTCACCGTGCGCGGGAGGCACTCTATTGGCCACATATGTCTCAGGACATGAAGAAGTACATATTGACTTGCGATGTCTGCCTAGCACATCAAGCATCTCAGCAGAAAGAGCCACTTACGCAGCATGAAGCGATCACGCGTCCATGGGCCAAGCTGGCCGTAGATTTGTGTGCCTTGCTTGGGCACACGTTATTGGTGGTTGCTGACTACTTCAGCAACTACATAGAAGTGGAGAGTCTCACATTGGTGACATCATGGAGCGTGATACGTGTGTTGTCATCCCTCTTCGCCAGACACTGGATCCCAGATGTGCTAGTATTGGATAACGGGCCACAATTTGCGTCCGCCGAGTTTGCTAGTTTTGCAAAGAAGTGGTCCTTCCAACATGTGATGTCTTCACCACACTATGCACAGTCGAATGGTAAGGCGGAGAATGCTGTGAAGAGGCTGTTCACAAAGTGTAAAGAAGATGGAGTGGCCAAGTTCCTAGCTCTCCTCGACTGGAGAAACACGCCATCCGAGGGAATGGGCACGAGTCCAGCACAGAGACTGATGGGCCGCAGATGCAAGACGTTGTTTCCCATGGCTGCTCCGTTGCTAGACTTTATCAACAATATACTTTGTGCCTATATCGGTTGATGTAGCAAATATACTTGGACTTTGAACATTTCGATTTTTAAATTAATTAAAATTTTGTTTGTACATGTACTGCAGTATTTATATTACAATAATGATTAGTTGCAGTTAATTGCGTTGATACATGTGTTATTTTTTTTTTGCTGGTTTGTTTTGTGACGAAATAGTATATGCTCCCCGATAGGGTGCAGCAAGGAGCAACCCCAGCGCTTGAAGAAAAATTAAGATTACCGGGTATGTCAGATTTAGTAACCTCGACACAGAAACGTAGTAACATAATTGAGTATCAGCATTACCCAGAATTCACTTCTATTCATGAAGTGAAATCAGGGCCTTATGCAGGATAAAGGTTTTTACCAGTTACAAATTGTTTTGGTGGGAACATGGACGTGGACGTGAACTCGTATACATACAAGCTAGTTGAGATGTGCTTTATGACCTGAAATAAATTACACACATGTGAGTGATGTGACACCCATTTTAAGGTATAACTGACAAAATCTATGATTTTGGAAGACTTGCTCCTTTGTGTTTTACCAGTCCACTTATATTTCTACCCATCCACAATGGGGGGACAGGTCATTGGGTATCTACATAAAGCTATGAGTGACATACATAATGAAGAAATGTGTCGCTTATCACTTGAGCAATAAAACAGAATTCTGAGTAACATTGACATGATAAATCAGTTTACTACATTGATTGACGTAGTAAAATCTTTTTGTTTAAGCATTACCCAGAATGTTATTTTGTGTTTGAGGTAAGCATGGAGAAGGTCGAACTGCCCTGCCCAGTGTGTCAGCGTTGCATTTCTGCTGCTGCCATTGATGCTCACGTCAACTGGTGTCTCAACAGGCTGGAGGACGTCGGTAGAGACAGGGATGGTGAGGAAGGGGGAATCACACTGAGAAAACGACTCAAGGCAGACCCCACAGGGGTCAGTGACCAGAATCAGATGGGAATGGATGAGACTTGGAAGTTCTTTGGGGGCATTTCTCGTAAAAGCAAATCATTCTCAGGTCATAAAATCTCCCACAAACCCCACGCCTCACAAACACAACTTACACTAAGCACTGTGAAGAAAACAGCTGTCACCAAAGATTCAACAGTAACAATCCCGCCAGGTGACAGCACTGGGGTTATGTTGGGTACAGTTTCGAGCTCTGTAAAGAATCGTGACATCGACCGTGAATCAGGTGTGTTAAAGTTGGTGAGCAGCACACCAGTGTTGCCATTGGCAGAAGAAATGCGGCCAAAGTGTCTTGCTGACTACATAGGACAAGAGCAGGTTCTAGGAAAGACGACCATGTTACACACTCTGTTAAACTCGCAACAGATACCCTCAATGGTGATTTGGGGGCCGCCAGGATGCGGAAAGGTGAGGAAGTATGAAATGATGATTAAATGACATGTTGATCATGCCATTATTGTCTTGTATGTTAATTTGATTACCAGGTAATTAAAATTTTATCTTATGTAGACGAGCATTAATAACTTTTATTACCTTTAGTTATTTTACTATACTTCAAATATTAACTGTAATGCTTAACTATTATAGTGATCTAGTGCACAAATTAAGTGTGATGTTATTAAAAGATTGCCTACAAATGATTAAACATGCCATATCTTCAACTGTCTGTATTTTCTGCTTATACAGACAACTTTAGCAAGAATCATTGCAGCTCAGACGAAAAGTTCCGTCTCCACACGTTTTGTGCAGTTGTCGGCCACAACGTCTGGTATCGGTGATGTCAAGGAAGTGATCAAGATTGCTAAAAATGACATGGCATTTTTCAAGAAGAAGACAATCCTATTTGTCGATGAAATTCACCGGTTCAACAAAACACAACAGGTGAATATGTCTAATCATACGGTATTGTTTAGTTGTCATTATTTACCAACTGCAACTGAAAATGTCATTGTTAAACAACTATGAAAACATTTGCAGTTATGTGCAACGTATACAACAATTTTTTTCCAGCCCAGTATACAATTTGATTGTTAAAAATTTTAATCCAGTGTTTACCATAATGTTTTTACTGGTAAGCTTGTTCATAGTTAATATTTCTGTAAATAGAAATTATCTATAGTTTATCCACACTATTTTGACTACAGGCCAGAACAGTTGAAGGTCAACATTGGGTTACCTTTGTTGCTGATGAAGTGAACATTGCCTGTGGAATATCAATGCAGTTGTATTTGTTTTCAAGCCAACATTGTCCTACATGTTTGAAGAGGTTTGTCAGATTGGTTGGTGCAACTGTACTGTTTTGCATTTTGGCAGCTTTCATTTCCTTCCGTTTACATGACAGGGGTAGAACTACCCAATAGTTTGTACACTAGTAAAGATAAAGGCAGACTAGTAAGCCTGCTTAATAACTAGTCCATTTGTCTAGTAAAGGTGAATGTGTCATCCACCCTATCCTACAGTAGTCAGACCCTAATCTTAACTCATCCACAGGCCGTGATGTAACTGAATCCCAAGTCATTAAAACATTGATAAATTGCTGGAAGTGAACAACTGGCTACAGTAATGACAGCTTTAGTTACTGATAAATGATGACATTTTCTGAGGCGTAGCCACCAGCTATGAACTTGTCTGGGCATTAATTTAAATTAACAGTTCTGGATGTCTAATTTTCTGTAGTGTGATATTTTTAACTTCTATTAATATAATTCAGCAGAGCAGTTTTCATAAGACCGTACGTAATATGAGGTCAATTTCCGGAATGGTTACGAACAATTAATTCATAATGATAGACTGCCCCGTATCTGGTTGGGTGGTACTACTAGTCAATGAGTGCAATTGGCATCCTTTTTCAATTGTGCAGTTTTTTTATACAAATTATATCTTCGGCTCTTCATTAATTACTTTGTTATTTCTATATTACTACTTTGTTACCTTTAGGAACATAGCATTGTTATTGAACTATGGTTGCAAAAACATGCCTTTTTTAGTTTAAACAAGATTGCAATGACTTACATTTTGGCTGTTTTTTATTTTGCTGGACTAGTAAAGCTTTTGGCAGACTAGTAAACTGTTGTCTTTACTAGTCCCGCTGTCTAGTAAAATAAATGCCGAACTTCTTCCCCTGTATGAGACTGTTTACAGGATTCATTCCTTCCCCATGTGGAGGACGGCACTATCACCCTGATTGGGGCGACAACAGAGAACCCTTCTTTTTATGTCAACAATGCCCTACTGAGTCGGTGTCGAGTTGTAACGCTGGACAAACTCTCCGTGGTGGATGTAGAGCAGATATTGACTAGAGCCTTGGAGAGACTGGCAGTGGAGACAGTTAATGGAGACACAGAGGGGAGATTGGCAGCAACAACATCAGATTCCTCACACAGGTCAGATGGTCAGAGTGCAGGAAACAACCAATGCACAAAACACCAACTGCTGATTGTAGATGTGGCCTGTAGGGTGTATGAATAACTAGACTCTGTGTGTGTAGTGTGTACATTACATACATATGATATTATGTTTAGTGTTTCAGTGAGAAACAAAAATAAATATAAAATGACAAAGCCAAGTTGTTCAGCAGAATAGGTAAGTTGTTTCCTGCAGCTTTGTTCTAGAGGCTTATTGTAAGTCATGCTGGTATTGTGTTATACATATAATGTGTATACGTCAAAAAGTATGAGACAACAAAACCTAGATAGCACAACTTGTTTGTAACAAATTAAATGTGAAATTGCTGCTGTGTATATGACAAATTGGAATTTAATTAAATACAAATACTCTTGAGGGATTCAAATACAAACACTTTTTAATACAAATATATTTAAATACATTGGATAGTATTTCACAAATATTTTTTCAAATATTTTTCATTTTCAGGATGTATAACTATTAGGTAAAAGAAAAGCAACTCATATATTGAGACATCTAGTTTATAGGCATAATTATTGTTTTGCTCATATGATGACAGGCAGACCAGTGCTAGGGAATATTGTTATTATTAACTACATCACAATGACAACTGACTCGAAAACCTCTATCCACAGAGGTAAAGGCAAAAATATGTCGTTTGTTATGTTAAGCCAGGAGGTCCATAATAAAATGCTTATGTTGCCCTCAGGTAATGACTGCTATGATGTTGTGAGGAAGTGTGACCACACAACTTCAAAGTCAGTCAGGAAACCAGAATAGCCTGGTGCCAGCTTGGAGCCTGACTAAAGAACAAAGGGGATATTGACCTGTGGTCACTGTCAGGTGCTAATCCATCATCTGGCTCTTAGCAAACAAACATTAAGGCAGTCATGGGACACCTGCTCACACCTGCTGTTAAGTGTCTTCATCAGTAATTAGCACTGTTGGGTGAAGTTGCAGTGAAGGTAATCAGTTTGGCAGGCATTACATGTGATCTTGAAACAGAAATGTTGATACTGACAATGTATTTGAAAAAGTGTCTGAAAAAGTCAAATACTTTAGGAAAATATTTAAATACAAATACTTTTCATTCCTAAAGGTCAAATACAAATACTTTAAAAAGTATTTAAATACTTTCCAATACAAATGTATTTGACCCCATGTCTGGTGTGTGTGTGTGTGTGTGTGTGTGTGTGTGTGTGTGTGTGTGTGTGTGTGTGTGTGTGTGTGTGTGTGTGTGTGTGTGTGTGTGTGTGTGTGTGTGTGTGTGTGTGTGTGTGTGTGTGTGTGTGTGTGTGTGTGTGTGTGTCTGCATCAGAGATGGAGTGAGTACAATACAAATGTACTCGAGTACGAGTACGATTACTTTGAACATCCACGAGTACGATGAAAACAAATGTACTCGAGTACGATTACTTTACAATGTACTCGAGTACGAGTACAATTACATTAGAATGTAATCATGATTACTTTCATGATTACTTTAACGAATATCCTGTTTCTAACATAAAAGCGACTTTCATGGAATTCCTAGGTGTCATTCTTGTTCTGTTGTTGTGTCACTAATGTTCTAACTGATTACTGCTATCCACTATCCATGTGTTATTATTATTAATAATTAGACGACTTTCTCAGGTATTGGATGAATCATTTAATGCTGGATTAATTATTTAATTTATGGTTTCTGAATCAAATACAAATAGGAGGGATTTAAGAATTTCAAATACACATGATCAAATACATTACAATAACAACACTTCAAAACCAGGGGGTATATTCAAGAGTATCCAATTCAAATATGTAGTATATCAGATGGGGGTCAAATACATTTGTATTTGAAAGTATTAAAATACTTGTTTAAGTATTTGTAGTTTAGGAATAAAAAATATTTGTATTTAAATACTTTCCTAAAGTATTTGACTTTTTCAAATATTTTTTCAAATACATTGTCAGTATCAACATTTCTTTTTCACTGTCACATGTAATGCCTGCCAAACTGATTACCTTAATGCACTGCAACTTCACCCAACAGTGCTAATTACTGATGAAGACACTTAACAACAGGCTTCCCCCGGCCCTACAGTGACCACAACTTTTGTTTGCTCAGAGCCAGAGGATGGATTAGCACCTAACAGTGACCATATGTCAATATCCCCTTTTGTTCTTTAGTCAGAATTCAATCTGGAACCAGGCTATTCTGGTTTCCTGACTGACTTTGAAGTTGAGCCTTCCTCACAACATCCTAGCAATGATTAGCAGTGTCTCTTCTGAGGGCAACATAGGCATTATATTATTATGGACCTCCTCTCCTGGCTTAACATACAAACAATATATTTTGGCCTTTACCTCTTTCAGTCAGTTGTCACTGATGCAGTTAGCAATAACAATACTCCATATCACTGGTCCGCCTGTCATCATATGAGCAAAACACTAAGTATGCCTATAAACTAGATGTATCAATATATGTGTTGCTTTTCTTTTACCTACATAGTAATACAAAATGAAAAGTATTTGAAAAATATATGAAAAAGTATTTGAAATACTTTTCAATGTATTCATATTTAAATACATTTATATTTTAAAAGTATTTGTAATTGTATTTTAATCCCTCAAGAATATTTGTATTTAAATACATTTCAATGTATTTGACCCCATGTCTGGATGGGACAAACACAGAATAGTTGTGGATTTAGTTTAGTTTTTACAGTTTGCCTTTAAACATAATAGACAGGGATTTAGCAGCTAACCACCCAGACCCAGTCAGGATTCTGGATGTAGGAAGTATGACCAGTCATTCACACCATACTGACAGAGCAAACAGTACAGGTGGGGCTGTGGCCTGGCTTCTAAAATTACAAAGCAAGATGTTAGGGTATGCTTATCTCCTGGAGTGCTTCCCGGGGACTGTCACAACATAAATTGTACTTTGTACTAAGCAGGAGGGTGAGGAGATGGGTGGACCAGGAGATGTGGCTTCTCTATGAAGAGAAGGTATTAATTAGGGAAATCTGACTGAATATTTATTTAACTGAAATGCTCAACAGTAATAGAAAATGAATACCTCGATTATTATTACATTTATTGGATTACTTCTAATATTGCCCTTTTTATCTGTCTAATATATTTGCTTGCAACTGTTCATATGAAAAAATGTACTCATGAGTACGATTACTTTGGTAATGTACTCGAGTACGATTACTTTGCTTCGTGTACGAGTACGAGTACTCAAAAAGTACTCGTACTTGAGTACAAGTACACGAGTACGATTACTCCATCTCTGGCCTGCATGCATGCGTGCGTGCATGCATGCGTGTGTTCATTGAAAGTCTGGTCACCCCTAGCTAATTTGCAGCTAACAGTTGGAGTTTTGTCTTTTTGGGGTTTGGCCATTGGGGTTTTCCTTGCACCGATAGTCGGGCCCTCAAAACTTTCCCCACCAGTCTGTGGCCCCTACTGTCTTTTAATTCCGTGTTTAGTTTTGTTAATTTTTGTTTTACGGGAGCATTACAATCTGCAGATCACTGCACCATATTCTCCATCTATAGAGCCTGATCTTGAATCCTGTGATGCCTTATTGACCCTTGGAAGATTTGTTCACTGTGCATTGCTCCAGTTTACTCCGATGTATGGATGAGTAACTCGCTATATATAGTGATGGGTATTTGTATGAATAATCTTTGTGCATTAATTACATTGTGGCTGAAAATTTCCAAGAGAAGTTGAGATGGTGTTCAGTTGTACAGGGAGAACAATGTAAAGTACTTTGAACAATCATGAGAACTCAATACTACAGTCTATTGGATCTTACCTTTGTAAGCAAATGTTGCAGAGATTGTGTGTACATTGAGGAGAAGGCTGTCATGACACTGGCCCACCTATGTGACGGAGATGCCAGAGTCGCCCTCAACTCTCTGCAGAATGCCGTTGAGTCAGCAAGAGCCCGGTCAGGTCACATGATCAGCATGGAGGACGTGAAGGAAGGGCTTCAGAGGTCACATGTCCAGTATGACAGGGCAGGTCAGCGAAACCATTGTCATCTTAATCTGTTTTATTTTATTTATTTATGTCATTTGAATTATTTAGTTATTTTGGTAATTTTACTATTAAATTTGATGTGTTGTTTTATATAAAGCGGTACGAATGCTATAGCTATAGTGCTGTATAACATATAAATAGTATACAACCAGCAGTTTGTGTGAACATTGCTGATACAATCCAGTTTATTTCCTAAATAACATGGTAATATATACATCATTTTAATTGTATTCACAATTATTGTAGAAAAGAATGAAGCAGAAATACACCATCTATAAAGTGCTTTCCAGTTTCAAGACAAGCATTACTGTGGAACTTTAAATTTAATTAAACATTTACACCTCTGTTATTGCATTGAACAAGTGCAAAATGTAATACTTGTTTGTGTATCAGGTTGATTTACATAGAACAGACACAGGAAATGGTGCGCAGATAAAAAGACCATCAGGAACAAAAGCCCCTCAGGACATAAGCCACTCTGCACAAAAGCCCCTCTTATCTTACAAAATTGTGTACAAAATACATAAAGTATCCAAATTCACTATCAAGCTCCAAACAGGCTTATTATTGACAGACTGTATACTTCCACCACATTCACACATATAATGGGGTTAGGGGGAGTAACTTTGTTATATCTGTAGTAGCAGTGGTCACCAAGTTGCCCAGAGCTCCAGGACAAGGAGCTTTTGTCCCGGATTCACAAGAAATAGCACTGACATTGTGACGAGTCATCTGACGTCTGATCCAGAACATTAACTGGCTAGAACTCTTAAAAGATAATTTTAAAATAAAAGCAGTCCTTTTTTCCCAAGGAGTCGCAGAGGGTCCATGAAAATGTTGATTCTAAGATGAAAACTGTATGGGTGGAAAGGCCATCTGCATACACATACCGGTACATGCTACCTCGATTAATGTTAGATTCTCTCACTAGGTGAGGAGCATTACAACTGTATCTCAGCACTCATCAAATCAATGCGTGGCTCCAATGACAGTGCTGCCATCTACTGGCTAAGTAGAATGCTGGAAGGAGGGGAAGACCCAAAGTTTGTTGCACGTCGGCTCATTATATTTGCGAGTGAGGACATTGGTAGGACATGGCTGCTTTCTGTTTATATTTGTGAAGTGTATGATGTTTATCATAAATTGTTTCCAATTAAAAAAAATTATTGCTTAAATTGATTACATTTGTTGTCTGAGTAATTATATATGGTATTGTAATCATTCCACCCCTAATAAGAATACAGAGCTACACGTTCTTGTTACTAACTGCGCTCGTGTAATACTTACTTTTGTACAGCCACATAGGAATCTTCATCTTGACTTGATACGCCAAAGCATGTGCATGTTGTTATTGTTGATGTGGCATTCCGATCTCGCATGGAGCACATGATCGAAATAGTGCAGGAGGTTGACAGTGCAACATGCTTTGCTTTTGCCAGCAGTACCAGGCAGGTGTAATGACAAAAGTTTTTACTTAACAATTACAAATAAGTATGCATTTTTTATTAAATCAACATGTGACTATGCACATTAGTTAGACATTCACATAATATTGATGTTATTAGCCATGGCCATTCGTTTAGTACTGCTTTTTTACCTGCAGGTGTTGCTGACTCACAGTCACTGGTGCTTGGTGTCGCCACCTACCAGGCATGTCACTTTATCGGCATGCCTGAATGTGCTGTAAGTATCTTGTATGGTTTCGGGACAAAACTATTTTCAGGACAGTTAAGCACTCCTGTTATTAGCAGCTCTTTTCTGTACATGTACACATCCTACTAATGTACCAGGACTGTATGCATTTTTATAACCTACTTTGATTCAGTAGTAAATTCACATGGAAGTCACCGCATTTAGACAAAAAGACAATGCATTCAACAGTTCCTTTTTCCAATAAAATACATTACGTTCAGTTCATGTCTGGAAGAGCATATGTTATTACTCCATCACAAGTCTAATTCCTTGACTGTGAAGTTTGGTGCCACGATACAATTTATTTCAACATTAACGAGAGGCACCATAGTGTAGTGGTCACCACATACACCTGGCACACCAGTGGCCCGGGTTCAATACCCGGTTACAGCAGGCATGGTATATTTGGTGTTAAAACCTGGCTCTTGACATTGGGGACTGTGTACCCTTGTGAATCACATTAATGTCAGTCCCATCTCAATCTGGGACGTAAAGGAACCACTGAGGACGACAAGCACCCTGGCAATGACCACCCTCAGTGCCAGCATGGCTTGGCTGAAATGTTCTGAAAAAGACTGAGACTAGTTTAATGAGACCTCAGATAATTGTGCATAAAACGATTTGACTAACAGACATCATCAGTGTTGCCATTGGGGGCCGGTGGTACTGATATGGTTAAATGGATAGTGAGTGCTGAGTTACCCAGAAATTACAATGTGAAAAAACATTACCTTTTAGCCTCATCCCAGTCCGTGATTATATATCACACCTGCAAATGTGCTCACTGGTGTGCCTGCAAAATTCTCATACATGCAAATCTGACAGACTAACTTAAATTACAGCAGTAGACCTTGCGTTTGATGCTGTGGTTACAGCTGAACCTGGCACACTGTGTTGTACATATGTCACGAGCACCCAAGTCAACTGAGACCTACACAGCACTGAAGAAAGCCCGTGAGAGCATCAGACACCACCAGGGGCTGCTACCTGCCGTCCCGCTACATCTCCGGAATGCTCCAACAAAGCTGATGAAGGACCTGAGTAAGTTCTCATGAAAATGTTCACCAATATTTGAAAATTTGAATCAAAATTCTCTGTTTCATGACTATCCAGTTTCACATCTACATTTTGGTTAACACAACTCGGTTCCAGAAGAATGTGACCTTTGGTAGCTGAGACCAAATTATATTAACCAGTGGTAATTATGAAAGAAAATTTGATTCAAGTTGAGTTAATGGTTATAACAAACAGTGCAACTGCAGCATGAATAGTGCATCAGCTGCTGCTGTGTAGTTTGGGGCAGTTCTTTTTACCCAATGTTGCTAGTCTCTTAGATGAAAAATAAAAAGCTTTGATCCTCAAAAACTCAAAATATACTTGGTGGTTCACTACCATGTTGACAATTGAATCTGCAAACGTCTTTGTTCACTTTCCATCTAGGATTTTTCTGTTGTGGCATATATAGTCACATATCTTCCCATCAGCGAAACACTTGACCCCATCGTCATCCAAACATTTGTGGGATTTGATTTGACTTAGCCTGCAGCCTGCCAACTTTCTGGTTTTACGTAACAACAAATACTAAACATATTTTACATATTTTAAAACAACCCAATTTGTTTATCTTATTTGTTATCACTATTTGTACTTCAATTTGTAATACACCTTCACATTATCTCTGTTTGATAATTAATTTTACTTGTTTTAGTTTTTAAGACAAATATCACTAGTTGTTTTCTACACTCATAATACAATTACATATTTATATTTCTTAATATTTTTATTATGGACCGAAGGAAACAAAGTATTAGCCTACTAAACGTTAATATGCAGTCAATCTGTGCAAAGAAACTAGAATTTCAGCTCATAATAGAGGACACAAAACCTGACGTCATAGTTGCATGTGAAACATGGCTCATGGCTTGAAGCCTGCCGTTAACTGCAGTGAATTTATGCCATCCGGATATGACCCTCCTCTCAGGAAAGATCAGGCTGATGGCTATGGAGGGGTCCTGATTGCTATAAAGACTGGACTAACCGCTGAACAGTTAATGATACTGACGCTGTGCGAGTTGGTTGCTGTAAAACTCAACACCTCAAATACTCCGCTCATTGTAGTTGGAATTTACAGCACTACAGATAACAATACTGACTCCATGTGTGACGCCATATCCAGCATTGCCAGGAAATTCCCAAACACTCCTATGGATAACAGGAGACATAAACCTCCCGGATGTCCAGTGGAAAACAAACACTGTATCGAAACATCAGTATCCAAAACAAATGTGACGTGTTCTAACGAAATGAGTCGTATGTCCAAAAAAACAATTATGGAGATATCTCAAACACAGCCAAAGTTATTGGACGCTGAACATGCCTAGGGTAGAAAGTTTCAAATGGAGAAAAACGCATTTGAAGTTCGCAGTCACATAAGCACACAGTCGAGTACGTTGTCGATCCAAAATCGGCCGTTTTGCTTCTAATACTCCATTTTATGCATTCGAAATAAACTACCAAGGCATGTTCGCTGTCGAAGATATATCATGCTAACTGTTTACTGAAATTATTACAACATAATCCGAGTATTTAGCAATGTTTTGTAGCAGCGACCCGATCAATTCCACGTTGTTTACGGCTAGCGAGAGCGCACTGCACCTGCGCGCACAGCTCTACGCCAATCAGGGCCCCGCTGTCAGCTCCTCACGGCGTCTAGTGACGTTTATTCACAGATAGACCTCTCGCATTAAGCGCTGCTATTGGCTTATACTGACGTCAGTGGGGATTTCTACTACAAGAATCCGAAAGAGGGCGTCCAGGGCTTTCCTGTAGTACTAAATAAGTTCGCCATGCGTTGAGGGAAACCCCAAAGAATGCGACATGAACTAGTGCGATTTATCGGTTCTGTTTTACGAAATTCATGCCTGAAATGTTACGTAGTGTGTCTAAAAAGGCTATAAACTGTACTAAATAATAATATAAACGAGAAATAAGCATTGTCAATTGACAAAAAAGATACCAAAGTATATTTTGGTGAAGTCAAAATCGTCGAAATTCATCGTTGCATGTTTATGCGGTGTTTTCTCAAAATCAAGTTCGCTGACATACGACTCATTTCGTTAGAACACGTCACAAATAAACAAACACTTTCTCGACACATTCTCCATGCTGGGCCTATCCCAAATGGTCATGTTCCCAACAAGAGTTGACAACACCCTAGATGTCTTCCTCACGAATCGGCCATCCCTCGTTAACAGGTGCGAACCAGTACCAGGATCAGTGACCACGATGCAGCCTTTACGTACATCTTGCCAAAAACACATAGACCTATCCAGAGGACGATTCACATATGGCGGAAAGCAGCCAGCAGGCTGATCCACGATGAGCTGGAAACATTCGCTGATGAGCTACAAAATGACCACAACCTAGATACACTAGTAGACACACTGTGGGCGTTGTTTGTTGCCAGGTGCAAACAAGTACTAGTCAAGCATGTCCCTACAACCTAGATACACCAGTAGACACACTGTGGGCATTGTTTGTTGCCAGGTGCAAACAAGTACTAGTCAAGCATGTCCCTACAACCTAGACACACCAGTAGACACACTGTGGGCATTGTTTGTTGCCAGGTGCAAACAAGTACTAGTCAAGCACGTCCCTACAACCTAGATACACCAGTAGATACACTGTGGGCGTTGTTTGTTGCCAGGTGCAAACAAGTACTAGTCAAGCACGTCCCTACAACCTAGATACACCAGTAGATACACTGTGGGCGTTGTTCGTTGCCAGGTGCAAACAAGTACTAGTCAAGCACGTCCCTACAACCTAGATACACCAGTAGACACACTGTGGGCGTTGTTCGTTGCTAGGTGCAAACAAGTACTAGTCAAGCAGGTCCCTACAACCTAGATACACCAGTAGATACACTGTGGGTGTTGTTCGATGCCAGGTGCAAACAAATACTAGCCAAGCATGTCCCTACAACCTAGATACACCAGTAGACACACTGTGGGCGTTGTTCGTTGCCAGGTGCAAACAAGTACTAGCCAAGCA
This sequence comes from Ridgeia piscesae, assembly GCA_025642075.2. Lineage (NCBI taxonomy): Eukaryota > Metazoa > Annelida > Polychaeta > Sabellida > Siboglinidae > Ridgeia > Ridgeia piscesae. The sequence goes on from JAODUO010000156.1 coordinate 67,024, forward strand.
CGTCCCTACAACCTAGATACACCAGTAGACACACTGTGGGCGTCGTTCGTTGCTAGGTGCAAACAAGTACTAGTCAAGCACGTCCCTACAACCTAGATACACCAGTAGATACACTGTGGGCGTTGTTCGTTGCCAGGTGCAAACAAGTACTAGTCAAGCACGTCCCTACAACCTAGATACACCAGTAGACACACTGTGGGCGTTGTTCGTTGCTAGGTGCAAACAAGTACTAGTCAAGCACGTCCCTACAACCTAGATACACCAGTAGATACACTGTGGGCGTTGTTCGTTGCCAGGTGCAAACAAGTACTAGTCAAGCACGTCCCTACAACCTAGATACACCAGTAGATACACTGTGGGCGTTGTTCGTTGCCAGGTGCAAACAAGTACTAGTCAAGCACGTCCCTACAACCTAGATACACCAGTAGACACACTGTGGGCGTTGTTCGTTGCTAGGTGCAAACAAGTACTAGTCAAGCACGTCCCTACAACCTAGATACACCAGTAGATACACTGTGGGTGTTGTTCGATGCCAGGTGCAAACAAATACTAGCCAAGCACGTCCCTACAACCTAGATACACCAGTGGACACACTGTGGGCGTTGTTCGTTGCCAAGTGCAAACAAATACTAGCCAAGCACGTCCCTACAACCTAGATACACCAGTAGACACACTGTGGGCGTTGTTCGTTGCTAGGTGCAAACAAGTACTAGTCAAGTACGTCCCTACAACCTAGATACACCAGTAGATACACTGTGGGCGTTGTTCGTTGCTAGGTGCAAACAAGTACTAGTCAAGCACGTCCCTACAACCTAGATACACCAGTAGACACACTGTGGGCGTTGTTCGTTGCTAGGTGCAAACAAGTACTAGTCAAGCATGTCCCTACAACCTAGATACACCAGTAGATACACTGTGGGCGTTGTTCGTTGCCAGGTGCAAACAAGTACTAGTCAAGCACGTCCCTACAACCTAGATACACCAGTAGACACATTGTGGGCGTTGTTCGTTGCCAGGTGCAAACAAGTACTAGGCAGGCACGTCCCTACAAAACTCTTCATGACGTTACAACCAACCCTGGGCCAAGAGAAAAATTTGAAATTTTTCACAAAAGAAAAAGAAGTACTTCAAGAAGGCACAACATACTAAGTGTGCCCACGACCAGACAAAATATCGTGAAATAAAAATCCTAGCCCAATCAGAGTGCCAAAAGGCATACTACAAGTACATAAATTCCATGCTAGACATACACAATCAAAATGAGGTATATCTAAGGAAGTTCTGGTCCTTCATCAAAAGCAAAAAGAAGGAAAACAGCGGTGTTGCCCCACTCGTGAAGAATGGCACTGTTCATAGTGACAGCCAAGCTGAAGCTGACATTCTTAACAAGCAGTTAACATTAGTATTCACCATTGGAAACGTGAGCAATGCTCCGAGTATGGGAGTGAGCCCATACAGCGAATTACCACATATCAAAGTATCTGTAGCAGGAGTGAGAACATTACTGGAAGCCATCAAACCCCACAAGGCCACAGGACCAGACGGGATCCCAGCTAGACTTCTGACAGATTATGCTGCCGACTTAGCACCAGTGCTCTCACACATCTACCAGGCATCACTTAACCAAGGAAGAGTACTAGCAGATTGGAAGCAAGCCTGGGTCATAACAGTGTTCAAGAAAGGAGCGAGAAACTCTCCTTCGAACTACAGACCTATATCTATCACAAGCATCGCCTGCAAGACATTGGAACACATCATACACGGTAACTTAATGAACCACTTGGAACGTCACAACATCCCATGGGTGCTGTAAACGTAGATCCTGTGAGGCGCAACTCATTCAAGCTGTCGACGACCTGCAAATTGCTTCAATGAGGGTGGCCAGATCAACGTTGTGCTGTTGGACTTCTCAAAGGTGTTTGACAAAGTGCCCCACCACAATCTGGCAACCAAACTCCATCACTACGGTGTGCGAGAGAAGACACTGGAAGGGGTGAAAAGCTTTCTAAGCAGCCGCACACAGGAAGTGATCCTGGAAGGGAAAAAGTCTTCACCGACCCCAATGACATCAGGCGTCCCACAGGGATCTGCACTTGCCCCCATCCTCTTCCTTTGCTACATGAACGATCTACCAAACCAAGTTTCCTCAACTATACAACTCTGCTGACGACTGTCTCCTATATCGCAACATCAACGCAACACATGACGCAGAGACATTGCAAGAAGACACAGACAAACTGCAAACATGTGAAGCGGGCTGGCTGATGGAGCGTAATCCAGACAAACTGCAAACATGTGGAGCGGACTGGCTGATGGAGTGTAATCCAGACAAATGTGAAGTCATCCGAATCACTAACGGAAGGAAAACGAAAAGTGTCACCAATTACTCCATACATTAACACCAACTAAAGGAGGTTAAAGGCACCAAGTACCTTGGAGTAACCATAGACAGAACTCTGTCTTGGAATGATCATATCAACAGCGTGACAAAGAAAGTCAACTACACAAGGGCCTTCCTACAGCGCAACATCAACAGATGCCCTGAGGCTATCAAAACATTATGCTACCAAACGTTTGTCAGGCCAATCGTGGAGTATGCATCGACAGTATAGGATCTGTCCACAGAGAAGAACATCAAATCTGTGGAGAACGTGCAGCGACAGGCTGCCCGCTTCGTGAAGAGCGACTACCGTCGACGCAGCGTGTGACCACCATGCTTGAAAGCCTGAACTGGGAGACCCTTGCGAGCAGGCGGGCAGAAGCCAAGCTTGTAATGTTGTACGGCATGGATGGAACCTAGTGGATATAACAACATCCTCACTCACAGCTGCTCCTATACGCACCAGAGGCAACACACACCGCTAATTACAACCTTCCACCCACATCAAAGTCTACAAACACTCCTTCTTTCCGAGCACCATCAAGTCATGGAACAAATGCACACAACAGCTAGTTAGCAAAATCACTTGACTCATTTAGAAGGCGCTTGCAGTCAATGCCTACATAAATACATATTTATGTTTTAGTACCCCCCATCCCCGTGCAACACCACCCACTACTTGCTACCGACCAAGCTCGACAATACTCTAGTCACATACATACGTGGCTACTATAGAGTGCTGAGCTATAATAATAATAAGAAGAATTTTTTTACGAATTAAAATAAATACTGACCTTTAGAATAGAATTATGAGAAATACTGTTATACGACCTGACAGACTAGCTTATGTGAATAAATAAGAGTTTGAATTCTGGATTTGAATTGATCATTTATATTGGTTTCCTTTTGTTACAGACTATGGTGTTGGATATCAATATAACCCAGCATGCACTGGACCAGTGGAACAGGACTATCTACCTCCAGAACTACTTGGTGTCAATTTCTTTGCAAAAGATGCCACCTAAAATCCAGAATATCTTTTAACGTCATTTTGACAACAAATGTCAAAACATTAATACACATGTACAGGATTCCAACCTATGATGTTGAATTACCAACTGTAGTGAGATTCTAAACAACACGTTTTTATCCACATATATATTGATGCCGGATTTGGTTAAATTCCTAGTGTGAAATGTAGAGATACCTCTCTGAATCCTCGATATCCCTCATAGAGGTTTCGGTGTTGGACTGCTAGCTCTCGGTGGCTGTGACTTTGTTAGTGGTCATCACATGACAACATTTCCAGGAAGGTTGTATCCGGTGTCTCTGTCCATCGCTGGCCATCTCTCTGATCTGATCTTCACCAGATGTTGTTTGTTCTTTCTTGTGAGCACTATGGTTTGTTTGGCCATGATGTGGCCCTCTTTCACTGTGTTCTCTTACTGCTGTGATTGGGCAACTCGTGTTTCTGTGTTCTTTGAGTCTGCTCCATTAGTTTCACTTACTTTTGTACCCAAAATATAGAAAATTCAACCTAAAACGTGTCATGTTCTAGATTGGTGAGATATAATCAAATTTATATAATAGCAAAATAAATCATTAAATTTTGGTTTTGCACTAATGATTGACATTTGACTGTTGTGTACCTATGTTTATATTGTGTTTCCATATAAGGTTGTGTGATTTAGAACTGATTACTAATGTTTTAAAAACATTCCATTTCAAAGCAATACAGGGCATGGTGAATTTGTTACCATTACTAAAAAACTGATGTATACATAATAAATGTGTTTCTGTATAGCCTTTTTATACAGTATTTGTTTTATTCACAACACTTCAATTGTAACTGACAATATATAAAATGTGTAAAATTATTAATAAATAGTGTATTCCACATCAGTTGTGCATTGATAGTTGGAGTCGACCGTCACTTGTGAACCACTGGTCAACCCAGAAACTTACCCATTCAATACCATAATAGCAGAAATCAAACTTAACTCTCGTTCCTGCACATGAGGCGAGTAGAAATGTATGGGTAACCGTTGGGTAGCACTAGTTGCCTGGGTGAGTACCACGGTAGTTATTTCCCACTTGAGATCTTGTATGATATTTATTGATGACATAGGGTATGAATTTGAGAACACACTGTATATGTAATTATGTATGCAAATGACTACACCCTATTCTATGATATCCTGTAAGATCAGATCCAGTAATTGTATGTTTGTACACACTGCATAGCCTAGTGGTTTATATCCCTATTCTATAATGGGACTAGCCCAATTACTGGTAGGGTATATACCCCATAGAACTATGCCCACCTACCCGGGGTAGTTATTGAGTAACTGAGATAGTAACAGAACAACCATATACCTACTATAGCTTACTTTATTGTGTATACCTATGTAATAAAATGGATATTGCTATAAACATAAAATTATATCATGGAGTTATCACTCACATACGAAGCAGGAACAACACATCTGGTGACAAGGATTACCCTTTGTGACGTATAGTCACATAATGAGATGTGTTATGACTCCACTCCTGTACAGGTATCTGGAGAGAGGAACTGGGCATACAAATGGAAAGTAACCATTTGACCCAACCAAGTTCAAAGCCATGACCGTCTCAAAAAAGAGGAATCCAACAATGTCAGACGTATTCTTCGGAAACATCAAACTACCACAGAAAGATAAGCTGGAAATCTTAGGTATAACTGATGATAGAAAGCTCACCTGGACTAAGCACATTTGCAACATTACAGTCAGAGTTGGACAGAAACTAGGAGCACTATGGAAATTGCTAACAATTATTAGTAACAAACTGAATGTTGTGGGGTAGTCACAGCATACAAAGTGTCACTGAGTACGCTTCACTATGCTGGATAAGTGCCTCAAACACCACACTTAAACTTCGATTTCGACTCCATCCAAAGTAAGGCACTGAGGATCAATGGTATAAAGGAACAGCTGGCAAAACTGGATCCAAACATCCATAATTACATCACAGACATCAAAATGCACACCAGGTTAAGCGTGCCAGATCTGAAGCTAATACTACCTCAGCCTTTTGTGGTTAAGCAGGCAATCCGCACCAGTCTGCCTATGCCAAGTCATGCACTCAATGAATCAATCTCAAAAATTTACTATGCTGGCAAAACTTTCATCCACTCTGTGGTCCAGATCTGGAATGGACTTCCAGACAGTTGGTGCAGCAATGGTGTTCAGTCTTGAGAGTCGTGTGCATCATCTTATTTCTTCAACAGGAAAGGGTTCTTTGTCATCTTTCTAACGCTAAGGTGCTGTGGACCATTGACTACATATACAGTGTATATACTGGTATGCCTGTATATGTGTAAGACCTGTTCATGTCCATTGTTTACAAAGGCATTTTATTAAAAAAAAATACTATTAATTTAATAATTACTTTCCATCATCAATTGTGAATTGGAGGTTAACCATGTCCACCAAAAAATAGAGTAGTCATTTTTCATGGGGTGAGTAAAATTATTACAATGTTACTAGTTCTTCTGACATGTGGATAAATTGTATATCTTTGAACCCTGCATAATTTAATAGCTCATTGAGAACTGTTTTGTATACACTCCTTGTTTTAGGAACCCCTATACCAATCAATATCGAACAGTACAGGTCTTGCATGTGGTGTATGCAAAGGACAAAAAAAGACATGAACTTGTAATGCAATTTCTCCATAATATTTGATGACTAAAAATCTGATGTGCTAAATAGTGGATAGCCAATAGGCCTTCTGGTGGAACCAAGTTAAATTTCAGCCAATCAATGGCAATCACTCATTTACCACATTCTGTTGCAACTGTATAAATTATGAGTGACTCTCTTCCTCTATTGATGCACCATTGCCACTATTTTAAAATAAAACTGGAGTTACAAATTTGTCTCCAAAAATGGCAAAATACAATTTTGGTTAAATCTTCGTTTTTAAAAGTGAAAATATTTGTATAATTTTTTTATTACTTTATATTATTTCTTCAGAGTAACTGGTGTTGAGATTTTTTAGATTAAATAACTCGTTTCAGCTGGCAGAGGCTGACTCGTTTTAATGCTATTTTATTCAAACTCTCCTTGTTTTTGGTATTTTTCCTGTGCAAACAATGTCAAAGCAGCCATACGTCGATTGCCACAACGAGGCTCGGCGCTAAACTTGCGAATAATTGTGAACGATATTGTGGGTCTATGCAATCCAAACCATCATGAAGCTAGTGCGGTATGTATGTCAGCATTTATAAATTGACATGTATTCAGAAACGTAATTGTAATATACCATAAGTTATATTTGCGATACTGTGTGGTTTTAGATGTAGAAGCGTCATTTAAGTTGAGATGATTTGTAAACAAAACCGGTGATTTTTATGCATCTTATCCAGGGTGTGCATCCCGCCTAATCTTTTAGTATATACCGACTGGTGTTCCAGTAAATTGTAAATACGTTAAATATTGTTTTACAACATTACGAAAGTTCGCGGAATAAATTGTATTTTGGATCATCTTTCACTAATTATCGCCCACCGTTGTGAGAACGCACACCGGACTGGTCGCCTACGCACACAAAATGTTTCGCTGCCTGTGCATCCTTGTGTTGCGGTGCGTAGTTACGTCGATAAAAAACAGATTTTGGCACTTGTGCAGAATTCGGATCCACCTCAGTTTTGCCATTATAACTATATTTGCCTATATTGGAGACCTCTCACAAACTAATTCTAAACATGATCACAAATGTTGCATTTTGAAACCCAAATAGCGCTCCGATTTGTGCCAAGCGCAGCGGTGCATGTTTTACTTCGCCGTGCACATGGAATGAGCGATAAACAGTTAGTTTATGCCGACCGCGCTGTCATTTCGGCCTCAAAAGTCTGCTAAGAATTAACAAAATCAAGTATCAAATGTTGGCAAAGATACAGTTATAATGGCAACATTTAGGTGGGTCCGAATTCTGCATAAGTGCCCATATTTTTGTCAAGTGTAGTCATTCAGATGATGGGATATGTGGAAGTGGATGCGCGGACTAAACGCCCTGGACAGAACCCGGCACTTATGCAGAATTCAGACCCACGTCACTCAATTTTGCCATTATAACTGTATATTTGCCTATATTGGATACCTCATACAAACTCTAATCCTAAATATGATCAATTAGCATTTCCAGATTTCACAAATATTGTATTTTGAGAGCCAAATAGTGCTCCGATTTGTGCCAGTTGCAAGCACATCGGTGGATATGTTACTGCGCTGTGCACATGGAATGAGCGATAAACAGTTTGTTTATGCCGACCCCACGGTCTTTTCAACCTCACAAGTCTGCTAAGACACACTGTTTATAAAACACAAATATGCGCAAGATGATGTCAAATGATTGAATTAACTAAATCAAGTATCAAATGTTGGCAAAGACAAAGCTATAATGGCAAAATAGAGGTGGATCCGAATTCTGCATAAGTGCCCAGAACCCCCTCATCATAGATACTAGACTCAAGAATGACTACAAGAATTAAACTTAATTCAGCTTGTGTATATATAATTATATATATATATATATACAGGGCTCGACATTGGCACTGGCCCGATAGCCCGACGCATGTTTTAAAGCTGTCAGGCCAGTTCGGGTCACCGGTTTTTAAATTCTACTGGCCCGGTGGGACAGTGGTTTCAATCCCCTACTGACCACCGTCGATGTTTCCATAACACAACACTTCACAGAAAAATAGATTATTGTTACATTTTATCTATGTAACTTATTACATAACTGTGTCTAAAATGTTGTCCTGCGTACACGAAGTCTTCCATGCATTGTGGAAGTCATATTTTTTAAACGCTCTCAAGATTGGCCAATGGCGGGAATCACTCATTATTCACCCAATAAGCGATCTTGTTACACATTGCCGTTGGCTATGGGTGGTAGGCGATGTCATTGTTATCTGCATGAATGATAAAATGCTAGTGCACATTTAGTAATGGAAAGACATCTATGCAATTTGGTATACTGTCAAACATTTGATAGTGTTGCAAACGACGATTCCTGCAGCGGTGGATTTTGTAAAACATTTTTGGAAGAAAGAGGGCAAGTGTTTTGGACAGTGTTCATACTGTCACCGACGCACGTGGGCTCTCGCCCTCGCACACAGACGCGATGTTTACATAGTCATAGGCTAGCCTGTCATTAAATGGGGCACGGGTTATCTGCGTTCTAATGCTAATTTATCATGGTATCATGTATGCCTGATTCTGCAGTAACAGTTTTCAGGCACAACCAAAACTAAGAAATGTTTTCATGACAGACAGCTATTGTTTCAAAACAGTCAAAGTCATGAATTCGACTTCGCCGACTTCGCTGTAATAGTCACAATGCAATTATGCAAAACAAACTATTAACCCTGCGACCGTCCAGCGAAAATCCTCTGTTGCATACTGTTAACATAAAAATCATAACTCTGCAAATACTTATCATAAAAATATGAATGAGGCATCATTTTACTGCCAAATTAACTCTTTATCATAATAAAATTATACTTTCTCTATTATGTCAGATAATCATGGTGATATTATTAGCTGAACGTCATCCAAAAAATATGAGAGAAAAAAACAAACACACTATCATGCTCCCAAATAATTACTGAACAGACAAATTTCTTACTTCCTGCGAGACAAATGTAGCCATAATAACAAAAATGAATCAAATCCGTTTAGAACTTATTTTAAAGATTTTTTTCAACGTTGAAGTAGGCCATTTTAGGCTGCCCAATCGCAGCTACATTCGCCTCCGGCAAAAACCTGTGGTGCGAGCGGTGAAATGTTGCGCTGACGAATGGTTGATTTTTTTAGACCAAAAAGCATCCAAAGTCATTCTAACTATTTCAACTAGTATAATAGTCATATTCTTGAATACTGTCAGTTGTTTTGTTGCAACATAGATGCAGTAACTTTAGATAATCTGAAGTAAACGTTTTAATTGAGAAAGTTCTTCGACACGAACGTCCGCCATCTTGTTGTTTACTTCTGCTCCGGCGGGAAGATGACGCGATGTTTGAAAGCTTGGTTCTGATTCGCTGGACCAGCCCATCCACATGTTTATTTTTCCCAGATTGGGCAAGAACAGAGCTTTCTATTGGTGCCACATGCCGGGGGTCGGACCTTTATAAATGGATGTGTAAATTCATCATGGAAGGCATGGTAAACCAACCAAATTTGGGCATCAACTTTGTCACATGTTTTGTCCACCCGCGTGTACCTAGCTGCCATTCAATCTGCTCACGAATAAATATACACCATCTTGAAAAATCTGTCAACTATCCAATGATACCAAATGTGCACGGGTCAGTTATTGATTGATTAAGCAAAATAATTATGCAGGAATGTGTCTCGGGCCGATTAATCGGCCCTGGCCAGTCGCAGGCTTATTAGAAAGTGTCAATGAATAAATCAATTGTTAATATTAAATATGAAAAAGTTTTGTTTTATGTCCGACCTCATAAAATGGCCTACAATGCAAGCTGTAATAAATAATATTGTACTTTTACGTTTTTGTTTTATATTATTTTTTGAATTTAAACCGACTTCATTATGTGATATATAGAACTAGAAGAGATACAACTTTGACGTTGACTGTAGTCATTGAGGTTGATATTTAATTTCTCTAAATATGTAATAATCCATGTACTAGTCTAAAAATAAATGTGCTAAAATTGTATAGTGTGAATGTTGCCTCAGATTTTGTATTAGCAGACTGACATCACGACTAATTTAACGTCGAGTTTTCTCTTTTTATTGCTGCAATCTGAAAAAGTAACATTTAAAAAACATGCCACTAAAGAGCTTCAGAAGGTCTTCATGATGTCACTCCTGTCGAAACATGATCTTCTAAAGCGATGGGCACCTCGGTAGCAGCATATTTATTTTTACAATATTTTTTGGGGGCCACTAACTTTTCAAATCTACTGGCCCCCCGGGCCTGTGGATACAAAAACTTAATGTCAAGGCCTGATGACAATACGCTTACTGCTTATACTGGCAATGGCACTGGCCAAACAGGTTCACCACTGGCACTGGCACTGGCACTGGCACTGGCACTGGCACTGGCACTGGCACTGGCACTGGCACTGGCACTGGCAGACGGCAGAGGCAGAGGCAGAGGCAGAGGTAGAGGAAGAAACCGACCTGTTCTTGAAAACAGTTGCAAAAACATTATGGGGCTTGTTATGTATACTTGATCACGTGGTAATTTAAGTTTTATATAAAAAAATATTGGTGTGAACTGGGAGTACAACTGTACAAGTGTAATTATAATTAATATTTTTTCTATTAACTAGTGTTATTTTATTGTAATCGTCTATACAGTTTTGATGTTAATTCACAATTATCTTTACGATACAATTAATTAAAAACAGTTATAACAGTGAGTGTTCAGCAGTGCTGGCACTATTATAAATGATAGGTGTGTTTAACAATAACATTATTTGTATGTTGTGTTTCAGCTGTACTTGTTAATGGTAACTTTAGGACACACGTTGGCTTGAAATTAAGCTGCTATAATAGTGTATTTGCAAACAGCTGGAGTGAAACTCTTTTTTAATTTAAAATAATTCAGTGCAATTAAATTAATTTATTTATCACTAGGTATTTTATTGCAGTTGTCTTTATAGCTTTAATATTTTTAATATTTGTTTTTCAACAGAAATCAATTGTATTGAAACAGTTACAACTGTTTTTTGTTTCCTTAACTCTTTACTGGGCAGACAGCCTTCTTATTTTACACCCTGCTGTGGGCAGACCATTTTAAGATGGCAGCCATCTGTGAATTATGCTGCATGTTGCTTGCCTTAAAATTCAAATAACTCAACAACCAATGCATGGAAATATATGAAATTAATTGCACTGTACATGGAATGATTGTGTGAATAAAATGTGTTATTAAAATGTATGTGTTGCAATCGATTATATTTCAGATCTTGAAGCAAACTTCAACAATTATGATGACAAAATAAATAAGCAACTTCATCATGCTACATATTAAAAAATCTTAGAACACACAACAATGATCCTGTGGAACTAATGTAGCCATGTATGTTAGTTTTATCCTAGAAAAACATTTAACCAATTTTGACGGTTAGTTTTCAAATTGTAATTGCTTTTGTAAACAACGCCAACGCGACTGAAGACAAAAATCATGCCATAATTTACAAAATGGCTATCGTTTACCGATCATATTGCCAACTGGAATGTTCTTTTCGTATGTAAAATCAACACTCGAATAATGAAAGATAGCAAACTCCTTTCACAGATAGATGCTCCCTTATCAGAAGCAATGTGACCATAGTGCATATTAATCAAATACCCTGAAATAAATAAACCAAACGAAGTACGGACGGTGATCCCATCAACAAAATGGCTGCATATCGGCGAAATGAACCTGCCACCGACGGGACATCTTTTTCGAATCTCAACAACAAAAAGTCACACAGACAACCTAGATGGACGATAACAGGGTCTCCGTGATCACTGTCGACATTATTCATGTTGCAACCATCGATATCCGACTTGAAATCGTCGAGAAATGATCTCGGTAATATCCGCCAAATGCCGCACGATGTCGGAGGTCAACCAGACGAATGCACTTCAACATCCTTCCAAATAAACTCACTTAATTCGCAAACGAAAACAATTTTTCACAAGATGGCGACAGCACATGTTTTTGTGACCTACATAGAGCTTAGATCAGCAGTTTGACCAGGCTGGTTAATGTAAAAGAAGGATCTGATTGTGGTAAACGAAAGGTCCACGAACTGTGAGTTCACTGGGTGGTTTTGGACGGTCTGCGCGATAAAAAGTTAAATAAATGAAAATTGCATATTAATCATTGTTTGCATGACTATAAAATTATCACATACCCCCACTATATCCCTACAAGTGAAACATTGTGTGTGTTAAACTGTGTTTCTATAACATTAGTTGTCGTGGATAGTGTTTCTTTGGAGATCTTTACTGTACTGCATTAGACTTACGTCATAAATTACGAGTATCGAATGCAAATCTGGTATCGAACTATCGATTGATCTCGAAGAATTCTGGTATTGAACCAGCAATATATTGATCGATATCGAAGAATTCTGATATCGAACCAGCACTACTTCTGTTGCATACTACTTACTTACAACGTAAGTATCGAGTATCGAACAAAATTCAGGTATTGATCGGTATCAAACAAAACCTGGTATCGAACCAGCACTAACATACATACAAACCAAGTTAAATTGAATTAATCATTCTTGAGTTTACTATCTATGATGTGAAAATTCCTATAATGAGGGGGTTTCTAGGCTAACGCTGTCGATCGCCAATTGCACCATAGGCGAAACGGTTTGCTATTTGGCAAAAATAAATAAAAACTCTGCCAAATTGGCGAAACGTTATTTCTGTCATTATTATTGATGTTCAATACATGGCTGCATTATTCAATGCCCGGCTCCGTTGAAGTTGCCTAAACGTTCGCACATCCAATTGACCCAAATAACCAGCAGCGTAACGTGACCCACTTGGTAAACAATAGGTCGCTAATCCCTCCATTTAGCCATGCTCATAGACAACTAGGCTAGCGCTGAGCGTCAAATTTGTTTAGCCAATTTGGCTAAAGGTCAGAAATTTCTTTAGCCAAATGAAATTTCTTTTAGCAATTTTTTTTAGGTTAAAACAATGTTATATTATATAGAATGCTATACATTATTCAGTACAAAAACACATAATTTTTATTACCTAAACATTGACAACACAATTTGCTTAGAAAGCATATAAACCAAACACCCTATAATATAATTTAAAAGAACATTTTTTACCATAAAAAAGAAAGCTAAACAACAATTGAGAATTTGGCAAATACCCAAAAGAAATTAAGAGGACATCTTTCATTTATAGAATTTGAGAGATAACATTTTATAACAAGGCCTTATAATTTAGAAAAATCTACTCTACTTTTGTTGCCATGCTGGGATTCAAACAGTCTAGTGATATAACTATTACCTATCTTAAAACATAATTTGACTGGTCAGTAACTGATTACTTGAATATAATAATTCTCCAAATTTGTAATAGTCTACACAATGTTTAGTTAATGAAAAAAAAATTCTTATGAATATTGTATAGAATTTTATTATATTATGTCTTGTATTGCATTTTTATACTGGGCAATGTAATTGATCTAAAAAAAGAGCTAAAGAAAATCTCATTTGGCTAAACAAATTTCTGACGTTTAGCCAAATTGGCTAAACACATTTTAGGCACAGCACTAGCCTAGGCTTTTTCTTACCTAACTGTGAACACAACCTACTTTACAGCCCCCAAACTACTCACATATCTGATGTACATATATATATCATGACACTGAGTTGCTTGCGAGTTTTGTTTTGTGAAATTTATTTGTTTCAGTAATGTTAGTGATTTTATTTGTATTGTAAACTAGTTTATAGGCACTTCAATTCTTCAAAAATGGTGCAAAATTTGTGTATATATCTTAAAATGAGCTAATTTTGTGTGTGTTTTCTGTTGATAAATATTTGAATAAATGCGACTTTAAAATGGCATAACTTTGTTATTTATATAACAATTAAAATACTATTTGCAGTATTTTGAAATACATTGAATGAAGTAATACATTTTCAATATTGATGTTTTTTATACTAATTAATGAGTGAATTAGCTAATATTAGTTACCGGTAAGTATCGCACCAACTTCCAACACGTTAACACACCAAAATATTATAATTAAGACCAGCAGAGTCCATAAATATGAAGATATTTATACATATTATGCAGTGTGCCTAACCACATTGGTTACAAGAATAAATATATATTAACTAGTCATGTAATAATTAATTAATTAGTTAATAGGCAATAATTAGCAGGCAACCTCAACAGACGGAAACTTTGTTAAAATGCCACAATGTCTATGAATATATGTTTATAATATTATATAAACATGAAATTTGCAAAACCACCTTATGGTAAGAGATAAATTAAACAGTTTATTAATAATAAACTAATTAATAAATCAATATATAATTAGTATCCATGCTTCAAATAGACGTACACATGAATAAAAGGTCGTAATGTCCATAACTATTTAGAGATTCCTACATTAATTACGGTAGTAAATATACATTAGCCAGTAATTTCATATTAACACTACCTTAATTAATAAGTTAATATTACCTACTGTTAGCATGCTAACTCGACTAATGGTTACATTTTGATGAAAGCCTGCAGTAAATAATTATGAAGTAAATATGATTTATGCAATGTTTAGAACCACACAAAACATTATGATCAACCATCAATAAATACATGTCATTACAGCATAAATAATAATGTTATTAATAAATATTAACTAATTAGAAAACTCAACAGATCAATGCATGACAATGAAGCACAGTTGTCATACTTCACTTGCTTATGGGTGACCGTGTGGTTACAAGTTGGACAAATGCTGCAGGCTCAGTAGAGGCCAGTAATAAATTGTTACCGTTTCATAATATTCTGCATTTCAACATGAACTTGATGAAGTAATATTTATAAATGTTCACAGTGTATCACCACAGACTCCAACATATCGTGTGCCAAATGCAAGACTGCTTTCTGCGTTACCGTCCACAGGGATAAAGTGCAAGATGAAGAAGCTGCTCATAATACTGTCTTTTTGCAAAGCTGCTCAAAATACTGTCTTTTTGCAATATTCACTGTATTCTGCAAGATCTATGCAGGACTGTTCATAATCCAGTGTGTCCCATGTCGTACAGAAACCGTCTAATTCCAGTGTCTTGTAATTAAGTTGTAAAGTGATGTCTGTATTATTCAACATGATACTCATGACTGATGAGTAGAGTAAATAAGGACACTGAGTGTATCATAGGTATGTGTATTATGTGTCACGTTCAGCAAGATAAATTGTGTAAATTTATTTAGTGTACATGCAGATGATGCCTATGACATATTGACGACTTTGTAGGCTATGTACCTTCACACTTAACTGACAGATACCAGGTAGTTTTGTTCAGTCAATACAATGATGTTGTGTTCTTGTCTATTAAGACTGCAGTGTACATGACATGTTCACAAGGACTATATCTTCATACAACGTAGATATGTTGCTGTGTCATGTTCAACCAGATGAAGCTTGTAATGATGCACACACGTGTGTAATTTTCAGGTGCGAAATAACTACAATAATTCATCAAACACATTGTGTCAGAATTAAAAATAGAAATAAATAATTTTTTGAATGGCGCAAAACCAGATTTCATGTCAAAGCACGCCACAAATTGTTTCACCAGAGACTAGCATAAATCCCGTTGATTAGGTTAAACAAAATATGTTCTCTTAAACGTATATTTGTATGGCTTAAACCAACAACTGAGTTACACGCACCCAATTTCATCGACACAACGCCTATGCTAACCAGGCTACCAATGGTAAAACTTAATTGTTTTGAATCGCTCAAAACCATATTTCACGCCAAATATTTCTTCACCACAGGTTACAATAAATCTCATAGATTATGAGATTTATAACACAAAATATTTCATTAGCTTCTTACGCATATTGGTAAATTCATTAATGAAACACAGCTATGTCATAATATCGATGAAATCTAGCTTAATTTTGGTCAAATTGTAAGCATAAAACGATGTAAATAAAGTTTGACTTACCACCAAGATGGAGCCGCGAGCCGATGACGCCAATCACAAAAAATGCGCAAGAATCAGTGTTTTAAAAAAATTCCTAGGTCCAAGTAAACAAGACAATGCTGCCACTATGCGGCTTTGCATACACGTAAAATCACTGCGGTAGCTAATTTTTGTGAAGTACCTAATGCATATTAAGATATGTGAGGAGAAGTTTGGCGGTTGTATGTTGTCGTAAAGTAAAAGATTGCCCGGAACCGATTTTGTGGCGAAGGACATAAAGGAAAATATTTGAGTGATATTCATTTATATAGCTGCAAATTTCAAATTGAATAGCTGAAAAAGGCTTGAATATCCAAAATCTCTAATACGAATCAAATTTCATCCTATCCTTATCAGTTAATATAACTTTGCTGAGCACTGGGAGCAACTATGAACTAGGACTAAATTATCCCAGAATCTCTCAACACAGGCAGAAAGCATAGACCTTAAGTCCTTAACAAATAACTGCAAACAGTGCCACAAATAGTATATATAGAGCTTTGGTAAGAGTTGTCCCAGTAAATAATATTGTGTAGAAGACGGAGCTCTGGTGTTTGTCGCTATGTACACTCTAGATACAGTGTCTTTTTCCTTGCAGGTTTTTAATGAAGTTGAGTCATGAGACAGTCACAATTGAACTGAAGAATGGTACACAAGTGCATGGAACCATTACAGGTAAACTTTAAAATTTCATTTTGACTAGTACTATTTCATATAAATCACTAAACTGGTAGCAGGGGTGTCTCATTTAACATTAATTTGTAGCAAGGAACTAACCATAAGACAATTGACCATAACAGAACTTTATATGATTTAACTGAACTTTATTAATTATATGAGGAACTAATTCAGTCACTCTTCTATGATTCCATCTGTTAACTCATTATTGGGTAGACAGCCTTCTTATTTTACACTCTGCAGGTTGGCAGACAATTTTAAGATGGCAGCTAGCTGTGAATTACGTTGCTTGCATTCAAATTTTGATAACTCAACAACCGATGCATGAAAATATATGAAATTAATTGCTCTATACATGGAATGATTGTGTGAATAAAAAATGTGTTATTAAAATTTCTGTGTTGCAATCAATTATGTTTCAGATCTTGAAGCAAATTTCAACAATTATGAAGACATAATAAATAAGCAATTTCATCATATTAAAAAATCCTAGAACACACCACATTGATTTTGTGAAACTAATGTAGCCATGTATGTTAGTTTTATCATAGTAAAACATTTATCAAATTTTGACAGTTTTCAAATGATAATAGCTTTTGTGACTGAAGACAAAATCATGCAATAATTTACAAAATGGCTAACGTTTACTGATCATATTGCCGAATGGAAAGTTCTTTTCCTATGTAAAATCAACAGTCGAATAGCCAAAGATAGCCCACTCCTTTCAAAAATAGAAGCTCCCTTATCAGAAGCAATGTGACCATAATCCATGTTAATAAAATACCCTAAAATAAATAAACCAAACGAGGTACGGACGGTGATCCGATCAACAAAATGTCTGCATATCGGCGAAATGATGCCGACGGGTGATCTTCTTCGAATCTCAACACAAAGTCGCACGGACAACATAGATGGACGATAATAAGGTCTCCGTGATCACTGTCAACATTATTCACTGTGCCAACATTGATATCCAGCTCGAAATCGTCGAGAAATGATTTCAGTAAAATATGCCAAGTGCAGCACGATGTCAGAGGTCAACTAGACGAACGCACCTCAACATCTTTCCAAATAAACTTATTTTGCAAATGAAATTGTTTTTCCAAAAAATGGCGAAAGCACATGTTTCCGTGACCTACATAGAGCTTAAATCAGCAGTTTGAGCTGGCTGGTTAATGTAAAAGAAGGATCTGATCGCGGTAAACGAAAGGCCCATGAACTGTGAGTTTACTGGGCGGTCTTGGACGGTCTGCGCATACGAATGCACCTCAACATCCTTCCAAATAAATTCACTTAATTTGCAAACGAAATTGTTTTTCCACAAAATGGCAAAAGCACATGTTTCCGTGACCTACATAGAGCTTAGATCACCAGTTTGAGCTGGCTGGTTAATGTAAAAGAAGGATCTGATCTGAACTGTGAGTTTATTGAGCGATTTTGGACGGTCTGCGTACATGAGGGGTTGGGCGATTTTGGACAGTCTGTTGTCCCTGCCATCACTGGTGAGGTTGGCCATGGTTGTCATCTTTTCTTTGATACAGGAGCAAGATTATGTACATGAAAATAGTGACTTATTTTGTTGATTGCGTCTGATCCTAGATGTGACAAATAAAATTGGTGAATAGGTTATGGTTTCTTGCTGTCACCAGTTACAGCTGCTCTTCCTTGCAGGAGTTGATGTCAGCATGAACACACATCTGAAGGCTGTGAAAATGACACTGAAGAACAAAGATCCCGTCCAAGTGGACGCGTTGAGTATACGCGGCAATAACATACGTTACTACATCCTGCCTGACAGTTTACCTCTCGACACACTACTCGTAGATGACGCCCCGAGGGCAAAGGCAAAGAAGAGGGAGTCTGGTAAGACCTTATACCGTGCACTTTTTCAACATATAACACTTCTTTGGGGACTCTATATATTTTTGACAACTAGTGCCTTATTTTACGTATAACTTGAATGTGGTGAGATCAAATCTGCTGTCACTGAAAAGTTCTGTTTCTCAATAACCATCTCGGTTACATGTTGGATGGTAGTTTGATTGATTATAACATGTTTGTATATATGTTTCACAACACACTTTAACCATACAAAACTTATTAGAAACATCTGCATGGGTTCCGTCAAAAACAAGCCCCAAGTTATGTATTTTTGTGTAATTTTTCACGAAGAAAACAGTTCTTTATTCATGACTACACTGTGACATAGCGTCATAGTATTAATTTGCTGGGTAGACACTAGACAGCCTTCTTATTTTACACCCTGCTGTGGGCAGACAATTTTAATGCATGTTGCTTGCATTAAAATTAGGATATCTTGACAAAAGGTGCATGAAAATATATTTGAAATGAATTGCATTGTGTATGAAATTATTGTATGAATAAATAATGCTACTAAAATGTCCATATTACAATCATTTATGTTTTTAGATCTTGAAGCAAACTTCAACAATTATTATTACAAAATAAAATGGCAAATTCCTCATGCTATATATAAAAGTCCCAGAACCTACCATAGTGATTATGTGAAACTAATGTGGCAATGTATGTTCGTTTTGTCCTGATTATCAAATGTTGACAGTTCTAAAATTATAATTGTTCTTGTAAACAATGCCAATGTGAGTGAAGAACAAAATCACGTTAGAATTTACAAAGTGGCTACAGTTTACCAATCTTATCACCGAATGTAATGTTCTGTTCCAAAAGATTGCACACTCTTCACAAATATGTGCTCCCTTATCAGAAGCAATGTAACCATATTAACAGAATACCCTAAAAAAGAAATGATATACGGACGGTGCTCTGATCAACAAGATGGCTGCATATCAGTTGAATCATAATATGGTCTCTGTGATCGCTGTCAATATTATTCACACTGCAGATACCGATATCTGACTCGAAATTGTCAAGAAATTATCTCGGTAAAATCCACCATGTCAGTCATCTAGACAAATGCATTTTAACATCCAAATAAACTCCCTTAATTAAGAAATGAAAAGTGTTATTTACAAGAGGCAACAGCACATGTGTCCCTGGCCTACATAGAGCTTAGGTCAGCAGTTTGAACTAGGTGGTAATGTAAAAGAAGGATCAGATCACAGTAAATGAAAAGCCCATGAACTGAGTTTAGTGGCTGGTTTTGGCAGCTCTGCGTAGTAAAAAGTTAACATAATACTTGCTCCGTTTGTTGCAGTGATGAGCCGTGGGCGTGGTCGTGGGCGTGGCATCAGAGGTCGAGGTATGGGGCGTGGTCGTGGACGAGGTCGCAGCTAAACTGACCATGGCCAGCAGCACTGTAACGACTCTGAAAGTTTACTTGAGGCCAGCTGCTTTATATAGATAAATGTGTATATCACGGTGTCATCCGGTAACATTGACAGTAAACGGCAGACTGGACAGATGGGGTGGATATTTGTGTAGTACAGCAACTGTCGTTCATGAGCTGGCTATCTGCTGAGATACCTGATGGTGATGTGCAGTTCATTGAGCAAGTGAGATGATCCATATTGAATGTGTATGGAGGTAACACATGTGTCTGTGGAACCTTGTTCCAGTGAGGAAGTTAAGAGCAGACGTTGGATATTGCAGTAGCTGCTGACATTGCCATGCAGTTTAGCATTGTCCTTTCTTTTTTATCCAATGTTAGCATATATCATTTAGGTAGGTTTTAAGGAAACATTCCCTCAACACCTACCAAGAGGCACTGTTGCAAACCGAACGAATGGCACTGAATGGTCTTATGTTCCAATTATTGCTTTCTGTGAATTTATTCACATAAAGGAATTAAGAGATGTTCACTGAAGGCATATTTTCACTGCATGTAAATACTGCAGGTTATATTGTCACTGTGTTTAAAACCTTGAAATTTTTTTCATAAGCACAGATAGTGCCTGGCTGGCAAGTACCTTCAGTTGGTAGTTGAATTTCAGTTGCAGATTGCTCCTCCCTTGTGCAAATTGGCATATCGCTAGATTTGCTACGACATATTCCACTAAATTGCTTGGCATATATGTTCTCTGTGTTATGTTATGTGTAATTATACAATTCCAAATACAGTTTACTTATTTACCATGCTATAGAGTTTCAAACGACAGTATCGGTTTCATGTAATCAGTATAAGTGAATTATTTGTGTCGATGTCATGTGTAACCTTGACTGTTTTTGTTTGTACTTGGCAGTGGAAGGTTTGTTCAGTATCCTGTGAGTGATAATAAATGTAGTTTTTTCATGTAATCTGTAGGTTTTTTTAAATTCTTGATAGCACCAATCACTATGTTCATAGTTAGGTACATTACATTCCGATAGGGGCGCAATGGTAGATTTGTCCTATGAATCTGGTCCAAAATCTGAGGCCGGTCTGGGCCGCCATTGCTGTAGTGACGCCGAAAACGGGGATTCCCCAAGAATGTTTGCCAGCATTATGCAAATGATTGGTCGACCTATTTTGATGATCACATGAACCAATGAAAGATTGAACTACGTCATAGCGAAATTCCCGGGTTTTTTCCGACGACTACAACCGAGGTGAGTGGACGTTTACTTTTACGTTGTGAAAAATCGTTTAAAAGTACTATTAATGTTGCGAGTAGAACTTTTCTACTTCACGCAGAGATTTATATGTATATCTACGTTAAAATGGTATTCATGTTATCTATGTGGACCTGCGTGCAAGAACGCCCGAGCGCGTTACAAATAGGCATGGCGCACGCAGTTTGGTGTTTAAAATTGAAAAGTGAACTTTGTCAGCGGTGCGCACGGTGCTCGCGGCACGTACGCCACGTTGCATAATGATGTTCGACGGGGCGCGCGCTGTGTTAAAATGCTTTTACATGGAGTACAAAATATATGCATTGAAGTTTTTTTTAAATCTTTAAAAATACGTCATATTTTTAATTGATTTATAGCTGTTCTTCTGGGTCTGTAAATGTGAGAGTAGACTGAAGCGGTCCAATATTCGTATGTTCGATTCGTATGGCCTGCCTGCGTAGTTAATATAGGAATATAGGTCATGCCATTTTATACAAAATCCGCACAATCAAAACTCGTTGCGCTTCAATCCTGGTGTATTTTTGGTAAATAAATCATTGTGAATGTATAATTGTTGAATTACATAAATTATTTCTAGTTTTCAAAATAGGAGAAAATATTAATTCACACTTTGAAAGCTTTATGACCGTGGTATGTTTTGACTGGACCTGGGCTGGTTCTTTTTATTATTGATAATAAATTGTCTAACATTAAATTCCCCGCCATCACTACTTTTCGATAATGTACAACATTAGATATTGTTATTGTGGTGTTGCCTTCATTTCTGTTGTATTGAAATTGTTGTAGATTTATATACAATTAACGTTTTTTTAAAGACAATGCCACAATGTTGTAATCAGTGAAACAACAAACATGCTATGTGAAGCCTGGTGAAATTATCACTGAAATTACCACGGGAGATTTGTCTCAGCTCCTGTAATTGATTTATCTTTAGACATAGAACTTTGTAATATAATTATGCAGTTAGGTATAGATAATATATATGCTCGAAGATGCCTGGACCAGCGAGCTTCTGTGACAGGCATCTGTGAGCAAATAATATATTATTTATATTTTGCTATTCAGAGCTATTATGTATAAGAATAAACATTACATATATATATAGATAGATAGATAGATAGATAGATAGATAGATAGATAGATAGATAGA
Organism: Ridgeia piscesae; assembly: GCA_025642075.2. NCBI lineage: Eukaryota > Metazoa > Annelida > Polychaeta > Sabellida > Siboglinidae > Ridgeia > Ridgeia piscesae. The sequence goes on from JAODUO010000156.1 coordinate 89,530, forward strand.
TAGATAGATAGATAGATAGATAGATAGATAGATAGATAGATAGATAGATAGATAGATAGATAGATAGATAGATAGATAGATAGATAAATATATATACTCGACGATGCCTGGGCAGGCATCTGAAAGCAAATAATATATAAATTATATTTATTGTTGATATATTTATTGTTGATACATTCAAATGCACTCATACAAACATTGTCGCATACCCACTTACAGAGACAGAAGATTCACACTGTCACCTCCATGTTGGTTTCTGTCATGAATCATGACTGATGCAAAATCGGTGTTGTGTACACTAAGGACAGTGTGGTAAAACTGCACTACTTAAATGTATGACATAGTAAGACAAATCTAATCTGTATATTTATTTTTTTCCAGAAAATGCAATCGACAAAAGAAAAACGTGTGAATGTGAACATTGACACGCAACATGCTTGGATTTTCAACACTGGAATAACAACATATATTATATACACTGCGCTTGGATTTATGACACTGGACTGTCAATATATGCAATGAGTCTGTAGTGTCTTGTGAACATTGGCATGTGGATATATCAGTGCTTTGAACAATGATACACATTGAAGCCTGGTGGTGTAGTTGGCACCTGATGTGGCTTATGAACATCGATACATTTCACTTGGCACTGATTGCCACTGAACTTAAATATTATAAACATTGAGTCAGCAATGCGTTACATTTTTACAGTCAGTTCTCATTACATGCAATGAAGCTGATTGGTTGTTGTACTTCTATTTCACTCGTTTCCCATGTATACATGTCGGCTGCATACTGTGAACAATATAGAATATTATTTCATATTAAAATGCGAGACATTGTACAAAACAAAGTTGATCGCAGTATTATTGGGTTTACTTTGTACTGTGATACCGTATATAAAGTTAAAGAAATATTACACTGGACATTAAATACTGGCAATTAGGTCAAGGTTAAAAGTTAATACACAATTTTGTTGGTAAACGTACACATTTTCTACTTCAATAATTCATAACATGTTACAATCAATGTGTCGCACTTCATAAATTAAATAGGATATTTGCAAAAAATAAATAGATCAATGGTCATTCTAGGTCAATTAACTAGATCGTCAGGGTCACAATACAATTGCCCACATTCATTGATTAGTTATGATTAATTTTAGCACTGAAATTATTCACAATAACAATATTCTGACAAATACAATTACGTCAAGGTCAACTTTAAAAAGAAATGTCATTAATGGTTCACACTCTGATATGCCATTATATGTTGACTATATGAACATAAATGATCCATTGCAACAATATGTATGTGGAATTACAAACTATTCAGTTCATGAATTGCACTTAATAATATAATTAGGTCATCTCTCAATATAGATCACCTGCCAGCATTAGTCAGTTATCTAGGTCACGCCAAGGTCATATCAAGGTCACGACATATGGGGGTCAATACTTGGTTATTAATATTTGATGTTACATAAATACCTTATCAGAACAATATTCTGGCCAATACAATTACGTCAAGGTCAACTTTAAAAAAGAAATGTCATATCTTTTGGTTTCATTGTCTGCCACTTGGCGGCAGCACAAATTTCAGGTCACAGAAAATGGATATGAAAACTGTGGACACTTTGGCCTGTTTTTCTGACTCAAAAATGTCGAATAACTTTTTTAATAATAAAGCTATTGAAAAAAATTGAAAATTTGGTTGATGTACCTATCATAGTAAACTTGCATTATATTAGTGTTCTATTATTTTTATGAAAGCTGCTTGTGGCTACGATTTAATATTCATGAATTTGTTCCACTCTTGTATTGACTGCAGCATGTGGGCTCATTAGAGCTAGTCTAGTTTTACACTAGAGGATATGAACTAACCTGATTCATGAAGGGATAAATGAAGTGCAGAAGCAGTTTTATGGGAGCTGTGGCTGGTAGAATGGTGGGTTTTGACAAAAGGTGTTCTTGGTATCCATGTATAATGGGGTCAAAAAGAAACACATCGAAAGAAGCCATTAGAAAAATCAAGCATGAGCAAATGATGTGACAGACTTACTGGAAGTGAAGAAGACTATACCATTTACAGTCGCGCCACGTTATAACGCGGTAGTTGGGGTCCACGAAATGGAACCGCGTTGTAAACGAGGCGCGTTATAGATTATATTCCGCCAGGGGCGCCACCACCCCCAAAACGCTACAAGAGCAACCAAAGCCAATGTGCTGGTTGCACGGTGTATGCGTGATTTATAAAACTAACTGACATTGAAACCAACGTAAATGTGTATTACGTTAAAATAATATACACTGTCGAATGTTGAACTGAGTAAATCTTGCGAATGGTGTACAGTTTTGAAATAAATTCAGAGCCAAACACGCCTCGTCTGGCGATGCGAACTGAGGCGAAGCGATAACAGTACGCGGTCGCGGTCTAAAATAACCTTGAACGAAGCGAAACGCACAAATGATTTGACATGTTGCCGAAGTCGGTCAAATATTAATACTTATACTAATTGCGCTCACTGTTGGCTTAATTTCATCTTTTAATCAATCCCAAAATATAAATTTAGATCGCACATTTACCGTGCCGATTTATAATGCAATTCACGGTGGTTCGAGGCTACTGCGGTTCACACGCAGTTGACGAATTCGTATATTTGCGCACAAGTAAATGTTTTTTCGTATACGTAATGAAGAAAACATAACATAACTTTAGCCTGCCATTTCAGTACCATAATTATTTTTTGTCACCGCCCGATTCGTAAGCAATTTAATTGCCATTTACAAGCCGACGAAGGCGCTCGTTCGCGGAAGCCACAGTGAACGGGCGCCTTCGCCGAAGCCACAGCGAACTGGCAAGAGACAAACGCGATTGATATCGGCGCAAAGAAACAGGACTTTGTACCAAATTGACTGTGCCTAAAGTTAATTAAATACAATCAAAGGAATTGGTAACGTTTTAAACAAACACTTAAGAAATTACCACACAAACAAGCGCTGGTTACACAATAGATCGGTTTGAAAAACGATTGGATTGGTGCCGCGAAGCCGACGGCAGAGCAGAAGCCAGGGGCACAACGAACTCAGCAACGTAGTTGTACTTCTGTGTTAAATGTCTTAATATCAATAATTTTTTTCTAGATACACCTGTACAAGACAAACATGAAGACTTCATAAAAATAAGTGACAGTTAATTACAGCGTTATTGTTAGCTGTAGCGCCCATTTCCCCCTGGCGGCAGAAATTCGGGGTCCACGACCGACCGCGTTATAGCCGATTCGCGTTATATCGAGGCGCGACTATAAAGAAGCACTTAACCATGCTACAGCTGAAATTAGAAATTCAAAGAGAAGCTATGAACATAACTAAATTTTGAGAAACAAGTCGGGAGAACTATAGACCAGTGAGTTTATCATCGGTGATTTGCAAACTATTAGAAAGACTAATTAAAGATCACCTGGTTGATTTTCTTGTTAAAAATAAATTGATAAACCCATCTCAACATGGGTTTTTAAAAGCGAGGTCATGCTTAACAAATATGTTATGTTTTTTGGAAGATGTCACAAAGTGGCTAGATGAGGGATCACCAGTAGATATAATCTACTTAGATTTAAAAAAAGCTTTTGACAAAGTGCCACACCAAAGACTACTACTTAAACTAAAGGCCCATGGCATAGGAAATGGAATGATCAACTGGATAGAAAAATGGCTTATTGATAGAAGACAAAGAGTAGTAGTTGATGGGGAGGTTTCAAACTGGAAAGCGGTTTTGAGTGGAGTACCGCAGGGATCAGTACTGGGACCTATTTTATTCTTAATATATATCAATGATTTGGATGATGACATAACAAGCAAGGTGTTGAAGTTTGCGGACGACACAAAAGTGTATAGGAAAATTAAAAGTGATGCAGATAGACAGCATTTACAAGATGATCTTAATAAGTTGATAGAATGGTCTGAGAAGTGGCAAATGCTGTTTAATTTTGGAAAGTGTAAGTGCCTTCACACAAGACATGGGAATGAAGATGCACAATATACAATGGGTGGTACTGTACTAAATACTACCTTAAAGGAAAAGGACTTAGGGTTAACTATTAGTGCTGACATGAAGGTATCAGAACAGTGTGGAATTGCAGCAGCGAAGGGAAACCAAATTCTTGGATTAATTAGGCGAAATATAGTGTACAAAGAAAAAGAACTAATAATACTGCTGTATAAAACAATAGTTAGGCCTCTCTTAGAATATTGTATACAAGCATGGAGGCCATATCGCAAGAAGGATATTGATATGCTAGAAAGAGTACAAAGGAGAGCAACCAAAATGATGCCAAAACTCAGGAATATTAGTTATGAAATGCGTCTAAAAGAATGTGGTTTAACAACACTAGAAACCAGAAGATTGAGAGGAGATCAGATTGAGGTGTTTAAAATATTGAATGGGTATGAAAATATTGACAGAAATATTTTTTTCACAGTCAAGGAAGAGATGAGGACTAGAGGACATGGAGTTACATTAGCAAAGAAGCAGTGTAGACTGGATATTAGAAAATGTTCACAAAGTATGGAACATATTGTCAGGTGATTGTGTAGGTGCTAGTAGTGTTAATATATTTAAAAATAAAATTGACATATACCTAAGACGGGCGGGGTATACTTAGATAGATAGGTTCGGACTCTCGATAAGCCAAATGGCTTCCTAGTCCACCTGCCATCTAGAGTTGAATCTCTAGGTGGCAATCTTGTTAAATCTTGTTAAAATCTTCCCGCCGATCAAACTGCAGTGACACCTATTGTTACTGCTGATCAACACTAACCATTAATCACCAGGTGGAGTCACCGATTACTGGACAAAATAAATTCACAAAATACATATATAAATATAATAGCGTCATCGCGGTCCATGATATATATATATATATATATATATATATAGTTATCACAGAGGAGGGCATTCACTAAATCCTTTCCAAACTAGGTCCCTACAAGGCCTGCAGCCCAGACCATATCAGGTCCACGGAAACTCAGAGGACTGTCAACTGGAGCAGCCCCAATCTTGACTACTTTCTTCCAGTCTTGGTTGATTTTCTTGTTAAAAATAGTATGATAAACCCATTTCAACTAGGGTTTCTAAAAGATAGGTCATGCTTAACAAGTTTGCTATGTTTTTTTTGGAAGATGTCACAAAGTGGGTAGATGAGGGATCACCAGTAGATATCTACTTAGATTTAAAAAAAGCCTGTGACAAAGTGCCACATCATAGAACACTACTTAAACTACTAAAGGCCCGTGGCATAGGAAATGGTATGATTAACTGGATAGAGAAATGGCTTATTGATAGAAGACAAAGAGTAGTAGTTGATGGGGAGGTTTCAAATAGGAAATCGGTTTTGAGTGGAGTCCCACATGGATTTGGATGATGGTGTAACAAGCAAGGTGTTGAAATTTGCGGACAATACAAAAGTGTTTATAAAAATTAAAAGTGATGCAGATAGACAGCATTTACAAGATGGTCTTAATAAGTTGACCGAATGGTCTCAGAAGTGGCAAATGTTGTTTAATTTTGGAAAGTGTAAGTGCCTCCACACATGACAAGGGAATGGAGAGGCACAATATACAGTGGGTGGTACTGTACTAAGTACTACTGTAAAGAATAAGGACTTAGGGTTAACTATTAGTGCTGATATGAAGGTATCAGAGCAGTGTGTAATTGCAGCAGCGAAGGGAAACCAAATTCTTGAATTAATTAGGCAAAATATACTGTACAAGGAAAAAGAACTATTAATAATGCTGTACAAAACAATAATTAGGCCTAATTTAGAATATTGTATACAGGCATGGAAGCAAAGAGTACAAAGGACAGCAACCAAAATTATACCAAAACTCAAGAAAATTTATTATGAAATGCGTCTAATCGAATGTGGTTTAACAACACTAGAAACCAGGAGATTGAGAGATCAGATAGAAGTGTTTAAGATATTGAATGGGTATGAAAATATTGATAAATATTTTTTCTCGGTTAAGGAAGAGAGAAGTCATGGAGTTACATTAGCAAAGAAGCAATGTAGACTAGATATTAGAAAATTCTAATTTTCAAGAAGAACAGTAAATGAATGGAATAGATTATCAGCTGATTGTGTAGGTGCTAGTAGTGTTAATATGTTTAAAACTAAAATCGACATATACCTAAGAAGGGCAGGGTATACTTAGATAGATTGGACTCTCGATAAGTCAAAGGGCTTCCTTGTCCACCGCCATCTAGAGTTGATTCTCTAGGTGGCAATCTTGTTAAATCTATAATGATTGTACAGTAGTTACATTTTCACTTATAAAACTTCACCCATCGTTTTAGCAGCGTGCCAGTCATATCGTTTGTATAGCTAAACCCCAAAACATCCTATTCCCAATGCAGGTGTCCAAGCTACTTGCTTGGTGTTAAAGTTACCTGAGGTCATTAGGCAATGTTTACCACCTACATAATTGTTTTCCAGTTGCAGCTAATCTGATAAATATTGTTATGCAAACGTTCATCATCGACAAATAGCAGTTGATCAAAGCACATGATCTAACAACTAGTGTTAGGGAATCGTTTTAATTAGCATAACATTGTGCAAGGTTGTCGTATCTCGATATAGTATTTCAAGTACCCAACAGTTTGATCATATAATTCAGACTGCACCTTTGCTACCAACAAACGCAATTTATTTGAAAAGTTTAGTTACTTTCCTGGCTAAATAAATAAAACATGTTGCTTTGTTTTTAACATTTTATTACCAGAACCAACTAATACTACTATATACATGCACAAGTTAATTATGTACAGATAGTCTTCAGGAGCATCTTGTGCTGGGAAATCTGTAGTATCCATATTTTAACTGCTATTTTATTGACTTCACCCAAGTAAGAAAAACTTAACAACTTGCTTTTTGTTTAATCTGATGCCAAATCCACCGAATTCACTAATTATGTTACATTTACCCGGTACTAAATACATTATTTGACTTTTCTCCAAACATGTGTAATTGACTTGTGCCACAGTACAACTGATACAATCTTTAGGAATATACAAACATTAAACAAGCAAATTCATTCAGATGCTATCAAAACATACCACAAATTAACCGCAAATGAAATCGGCCAGCGCAGTTAAGTTTACCAGAGTAATAACACCGATTTATTCGTATGCCAGTCGTCTGTTGTTTCCACACAGACACTCACATGCATCACCCACTTAAATCACACTTGGAACAATTTGTGTAGAAGCGGATGACATGTGGAAGGTAGATGTTAAAACAACAGGCAGTGGTGGGGACATGTTTTCATTGCTTATTTGAAAATTTAAATCGGTGCAGGTTATTGTTAAAGATAAAATGAAACAAATTGATTTTAACACAACAGAATATTTAACATTAAAGAAGTGTTTGAAATTACTGTGCATATGCATTTAGCCCAGTAAAACATATATTTATTGTCACACACAAAAGTAAGTATACTATTTACCATTTTACCTGGTTAGTATGCCTTTCTCTTCTGTGTGTTATAAAATGTATATGTCATATCAACCTTTAGTAATACTTCAACTTGCTGAACTTAATTAGCAGTAGCCATTGCCCAAGGGTTCGATGGCTGGGATACTAATTTGATCTTCTGCCAAGCCTTCCTGTTTGTTTTCAGCGCCATCTAAAATAATAAAACATGAATGTCAGTTAATATAAATTCCCAACAGTATTTAAATAAATAATAAATTTAGTGTTCTTGTAACATGAATGTGTACATATGCATATAGTCTTATCAGTAATAAAATAATTTGTGTCACATTGGTTAGGCAAAGAAATGGCAGATAAAGATGTGTCGATACAGATAGACATGGGTTAGTTAAAAACAGTTGCAATTATGATGGTAAGTAAATGTTCATGATCACTGCCTTGTAAGTAGTAGTACATTATGTATAAGAAGAATGAACAATGAATGTGATACTGGTTAATAAAATTTTACATATTGCTATGTATTTCAGACATGGTTCACATTAACTTATCCTTTCAACCATACCTCAACAATTTCCACCTTTCTTTCCCAGCTCCGAACATTTTTCTTGAGTTCATACAACTCTGCTTTCTCTGTGACATATTCCATTACATCCGGCACATGGAATGCACCAATCTGTTGTCGCAGTCGGCGGTTAATGCGTTCTGCTTTTCCCCTTTGCTGCAAACATTGTATACTTTGTCAAGTATTTCATAACACCTGCACCTGAATTGCATCTAGATGTGACAAGCTGAACCAATACATTTTACCAAAATCAGCAGAATGTGTACTGAGTGTACAAGCAATTTTTCAAATACAAACAAATTTCAGTTATTTAAAAAACATTTGGAGATCAAAAAATCTAATTTTGACCAACTGCAGAATATTCACATAATCACCCATGTAAGACTGACTGCGATATTATTAAAGTGCCTTACCCGTTCTACAATCTTTGTTTCAGTGTCAATCCTAGCCAGCAGTTCATGCCTCGAAGCTATCTCACTCTTTAGTCGTTCAGATTCCATTGTCAGTGTCATCAATTTTTTCTAAAAACAAAAATTCACACTTATGTCAAATCACATGAAGGTGAGTAATTACTGCATTTATATTTAGCACCTTTTATCGATTATTCCTAATTCACCCGAACTGCCATTACAGGATAATTTTTATTATTATTTTTGTGGAGATGATGTTATCCGTGGGAAAACTACATGGATGTCATAATTATAACTGTATGTCTTGGAAAAACTATGATGTACAGAATCCAGGTCATTTCTGGTTTTAACAAAACCACCCTTATATGAAGAATAACGAAGCCAACAGGACTTGCACATCCCCGTAACATATCCAACCAAAATTGTCTGGCCTGATAGTTGATCTATAGATCACTGCTATCAACATTGCATTTGCCTTGTACGAATTGAGGATCTGCAATGTGTTGCCAGCCATGAGCTTAAGACGAAGCAGGTCCTGATTCCTCTCATCTATCTTCTCTATGTATTGCTGATTCTCTATCTTCAGCTGGTTGAAGTCGACCTCGTGTAACACTTCTCCCATTTCCTCTTTCTGAAACCACAAATGTGGTGGCATACAAGTGATACAACACAACAACCTATCAATGCATCATTGTAGAAAATGTGCCAGAGCAACAGTATCTAGTATTGGCACATTAATAAATATGTACTAGGTCAAGTAAAATATCAAAATAATAAAAATTAATACTCAACTGTCCAAAGACAGACATGCACAAAAATAATAATTTTGGCATCAACAATAATTCTTGAAACTGAATCACTATGATATGTATTTATACACATAAAAATGTCAGCCATTCCATAATTTTTTTTTATTTGCAGGGTGTCTGAATACAGTCATTGCAATTGTTCATGCATGTATCTATAGATATACAAATTGTTGATTTTGCAACAAAAGTTTATCAAACAAACTAGCACTAATATTTTCCTAAAACATGCCTTTCAAAATTTTCTTTGCAAATTTGATTTCTTTATCAGTGTAACTTCAACCATTGTTAACCATTGTCACATCAGTCATGGATTCAACATTTTTAATTAGCTTGTAGCAGATTTACCAGCTGCTTGCTATGATAAATTATTATCCTAATAGTATTGCATTCTAACAATTTAGCAATAGTGTTGTGATACTAAATAAGCTATCACAGTATTATTACAGTAGTCATCTTTAATGTTATTTATACCTGTGGTAAATATTTAAAATGGTGTCTTCACTACAAAATGCATATCTAAAAACAACTGAGGTGATAAAAATATTTGTAATTTAAGCATCTTATTTTTTTCTCATACCTGTTTCAGTTGCATAATAAGTTTCTTTTTCTGAACTTTGAGTGTTGCATTCTTCAGTCTTAACTTCTCAATGAGGGTGTCCTATAGAAAACAAGAAACTAACATTACACAAAAACACACCATGAAAACTGCAATAAATTACATTATTTATATATATATATATATATATATATATATATATATATATATAAGCTGTATAATTATATATTAACACACATAATTTTTTTTGTAACATTGTTTTTCCTCCTTGCTTTATGCATGTAAGGGTCTAATATGATATTGTCAAACCATTATTTCATTCCAAATTGCATTTCATTTTTCCATTTTGTTCATCCCCAATCTTCACATCCTTATCCCAGAGAGACGAGAGAGAGACGAGCGAGAGAGACGAGAGAGAGAGATGAGAGACGAGAGAGGCAGTGAGAGAGACGAGAGAGAGAGAGAAAGATGAGAGAGAGGGAGACGAGAGAGAGAGAGAGACGAGAGAAATAGAGACGAGAGAGAGAGAGGCAGTGAGAGAGAGAGATAGAGAGAAACGAGAGAGATAGAGAGAAACGAGAGAGGAGAGAAAGACGAGAGAAAGAGAGAAAGACGAGAGAGAGAGTGAGGAGACAAGACGAGACAGAGACGAGACAGAGACGAGAGAGAGAGACGAGACAGACAGAGAGACACAGAGAGACACTGACAGAGAGATAGAGAGAGAGGCAGAGAGAGACAGAGAGAGGCAGAGAGAAACAGAGACACAGAGAGAGATACACAGAGAGAGAGAGACAGAGAAAGGTGAGGCAATAGAGAGATAGAGAGAGAGGCAGAGAGAGACAGAGAGAGGCAGAGAGAAACAGAGACACAGAGAGAGATACACAGAGAGAGAGAGACAGAGAAAGGTGAGGCAATAGAGAGATAGGGAAAGATGAAGGGACTGCATAGATACATACAGACAAGGGAGCCACGTGTAAAGCAAAAATGTAAAGGAACATTCACAAATTAAAATTGTATACAGTTCACATACCCTTGATCGCAATTTGTCTTCCAGGTATCGGATGACTTTCTCTGCAATGAACTTCCCAGTTTGTTGGTTCAGAGCCCCCTTCATAATGTCACGTTCAAACTCATAATAATCTTTCTTGATTTCTGTTAGTCGAGTGTCAGCTTCTTCCATCACTGCCTAAATATGAAAAGCGACAAAATAATGATTTCCTCGTGGTTAAGACAAAGTATTACTATATTAATATGTGTAACTGTTGCATAATAGTTGATCTATTTTTACTATATATTGTTGCACAAAATTTGAAATGAATTACTACAATGCTGATAATGATAGCATGCTGTTTTTTGGCAAATAAAATATTACCTATTTTTGGCATCAATATTTTATGCTCATTTTATTAATTCATTAAGTAAAATACATCTTATTATATTTTCACTAATTTAATCAGCCTCCAGTGATATAATTATCCACATACATGGTATAATATCAATCTAATGCCTACCTTGAAGTGATCGAGCACTTTCTCTGACTCTTCCTCCAGCCTCTCTATTTCTTCCTTCAGTTCCTCTATCTCCCTCTGAGCAATGTCACATTTCTGCTCTGCATTCAACTTGAGTGTTCTCTCGGTTGTGCTGCTGCGTGACTTTGACCGCTTGCGAGGCATGCGTGACCCACTGAGGTCATGGGTCGAATGAGATGGTGTGGTACTGGCTGAGAGAATGTTGGGCTGCAAGCCACCAACTATCGCACCAAGCGCCGCATCTTTAGGTTCTACACGTTTGAGAAACTTCTCAAACATCTGTGTCTCGCCTGCCAAGACCTCATTGCCATGCCTGAAGATGGTAAAATAAATATAATAATATAAATATATAGTTACTGGTCTTAGTGTATGAGTAATGTTTTACAACAGTATTTTTTATCTTGTGTGCCTATGTTTTATTTATTCCATTTCGATGGTATAAAGATTTAACACTTAAGTAAATGTATGGCGTGTGTTCTGGGTCCTTGCAGCTCTCTCAATAATTTGTAATAGAAAGCAACATGAAAACTGCCCTTAATGCACAACAGATGTACACTAAAGAATGACTGGTCAAGGTATAATGGGTTAAGATTTGCAAACTAGAAAACAGTCACTAATATGCATCACCGTTAGCTGCATGAACTGGGGTGGTGTGGAGATAATTAAATTACAAAGGCTTTAAAATTACAATATTTGAGAGGACTTAAATGTTGAACGTCTTCATTGTAAGTCAGATATTCTAACCACTTTGCCACAGCACACCCATTCAGTGTGTAAATTGCTTAATATGATTATGTTATTACTGCAATTGAATATATACAAATATGTGGCTGTCAACAGTGATATACTATTCACAAAGATATATACTCCAAACAGCTCTAGGTTAAGCATTGTGGTAGTTCATTTACAGTTATGTATTTTCCTTTGCGTTGATATCATATACAAATTTAAGGTGTAATAGCTTCAAAATGTTGTCTCTTCCAAAATATTACTCATGATACCTGAACAGAAACAAGTTAATCAACTTAAGTTCTTAACATGACAGACAGCTGCAATTAAAAAGAGTATAATAATAACAATTTATTTCTTATATTCTGTCCCATCCAAATAATTGTTCTGGGGCGCTTTACAATGATTCTTCCTAATAAATTAGGAAGAATCATTGTAAAGTAAAATAATAATAAAAATAAATAAAACACTAATTCAATACTACTTTGACAAGGTCTCAAGTGATTACCTCCAAACAGCCCAAACTTGGGCTAACGCAGGAGTTGTTCTCTAGAATTTATGAGTCCACTACAGGTTACACATTTACCCCCTGTGTGGGATCTTTTACTTCTCCTGGCATAGACACCAGACAGAAGGGACCACCGGCTTTTAGTGTCTCTTCCGAAAGACACAGGCAAATGTGGGGTGAAGAAATTGCCTAAGTTTCGAAACGGCAGTAGGTGGGATTGAACCACCGTCCCCTCGATTGACAGTCCGGCGCTCTACCACGCGACCACCGCTCCCCACAAGATATGCATATGCCAATAAAGACAATCATGTTCCCTTAAAATACCAACATAAACTAGCACACAAGTATATAGTGTATGAAAATAATAATAAATAAATAAAATAGTATAAATATGTGATCAATAAATAAATAAAATGGTCAAGAGTTGTAATAATTAAAATAATAAATTTATTAAAATAGATGGATGACTAATTAATTATGATTGTCAAAATAATAATCTATGAAAAGACATGACTTGAGCGCAACCTTAAACTGGTAAGGGGAAGTTGGTTCCATGATCTAGGAACGGTAGAGGAGAAGGATCGTTCACCGATTTTAGTTTGGGAAGTGGGCTGTTTAAGAAGTAACTGATCAGAAGAGCATAGGGAGAGAGAAGTGCTGATAATTAATGTTATGGACTTGCAAGACCATGGAGGCAATTGAAACTGAGAAGTAGGGTCGGGTCTTGAATGTAATGCGACTATTAACAGGAAGCCAGTGCAGCTCCAAGAGCATGGGCGTGACATGGTCTCGTTTCGACTGAATCAGTATGACACAAGCACAAGCATTTTGAACGTGTTATAATTTCTTAACCATCGTCACTGACAGTCCATTCAGGAGGCTGTTGCAACAGTCAATGTGTGATATAACCAGGGCATACACTAGTTGTTTTGTATGTCCTTGTTCTAAGTAGCGACAAATGCGTCCAATGCTCTGAAGATGGTAGTAGGCTGTTCTAGAAATGGTTGTTATGTGTCTCTCAAGGACATTGGAATCAAATGTCACTCCCAAATTCCTGGTGTCAAGTGAATGTTTCCAATTCCTACACCTTCAGGAAGGATGTGTTGGTATGTGACTTCATATGGATGATGAGAATCTCTGTTTTATCATTATTTAGCTTCTTCATGTCATATTTTTAATAGCATACCATAAAGGCTTTTGCATATTTTAGAATTAGCACCAGACCAACAATAAATTATGTTTTATATTTACTAAAAATATTTATATGTATTTCAGGCCATATATATATATATATATATATATATATATATATATATATATATATATATATATATATATATACAGGGGTAGAACTACCCACTAATCTGTACACTAGTAAAGATAAGGGCAGACCTAATAACTAGTCTGGTTGTTTAGTAAAGGTCAGTGTGTCATCCACCCCACCCTACAGTTGTCAATAAAGTGTTTGTAGTGACCCTAACCCATCCACAGGCTGGGGGAATGTAACTGAATCCAGTGCCAGTGCTGCAATTGGCTACAGCAGCTTCACTTACTGATAAATGACATTTTCTTAGGCATGACCAGAGGTGTCCAGCTGTGAACTTGTCTGAGCATTATTGTAAGATTAACAGTTCTTTGATGTCAAAAATTGTCTAATGTAATATTTTTATTTTCATTAATACAGTCCAGTAGAACAGTTTTCATAACACTATAAATGTGAGATAAATTTCCAGAATGATTATGGAAAATTCATAATGGTAGTACTATGGGGTAATGAGTGCAATTGATGTTCTTTTTCAATCACATAGTTTTTTAATACAGATCATATCTTTACTTTTTCATTAATTACTTTTGATATTTCTGCAATATTTTTATGTTACCTTTATGAATTAGGCATTGTGAGTTTACCAGGGTTGCAATAACATATACTGTTTTTATTTTTAAATCAAATTGCAGCGACTTAAATTTTGGTTGTTTTTATATTTTGCCGGACTAGTAAACCTTTTGGCAGACTAGTAAACTTTTGACTTTACTAGTCCTGCTGTCTAGTAAAATAAATGCCAAAGTTCTACCCCTGTATATATATATATACATTTTAAAAATGGATCGACGCCCCAGTAGTCCACCAAGCTATCCGACCGTATCAAATAACCATCATCAAAATATCAGCGCTAGCAAACGTACAATGTTCCATGGCCGATTGGCACTACTGCCACTAACTAAAATATTATAATGATCAGGACTGAGGCGAGTCATTATCCGTTGCCGTGAACACATTCTGGAAATTAATAATCAATTATATTATAATGTACACGTGCTATAAAATAATGTTACTACATTGCAAGCATGCAATCGCGAAATGTCATTAGATGCGCACAATGTGTAAGAGTCATCTGGTACAAGAGTAATCCATGCCCAAGGAAGGAAGCCCAACCACTCCACTGAACTAGTATAATAGCAAGCTGTCAGTGGCATTGACAGTCAGTGTCGAGCTTCAGTTCAGCTTTCACGAGTCACGGCACACAAACAGATATACAAGCATATACGGTCATATATATATATTACAACTTATGAAACCGTCAGTTTATTTTTAGTAATTTGTGTACTCACAGCGTATCTTCAAGCAGATTGCTGAGCTGTTCATCGCTAAGATCTAGCAAAGGATCGTCAGGATTTTCTGTAATTGAACTAGTAACAGATTCCGCCATCTTAGCTTGTTGTTTGTTGCCTAGCGATAGTAAAGACCCACCAAACATTAAGCAATACATATTCTAAAAATTAATGTGTTTAATTGTTTTATTTACTTAACAAATTATATTGTGTTGTACTTCATGTTAACACATTAAATTCAGGAGATTAGTTGTAGTAATACAATCTCTGGCTTTCAATGTATATATAATAAACGTTTAGTGCTTATGCGACATGATTACAATATATGCTAGAGGGATCTGCGGTATTGCTGACAAATCGATGAATTGTGCACAGCCTCGATTTTACCCGGCGGGACAACGTCGCCATTTTGCTTGATTTTATGTAGGAATCGTCGTGAACATGAAGGCCAAACAACTTTGTTGAATTAGGGGGTCTTTCTTCACGTAGGAATTTGTCAGTGTTATGAGTTAGTTTTTTTCACCATTTGGTTAATGCGTGATTTGGATGGTTACCGTAAGCTAAATACGCAATTTGTCTCGTTATTTGAAGATGCTAGGCAGTTCTCACCGGTATTGGGGGCCCGTCTCGGAAGTTCATCATACGCTAGACCAGTAGTTCTGCGTTTGTCGTATTTTACTGGTAATATTCGGAATGTAACCGAATTGGGCGGCTACCAGTAAAACAGTAATCAAGATTATCAAGGTGAAACAGCTTTTCAATATTTACCGGCCTGTGGTAAACAAAGTTATTACCAACCGGCACGTTTCAAGAATGCCTGCTCCAAGTCGTGCGAGAGTGTATGTGGACGTGAACAATCACAGACCGAGAGAATACTGGGATTATGAATCGCATGTTGTTGAGTGGGGGTAAGGAGCATTATCGTACAACACCAGTACGGTTGTAAAATAATGTGTATATAATAAATTGCTAGTTTCTTTATTGCTGCGTGACTTACACATAGAAGTATTAACCTTTGTGGAAAACAATTGATATGCTTAAAACGTCATTATGTTGTCTCTTTATATGCCAAATTGCGTTTTTTTCCTTCAAATATAACGCGTTCAGTAGCATTTCAAAACGACCCACTGCTCAACAAAAATCTTCCTGTGGCGAAACGCTGCCTGTGCTAAGTCGATGCTATGTTGTTATGTAAGCGCAAACGCATCATCACGCGTACCATCAGGGTGAAAATGTAAGCCTAAAATAGGCCTTGTTCTGAAACGTGACGTGTACATTTTTGACCAATTCAAACATAATAAAGCTTATTTTGAAGACAAATTATTGCTCTATTGATTGGTGTTACACACTACTCTGAACTAATAAGAAATCGTTCATTAGCAATGTCGCCGTTCTGCGTCAGATCGCGTTGTTTGTGGTACCATTCGATCCGGCGTGAAATTTGCTGTCCCGCTGTAATTTTATGAATGTAACATTTTATTTGTGGGGTGGCATGCCTTTGAAAGTTGATGTTACTTTTTCCCTGAGTCGAAATACTTTGGCAGATCGTGCACGCGTTATTAGGTAAGACACTAATGTTGTATTCCATGCGTATGTCAGCTATTTCTAAATATCACGGCAATGGTTGGTAATTGTCGCATGGATAACATATCGATCTTTGTTGTGAGGTGCGTCAAGGTAGCCATCGAGCTTGGATTGCCGTTTACGTTAGTTAATGATCTTTATGAACTTATTTTCACGGCATGGTGTTTTTATTCGTATCATAAACGTACTTATTACAACTGTGTTACCCACACAACAGTAAACAATACGAAATTCGGCAAAATGCGCTGCTATTTCAGCTAGAGCATCAACAATCGTTCGCCGCTGCAATGTCTGCACAACGTTGCGATAAAACTGACTTCGTGCAATGCGTGAGCTATTACATTTACGATGCCAATATACAATGATTTTATTAAAGCAAAGACATAAGAAATAATAACTCTTGGTGGTGAATTGTATAGCCAGGATCGATATAATTCCGTGACATTTTAGTTTTAATATAGATAACTTATCAAAAGACAATCACGATGGAAATGCTTATAATGCGTTTGTTATTAATTCAGCATAGTATGTGTATCCCAAATCGGTAGAGCAATGATTTATCTTCAAAATAAACTTTATTCTGATTGTATTGGTCAAACATTGATACCATGCGACTTTTGGTATTGAAGCCTGTTTTACGCTTTGTTTCAAGCTGATGGCATGCAGTGTGAGGCGCTTGCGCTAGCGCAATAACATAGCCACGGGCAGTTATTTGTTGATTTGTAGGTTGTTTTGAAATGCTACTGAATGCGTAATATTTGAGTAATCAGAACAAGATTTGGCATGTACAGAGACAACACAATGACGTTTTTAGTCATATAAATTTATTCCAGAGAACTTAATACTTATATGTGTAAGCGATACAGAAATATGGTTAATTTGAGTGAACAATCCTTGCCCAGGCCTATTTTATGTACAGTTCTTGATATACTTAAAATTACTTATTAGACTGATAGATAACGAAGGTGGCGTCTACCCCAATACAGGAGTAAGCCATGTTTGATTAATTATTGTTATCATATGTGTGGGAATAAATATTATTTGCATTTATTAACAGTCCTCTTAACTGTGAAGTTATGAGATTTTTCCCTGAGGTTAGGTAATCGGGGAAAATAAAGAAAAAGGCTTATAAAATATTTTTTAAATGACATACCGGAATGAAACTTGTTTGATATCCAAATGTCAAGTTTTTCTTCCACACCTTTAAATTTGTATTACTTTTAGTTAGCTTTATTATTTTCGAGATGAAATATCTCTGGAAGTACCATTCACGTCTTTGTAAATTGGTGTACTTGTAGTATTTGTTGTTGTCCATGGAAACAGGTAATATCATTTTATTTTAGCTAAATAGTTAAACAGTTATGTTAAGTCAAAAATGGCATGTATTCAGAATGTCATCACTTCTGATACATGTCATCAATTCTGGTAAAAAGAACTCGGATGTGATTTTTTTAATTCTGTTTTCTAATTTAATGCTGTTGAGTCGACATAAACATCAGGACCACAATGGCGATGTCTTGCAATTTGCGGATATGTCCCCAAACCTACCGCTTCATCATTAATTTTTATTCTGTATCATGCAGATTTGTGTTAAGCTTAAATTTATAAAACATTGCTAATTGTTTTTTATTTTGACTGCAATGCACACACAAGACATCGCCTTTGCGGTCCTGACATTGGCTTGTTTGCAGCATTAAATTAACACAATTTAAAAGATACCATTTTACTTCTTTGTACCAGAAGTGATGTAGAATGACATTCCAAATATATACACATTGAAAAAATACGGTACAACTGTTTTGAAAAGGCCATAATAATTTAGGCCAGTTAATGGGAAGATTACTGACTTTTACATAATTTTATCTGTCACCAGATTGATCCACATATCATTTTGTCATACAGCATAGGTGAAGTGTTTATTTGTTAAATTTGCTGTATTTGAGGACCACTATTATATTCTAAGACATCCTTTTAATGATATATGAGCTTTTGTACATCAAGCAATTTATGATCTAGGTACAGTTACATAAACAAAGATCTAATAAAAAAGTACGATGTATCCCTTTGTGAAAGAAGGAAGTATGATACATTTTTTAAATAAAGAGATGGTTTATTAAAACAGTGTGTGTGTGTTAAAACAACTTATCCCTCATATTTGACGGCAGCACCTGTTTTATGTAAATATTTCATGTAATTTACTCCTAATTTACAAATAGTTGTGTAACTTGTATTATAGACAACAAGATGACTACCAGATAGTACGGAAATTAGGCAGGGGCAAGTACAGTGAAGTATTTGAGGCCATCAACATCACAAACAATGAGAAATGTGTCATCAAGATTTTGAAGGTAAAGATGTTTAACATATTTTGAAAGTTTGAACTGTGTTATCCATTAAATCAGTGTTGCTCATTACATGGCAGCTTGTACTATAGAAATGTTCAAACATTTTGTCAGGAAGTTCATTGGTCGAGCTCATTTTGTAAACACACTATATCTACAAGACGAGGCCCATACTCAGTGTCCCCTATTCTTGCATGCAGTCGGTATGCTCAACTAGTACATAATATAATGATCGGGTAGTTGTATTATGATTAATGTGGGATTTGTAAGTGCTGTACCTTGCTGATGTTATGGCCGGGATGGTAGCGGAAACACTTGGCTCCTGTACTATGATTGGGCACTAGCTTCTCATGTTGTAGAGTATGTTTCCATTGTATTAGATATATACAACATATATCTAAGGTGTAATAATAATAATAGTACCAGTATGTAGGTAAATACATTGTCTTTCAAATAAATACATCTTGTAGCAGTAAGAAATGCAGCCTAAAAAGTTACATCTTGTAATATGTCATGTTATAGTAAAATATTGATATAGTGGCGCATCTGTTGCATTATGGTCAACATTTTTAATTCATAAAAAAGTGTACCTATATCCAGTGTGAGGATAATTATATGCCCTTTAAAATTATGTTAACTTGCAATAATGTAAATTCAATAATAAAAGACCTGCATCCCAAAAACAGACACCCGTCATTTTTCGGAATCTGAACTAGTTTTCTGAGGAACCAGGAGCTTTTCATAAAAATGGCTGGCGTCTAAAGGGTTAAGCAGTCTCGTAATCGTAAACAATGCGCGAGCCGTCAATATAGACAAACTTTACCTTAAACCTTGTGCATTCAACTTGCAGCCTGTGAAGAAGAAGAAAATCAAAAGAGAGATCAAGATTTTGGAGAATCTCAGAAATGGGACTAATGTGATTGCGTTGGTAGCAATTGTCAAAGACCCAGTGGTACGTATGCAACATAATGCTTAGTGCTCAGTCTGTATAACAAGTGAACTTATAGAAATGGTGTCCTACCTTGAATGCATCAAAACCTTTAACTCTACTGCGCAGACCGTCCAAACCCGCCCAACCCCTCGTATGCATACCGTCCAAAACCGCTCAGTAAACTCAGTTAGTGGGCCTTTCATTTACCACGATCAGATCCTTCATTTGCAAATTAAGTGAGTTTATTTGGAAGGATGTTGAGGTGCGTTCATCTAATTGACCTCCGACACCGTGTAGCATTTGGCGGATTTTACTGAGATCATTTCTCTATGATTTTGAGTCGGATATCAATGTTTGCAACGAGAATAATGTCAACAGCGATCACAGAAACGCTGTTATCGTCCATCTGTAATGTCTGTGTGACTTTTCGTTGTTGAGATATTGAAGAAGATGACCCGTCGGCAGCATGTTCATTTAGCTGTTATGCAGCCATTTTGTTGATCGGATCACCGTCCGTACTTAGTTTGGTTTATTTATTTTAGGGTATTTTAATATGCAGTATGGTCACATTGCTCCTGATAAGAGAGCATCTATATGTGAAAGGAGTGTGCTGTCTTTTGTTATTCGAGTGTTGATTTTACATAGGAAAACAACAATTCCATTCGGCAATATAATCGGTAAATTATAGCCATTTAAACAATTATGGCATGATTTTTTCCTTCAGTCACGTTGGCGTTGTTTACAAAAGCAATTATAATTTGAAAACTAACCATCAAAATTTGATGTTTTCCTATGATAATTAAAAGTAACATACATGGCTACATTAGTTTCACAGGATCACTGCTGTGTTCTAATATTTTTTAATATGTATTTAATATTTATTTATTTTGTCATCATAATTGTTGAAGTTTGCTTCAAGATCTGAAAGGTAATTGATTGCAACACAGACATTTTAATAACACATTTTATTCACACAATCATTCCATGTACAGTGCAATTAGTTCCATATATTTTCATGCATCGGTTGTCGAGTTATCCAAATTAATTTTAATGCAAGCAACATGCGACATAATTCACAGCTGGCTGCCATCTTAAAATTGTCTGCCAACAAAAGAGTGTAAAATAAGAAGGCTGTCTACCCAGAAAAGAGTTTTGATTGGTGCTGTTGCCCTGTTTTTCTAAATACTTTAATTGGATTCCGGGTTTTATGCAGGATAACATTTTGCCAATCACAATTGTTTTGGTAGACATGTGCATGTTAACTTGCATACAGCTGTGTTATTATTGCCTCAAATAGGAAGCGAAACAAATATACAGTTGGCTCTGACAAAGTTTGTTCTCATTCCTGTGAAATCAAACATGTTTTAATATTGAACACAACTACAATTTACGTCGGGTAAAATGGTGCAATGTAATTTTAATACTATCCTTTGTTAGGATGCATGGTTATATGTTAAACAATGTATCTTGAAATGTAAACAGAATTGGTACAGGCATGTAGCAGCTTACTCGTTGAAAAAACCCATTAAATTCCACAGTTGCAGATTGGTACTTGAGGTACCCATTTGGAATGAAAAGTTTAGCTTCCTCTGAGATTTATATCCTAGGTGTCCCCCACACAGAATCACAAAATAAAAAATCTGCAAAATACCCACTAACATGCCTGAGTGTCGCCTATGCAATTTCAGTCCCATCCATACAAAACCGGTAGATTTATTTATGCTGACTTAGTAGCTTAAAGGGCAAAAAAGGCAATGGTTTGGTGTTGTGCACCTAAAAGAGTTTACACAAGCTAACCATTTGCATTTACAATAAAAAAATTCGCATTAGTAGTTTCCTCAGAAACTGGTGTTAAAGTGGGTAAATATAGCTAAATCACCGTGAACATCTTGGTCCATGCAACCAATCAAAACCCAGCTTCTATCTGCACTTTGGAAAAGTATTAGGTCATAAAGTCGTCTGCTGGTTCAGCTGTCATAACAGAGAGCCAAGCGGTTCGCTAAAAGTGCCTTACGCCGATTTACAACAAAATCGCGACAGCAATATGCCACACTGTTCCTCATATGCTTGTAGCAACAGTGCAGTGAAAGACAGTATCAGTAAGCTGTCTTTGTGTTACCCTTAGAATCGACCAGAACTGAAACAGTAGTCCAGTTGATTCGTTGGGACAGACACAGTGTGGATGCCAGACGATCGGGTTGGATTGACCCAACCATGAAAACGACTTCCACCACCCACCAAACTTCTCCTCACTTATCTTACATATACATACACTACGTTATAAAATAAAAGTCACTTGCATTCCTCTAACGGAGATCTCGACGGCGACTTCGTCGGCCGCTCTTCGGTACCGTAAAATCGCTATATAAGTTAGCTTTACACAATATGCCGTCAGACAGCACGTTTGTGCACGCGAATATTTATAAAAAATTACTTACTGCATTCACATGTGCGAAATAGTTTAATTACTTATAAATAATATAATAATAATTAATTATTATCATCACTATGATTTGCAGGAAATAATAAGTTTTATTATAATATAATAATATTCTATTTATATAGTGCCACATCCATAATTGGTTGTGGCGCTTCAAAATATGCTGCTATTAAAAATACAATAAGAAGAAAACTACCCACAGATCAGTATTAAAAAGAACCCATAAAAATTCCATAACAACAATAGTGATAAATTAATGTAAAGGTATATAATTAAAATGGTAAAATAATTACAACGTAACAATATTTTTCATTCAGCACATACACACACATTGTGCACAAGAACATATTATTGAAGCTACTTTTTCTACTAATAGTGAGTTTACGCTGATCGATGTTGTCGAGTTGCCGTCCGTCGAGATTTGTGCGTGTCTTTTGTGAATTTTCTTCGTTAGACGAATACAAGTGATTTTTTTGTAGTGTATGTAAGAAATGTGAGGAGAAGGTTGGCGGTTGTTTTCGTGGTTAGGTCAGAAAATAACAGATAATAATACGCATGCATATGCACACTTCACACCGACCAAGAAGACTTAACTACATCATTTTGTTTCTAAAATGGCTTAGTCTATAGACTTTCTATGGCTATGTGTTCTCTATTTATTTCCTGGTAAACCATTGACGTTAAAAATATGATTGTTTTTGGAAGTTGTTACTTTTTATTAACTGTGTTAACCCCATATGATCAAAACATTGACTTTTGTTTCCCTTTAAAATGTATGAGTGATTGAGTGTGAACAACATTTTCAATTGCTGTTTTAATTTTTCAGTCACGGACACCAGCACTGATATTTGAACATGTTAACAACACAGATTTCAAGGTACGTGTTAACCCTATAGGTGACCATTGGGCCAAATTCGGTCACGATCTGTGCCGGTCAGTGCAAAACAGGCTCTGGCCAAATTTCAACCCAATTTGGTATCGCTCTGTTTATTTTTTAATGTTCCCGACGATAGCAACAAACATTGGAACACATGGTACCATTGAAAAGCTGAATTATTATTCTTCCTGTGGCATTTTTATCAATGAATTTTATTGTAGAAAGAAATTGTCATGCAGATATAGCTAATCAAACCCAAGCTTTGAAAAGTCATCATAGTATTTGACTTTATATGGCTGATATTACTACACTCCACACATGGGGTCAGATACATTTGTATTTGAAAGTATTTAACTCTTTACTGCGCAGACCGTCCAAAACCGCCCAACCCCTTGTACGCGCAGACCGTCCAAAACCACCCAGTAAACTCACAAACATCCTTCTTTTACATTAACCAGCCAGCTCAAACTGCTGATCTAAGCTCCATGTAGGTCATGGAAACGTGCTGTCGCCATCTTGTGAAAAAAAAAATTGTTTGCTAATTAAATGAGTTTATTTGGAAGGATGTTGAAGTGCGTTCGTCTAGTTAACCTCCGACATTGTGCGGCATTTGGCGGATATTACTGAGATAATTTCTCGACGATTTCGAGTCGGATATCGATATTTGCAACGTGAATAATGTCAACAGCGATCATGGAGACCCTGTTATCGTCCATCTACGTTGTCTGTGCGACTTATCGTTGTTGAGATACGAAGAAGATGACCCGCCGATGTGCAGCCATTTTGTCGATCATATCTGTACTTCGTTTGGTTTATTTATTTTAGGGTATTTTATTAATATGCACTATGGTCACATTGTTTCTGATAAGGGAGCATCTATTTGTGAAAGGAGTCTGCTATCCTTCGTTATTCGAGTGTTGATTTTACACATTCCATTTGGCAATATGATCGGTAAAAGATAGCCATTTTGTAAATTCTGTCGCATTGGCGTTGTTTACAAAAGCAATTATAATTTGAAACCTAACCATCAAAATTGGATAAATGTTTTACTAGGATAAAACTAACATACATGGCTACATTAGTTCCACAGGATCACTGTTGTGTTCTAAAAAAATTAATATGTAACATGATGAAGTTGCTTATTTATTTTGTCATTATAATTGTTAAAGTTTGCTTCAAGATCTCAAATGTAATTGATTGCAACACATACATCTTAATATTACATTTTATTCACACAATCATTCCATGTACAGTGCAATTAAATTCATATATTTTCATGCATCGGTTGTCAAGTTATTATAATTTTAATGCAAGCAACATGCAGTGTAATTCACAGATGGCTACCATCTTAAAATTGTCTGCCCACAGCAGGGTGTAAAATAAGAAGGCTGTCTACCCAGTAGAGTTAAACACTTTTTTAAATATTTATATTTGACTTTTAGGAACGAAAAGTATTTGTATTTAAATGCTTTCTTAAAGCATTTGACATTTTCAAATACTTTCAAATACATTGTCAGTATCAACATATCTGTTTCATGATCACATGTAATGCCTGCCAAACTGATTACCTTCACTGCAAATCACCATTCACCAAACAAGTTGTTTTCAACCTTCAAAAGACCCATTGATTGCAACTTTTAAGATGTCTTTCACCCAACAGTGCTAATTACTGAAGACACTTGACACCAGTTGTTTGCTCAGAGCCAGAGGATGGATTAGCACATGGCAGTGACCATAGGTCAATATCACCTTTGTTCTTTAGTCAGGCTCCAAGCTGGCACCAGGGTATTCTTGTCTCCAAACGTCTTACAAGTTGAGCTGCCACACTTCCTCACAAGATCCTAGCAGTCATTAGCATCGTCTCGCCTGAGGGCAACGTAGGCATTTTATTGTGGATCTCCTGGCTTAACTTAACAAACAAACAGATTATGGTGTTTACAGGGGCTCGACATTGGCGATGGCCCAACGTGTGTTTTAAAGGTTTCGGGCCACCGGTTTTTAAATTCTTCTGGCCCCATGAGCCAGTGGTTTCAATCCAACTGACCACCGTCGACGTTTCCATAACCTTCACAGAAAATAGTACGACCTTAAATACTGTAGTATCTAAAATGTTGTCATGTATACACGAAGGCTTCTGCGCACTGTAGGATGGCGGGGATCACTCATTATTCACCCAATCAGCGATCTTATGGCATGAACGACAAAATGCTAGCACACATTCCGTCATGGAAAGATATCTACGCAATTTGTTATACTGTCAAACGTTTGACAGTGTTGCAAAAAAACATTCCTGCAGCGGTGGATTTTGTAAAAACAATCTTGGAAGAAAGAGGGTAATTGTTTTTGTGGGCCCTCGGCCTCGCACACCGACATGATGTTTACATAGTCTTAGGCTAGCCTGTCATTAAACGGAGCACGTATTATCTGCGTTTAAATGCTAAATTGTCATGGTATTACCTATGCCTGATTCTGCTTTAGTGTTGAGTTTCAGACACAACCAATCTCAAGAAATGCTTTTCAAATTCATGTCATGACAAATAGCTACAGTTTCAAGCGCCGTCCCCCTTGTCAAGCCGGGCCTTGTACAGTCGCGCCTCGTTATAACGCGGTAGTTGGGGTCCACGAAATGGAACCGCGTTGTAAACGAGGCGCGTTATAGATTATATTCCGCCAGGGGCGCCACCACCCCCAAAACGCTACAACAGCAACCAAAGCCAATGTGCTGGTTGCATGGTGTATGCGTGATTTATAAAACTAACTGACATTGAAACCAACGTAAATGTGTATTACGTTAAAATAATATACACTGTCGAATGTTGAACTGAGTAAATCTTGCGAATGGTGTACAGTTTTGAAATAAATTCAGAGCCAACGTGCCTCGTCTGGCGATGCGAACTGAGGCGGAGCGATAACACAGGACGCGGTCGCGGTCTAAAATAACCTTGAACTCAGCAGCCGAAACGCACAAATGATTTGACATGTTGCCGAAGTCGGTCAAATATTAATACTTATACTAATTGCGCTCACTGTTGGCTTAATTTCATCTTTTAATCAATCCCAAAATATAAATTTAGATTGCACATTTACCGTGCCGATTTATAATGCAATTCACGGTGGTTCGAGGCTACTGCGGTTCATACGCAGTTGACGAATTCGTATATTTGCGCACAAGTAAATGTTTTTTCGTATACGTAATGAAGAAAACATAACATAACTTTAGCCTGCCATTTCAGTACCATAATTATTTTTGTCACCGCCCGATTCGTAAGCAATTTAATTGCAATTTACAAGCCGACGAAGGCGCTCGTTCGTGGAAGCCACAGTGAACGGGCGTCTTCGCCGAAGCCACAGCGAACTGGCAGGAGACAAACGCGATTGATATCGGCGCAAACAAACAGGACTTTGTACCAAATTGACTGTGCCTAAAGTTAATTAAATGCAATCAAAGGAATTGGTAACGTTTTAAACAAACACTTAAGAAATTACCACACAAACCAAGCGCTGGTTACACAATAGATCGGTTTGAAAAACGATTGGATTGGTGCCGCGAAGCCGACGGCAGAGCAGAAGCCAGGGGCACAACGAACTCAGCAACGCAGTTTTACTTCTGTGTTAAATTTCTTAATATCAATAAATTGTTTCTAGATACACCTGTACAAGACAAACATGAGGACTTCATAAAAATAAGTGACAGTTAATTACAGCGTTATTGTTAGCTGTAGCGCTCATTTCCCCCCTGGCGGCATAAATTCGGGGTCCACGACCGACCGCGTTATAGCCGATTCGCGTTATAGCGAGGCGCGACTGTATACCTGTCAAAACATAGTCAAGTCATGAATTCGACTTCGCCGACCTTGCTATAGTCTCGGTGCAATTATGCAAAACAAAATATTAATAGAAAATGTCAATGAGTAAATCAATTGTCAATATTAAATAAAAAATAAAAAATTATGTAATGTCCGAGTTCATAAAATGGCCTACAATGAAAGCTATAATAAATTGTAATTTTATGTTTTTGTTTTACATTATTTTTCAAATTTAAACTGACTTTATTATGCGATATGTAGAAGAGACACTGTTGTCATTGAGGTTGATATTTAATTTCTCGTAATTTGTAGTAATCCATGTAATAGTCTATAAATTAATGTGCAAAAATTGTATAGTGCGAATGGCGCTTCATAAGACTGACACCATGATTAAAACATTTCATTTAACGTTGAGCTCTCTCACACGCAACATAAAAGAGCTTCGGAAAGTCTTCATGATATAACTCCTAAAGTGATGGGCACCTCGGTAACAGCATATTTTGTTTACAATATTTGGGCCAGTAACTTTTCAAATTTACTGGCCCCCGGGGCAAGTGGATATAAAAGTTTAATGTCACGGCCTGTGTTTACATCTCTGGATAGAGGTTTCTGAGTCAGTTGTTACTGTGATGTAGTTAGCAATAACAATACCCCCTAGCGCTGGTCTGCCTGTCATCATATGAGTAAAACACTAATTGTGCCTGTAAACTAGATGTCGCGATATATGATTTGCTTTTCTTTTTCATATTATAATAACATATCCTAAAAAGGAAAAGTATTTGAAATACTTTCCAACGTATTTGTATTTAAATACTTTTGGATTTAAAAGTATTTGTAATTGCATTTGAATCACTTAACCCATTTTATCCTGAAGCTAGTGCAGACGAGTTGCAGCCAGTTCCTGATCATTTCATCAAATCAATCTGTTAGCATTAAAAAATGACAGGCCTTCATTTAAAATGGACATAATTTTATTATTTCTCAATCAATTTTTAAATGTGATATACCTTTAGAAAGTAGATCAAATAAACTATCAAATCACATCGACAAACTCGTATGGCATATGGCAAAACATGCCCAATAAATTCAAACTATGTTGAGGTTTGTCACATTACTTTTGACCTGATATTTTTGCCATATCAATGAGCGAGCAAGTTGAGTTTATTTTATGCATTACTCTCTGCTTAAAACAAAGGTGACCTGTTCTAACGAAATGAATCACATGTCAGCAAACTTGATTTCGAGAAAACAAACACTATAAACATTGCACAGCGATATTTAACGATTTCGACTTTCCGTCACCAAAGCACACTTTAATGTCTTTCTATCAACTGGCAATGCATATTTGCCATTTAAATTACTATTTAGTACATTTTATAACCTTTTTAGAAATGCTACGTAATGTTCACGCATGAATTTCGTAAAACAAAACCAATAAATCGCACTTGTTCGAGTCGCATTCTTTGGGGTTTCCCTTGCCGCATGGCGGACATATTTGGTACTACGGGAAAGCCCATCATCTCCACTGTCTGAATCTGCTAGAAGAAATCCCCAATGACGTCAATTTTAGCCAATAGGAACGTTTAACTGAGACACCTATCTGTAAACAAACGTCACCAGTTGTCGGGCACAGCTCATAGCAGTCCCCTGACTGGCTTAAAGCTGCAAATGCATGCACAGTGTGCACTAGCCGTAAACAAGTGGATTCGATCGAATCGCCGCAACGAAACATTGCTAAATACTCGGATTATGTTGCAATAAACAACTGTTCAACAACAATAAGCGCGACTTGGGAGGGGTTTAGAATACATCAAAAGGTGAAATAAGAGCAAAACAGCTGAATTAGGAATGGCAACGAACTCAATCATGTACTTGCGTGACCGCGAAATTCAAATGCGATTTTCTTAGTTTTAATGTTCAGTGTCGAATAATTTGAAATGGCTGTGCATGAGCTAGCTCCATAATTTTTGCACTGTTGGAAAGCTTAATAAATATTCTTTCCGATGACATGACTAACTCAATTTATTTTTTGACAAGTTATTTTGTTAGAACAGGTCACAAAGGTATACAACTTGTCCACATATCTTGGATAATAATCTCATTATGTAAAATTGTTTGTAATACCCCTATGTCAGTTGATTGAATCGCCAACATGTGGTGCCGCTGAGCAGAATTATGCAAATTTGTGAAATATTTTCTGTCAACGATATATAATTTTGTCGCTCATTTCTTATAACTAATAAAGAAGTACTCTAAAGTAACAACTTTGGTCACCATTTCAACGTCACTTTATTTATGAAGTAGTTACTGTCCTTGGAAATAATCTTAACTTTGTTGGCGCTAAAAATACGGCATGGTGCGAGGTGGGCGAAAATGGATCCCGTTGTCAGTTGACTTCAAAGTATGTCTTCACGGACAAATGTCGCATCAAATACCATAACCGTCCATCTTATATCGTCTATCCACTTGTTTGCCTTCTTGTCATCACCAGTATGAAGTAAATTAGCGTTATCCTTCAAAATACGTCAACATTTAACGGTCTGCTACTCGATGCCATCTTTGATTTCACTTTAGCTTGGGGGTACCCGCTTTGTACTGCAAATTCCTACAGAATGGCACTGATTGGTTGAAAAATATGGGTTTCCTAGTGATCCCGATATACTGACGTCATTCGGTGCTAACCAGCCAATGTTATTCCAAAACGTCAGAGTGCAGGGAAGCCGTGCCAAGTGCAAACTATGACTAGAATCGAATTCCGGATAAAAAGGGTAACTACAACTAGAATCGGATTCCGAATAAAATGGGTTAAGAATATTTGTATTTAAATACATTTCAATGTATTTGACCCCATATCTGCTACACTCTATGTCAGGAATTTACATTCCCATTCATATGATCTTAATTGGGAAAGCGTAGTACCATTGGAAAACCCTCTGATTGGCCTATCTGAATAAAATTACGTCACGGTCAGCCAATGAACATATTTCTCACAAACACCGTTTTAATCCTTTTAGCTCTAAAATCTCTGAAACTATTGGCTACTTGCAATACTTTTCATCCTCCGGCTCCGATGCCAGTGTCATAGAATATTGACCCATGGGTAAAGTGACCCGCGGGTCACTATTCTATATGTGACGTGTTCTAACGAAATGAGTCGTATGTCCAAAAGCTCCTCACAGTGTTTATTCACAGATAGGCCTCTCGCATAAAGCGCTGCTATTGGCTTACACTGACGTCAGTGGGGATTTCTACTACAAGAATCCGAAAGAGGATGTCCAGGGCTTTCCTGTAGTACCAAATAAGTCTGCCATGCGTTGAGGGAAACCCCAAAGAATGCTACATGAACTAGTGCGATTTACCGGTTCTGTTTTACGAAATTCATGCGTGAATTGTTACGTAGTGTGTCTAAAAAGGCTATAAAATGTTCTAAATAATAATATAAACGAGAAATAAGCATAGCGAATTGACCAAAAAGATACCAAGGTGACAAAAATTCAAAATCGTCGAAATTCATCGTTGCATGTTTATGCGGTGTTTTCTCAAAATCAAGTTCGCTGACATATGACTCATTTCATTAGAACACGTGACATATATAATAATGACCGCCAGGTCACTTTTCCATAGATTTTCAGTTATAGAAAAATTACCCACCCTATAGAAAAATTACCCACCTCCATATTTTATGGATATATATATATTTGAAATAATGGTTTTGATCATAAGGTTAAATTACAGCACAACTATTTCACTTAAATTTTAATTTACATCACCAAATAAAAATGAAAAAGTTTTTTATTTCTTTATTGAACCTGTTAGCAAATCTCATTGATATTTTAAAAAAATATCAAATTCTTTCATACTTTGTAAAATTAAAGGATTTCAAAGGCTTTTATACTATCAAAAAGATTGTTTTTGGTGGCTCTAGGGGTGGGAGGTCATGTAGACCCATGGCTCATTGTACATAGAAAACTGCAAAAGTGCCAATTTGAATAGTTATGAGCTTGTAGTTTTATTATATAAACATAACAGAGAAATGTCTAATTAGTAATAGCAAAAAGTTTGTTTTGGGTGGCTGTAGGGGTGGGTCATATGTCTATGGTATAGTATATTGACCCGTGACTTCACTGGCTTGTTATACATTGAAAACTGTAAAACTTTGTCAATTTGGATGGTTAAGGATGTGTAGTTTTATACAAATACCACAGAGAAATGTCTACTTGGTAATAGCTAAGTTTGTTTTGGGTGGCTGTAGGGGTGGGTCATATTTCTATGGTATAGTATATTGACCCATGGCTTGTTATACAGTCGCGCCTCGTTATAACGCGGTAGTTGGGGTCCACGAAATGGAACCGCGTTGTAAACGAGGCGCGTTATAGATTATATTCCGCCAGGGGAGCCACCACCCACAAAACGCCACAACAGCAACCGAAGCCAATGTGCTGGTATTACGTTAAAGTAATATACACTGTCGAATGTTGAACTGAGTACATCTTGCGAATGTTGTACAGTTTTGAAATAAATTCAGAGCCAACGCGCCTCGTCTGGCCATGCGAACTGAGGCGGAGCGATAACACAGTACGCGGTCGCAGTCTAAAATAACCTTGAACTCAGCAGCCGAAACGCACAAATGAATTGACATGTTGCCGAAGTCGGTCAAATATTAATACTTATACTAGTTGCGCTCACTATTGGCTTAATTTCATCTTTTAATTCGTATATTTGCGCACAAGTAAACGTTTTTTCGTATACGAAGAAAAGTGAAGAAAACAACATAACATTAGCCTGCCATTTCAGTACCATTATTATTTTTCGTCACCGCCCGATTCGTAAGCAATTTAATTGCCATTTACAAGCCGGCGAAGGCGCCCGTTCGCGGAAGCCACAGCGAACGGGCGCCTTCGCCGGCGAAGCCACAGCGAACTGGCAGGAGACAAACGCGATTAATATCGGGGCTAACAAACAGGACTTTGTACCAAATTTACTGTGCCTAAAGTTAATTAAATGCAATCAAAGCAATTGGTAACGTTTTAAACAAACACTTAAGGAAATTACCACACAAACCAAGCGCTGGTTACACAATAGATCGGTTTCCGTTTGAAAAACGATTGGATTGGTGCCGCGAAGCCGACGGCAGAGCAGAAGCCAGGGGCACAACAAACAATGAACTCAGCAACGCAGTTGTACTTCTGTGTAAAATTTCTTAATATCATTAAATTGTTTCTAGATACACCTGTACAAGACAAACATGAGGATTTCATAAACATAAGTGACAGTTAATTACAGCGTTGTTAGCTGTAGTGCCCATTTCCCCCTGGCGGCAGAAATTCGGGGTCCACGACCGACCGCGTTATAGCGAGGCGCGACTGTACATAGAACACTGTAAAACTGTGTTAATTTGGATGGTTACAGGCTTGTAGATTTAATATACAAACATCACAGAGAAATGTCTACATGGTAATAGCTAAGTTGGTTTGGGTGGCTGTAGGGATGGGGGGTAATTTTTCTATGGTATAGTATATTGACCCATGGCTTCTTATACATAGAAAACTAAATCTTTGCCAATTTGGATAGTTATTGGCTTGTAGTTTTATTACAAAAACATCACAGAGAAATGTCTACCTGGTAATGGCAAAAAAATGTTTTTATGGCTGTAGGGGTGGGTGTCACATTTCTATGGTGTAGTATATTGACCCGTGGCTTGCTATACATAGAAAACTGTAACTTCGATAATTTGGATAGTTACAGGCTTGTAGTTTTATGGGGAAAAAACTACAAGCCCATAACCATCTAAATTGAAAAGGCTTTACAGTTTTCTATATATAACAAGCCACGGGTCAATATACCATATAAATATGACCTCCCCACTGTAAAACATTTATTCGGTAATTATCAAATGGATATTTACTGTGATGCTTGTATGAATTGTAAACCATCACATAACCTTACAAATTTGCAATCGTCTATGGTGATTATGCATGGATGCATTACCATTGATATATATGCCATTTTGCTTCCGAAATATCCCACTTTGCGCAGTTGTGGGACCTTCCATTTCTTTCTCTATCTAAATGCATGCCATGGGTAAATTTATAATGATGATGATGAATTGTGGGATATACACCATGCCTTAAATGGAATTATCCAGGTCACCACAGGTCATGCACATAGCAAAACGTCCCACAATGACGAATGCCAAATAAGCAGATAGTCTGTCGAATAGTGCTCACGTAAGTTAGCATTTCCCCTAAATACAGGTCAAGGGCAGGGATGCTGTCTATGCAAGCAGTTTACTGTTAGAGGATGGACTGGTGGTTCTATTCATTCCAAACAATGTGGCAAACAAAAGTATGGTGGCGTTACTAAGATGTAAACATCTCACTTTTTTAACCCAGTCTGCATCTTCAAAACTAAAACAGATTTAATAATTAATAGGGGCTCGTGATATCATTGCAATTTTTTTTAGGGACATGTAATTGTTAGAGCAACTAGATCGAACACATCCTCTCTTGCGTGATGTCACCACAGCGTTTGCGGGTGACAGTCCCTGAGCCATGTGCCTGCCTGTCTCGTCTCCTGCCCAGGCCTGCAACTTCTAGTCTCTCCTTGTGGTTCATATTCATCAGACAGTAAACCAATTGTGGCAGTGTCCGGCAACACCTAGTTTCCTCCTGCTAAATGCCACTGCAGCTTTGTAACTGGGGTAATTTCTACAGCAGGGCTTCAACAAAACAGCTATGCCATTGTCGGACATTGACCAGCATCATTATTTTACAAGAAAGTCCTGAAGCACTTGTAAATGCATGGTGTGCCTGTGCATGTACAGATTATTTACGTAACCTTCTTGCTCCACCAATCAGTAATGTGTTCTGGGTGGTAACCAGTAAGGATGGGAGAAATATTTGGTTTGTATTGGAATATTCGAATGTTTTCCCGCTATGCGATTCAAAATTAAGAAATTTTTAGCTATATAAACGAATATTGCTTGAATATTTTCCTTCATGTCCTCTGCCGCAAAATTGCTCCCGAACAATCTTTTATATGAAAAAGACTACATCCGCCAAACTACTCCTTGCAAATCTTATATGTATACATATACACACACACTACGATATAAAATAAAATCATTAACAATACTTAACAAATACACTTCACAAAACAAACTACGCGTAGCTTACCGTAATATCGGTATTGTGTCGAGGGGTCTTTTGTTAGCAGTGTCGGGTTAGGGTTTCGGGTAAGTATAAGCAGTGCTTCATTTTTAAGGCGAGTGATCGCTGCGTAACCGAAAAGATCGCTTTCAAAACCAGCCGCATGACACGATTACACAGTGGCGCCACCGTGTGAATAACAACACCACCTGGTGGATAAAAAAGAAAA
This sequence comes from Ridgeia piscesae, assembly GCA_025642075.2. Taxonomy (NCBI): domain Eukaryota; kingdom Metazoa; phylum Annelida; class Polychaeta; order Sabellida; family Siboglinidae; genus Ridgeia; species Ridgeia piscesae. Next base: position 124,086 of record JAODUO010000156.1, read on the forward strand.
TCACTCCCTCAAATATTTCGCATTTAGGCGAGCGAGTTATCGCCTCACCTGGGTTTTTCTTTTAACGTGAAGCACTATAAGATTAGTTAATTACTTTAGGATTAGCATAAAACCGGAATTTGTGAAAGTCATTTATTTAGCGACGCCTGCGATAAATGGGAGACTTTATACGTCAGTTTCAGGCTATGATCACCAGGTGGCGCCAGGCATCACCTGGCCTAGAAGGTTCGTGGTAAATGAAAACTCCATCGGCATGACGTAAATAAGATTAGCCTTTTCATTCCTCTGTGTAACCGCCGTGGATCATGTCGAGTTGTGCATGAGTTTGTTTTCTTAATTTTATTCTTTACAGGAATGTAAATGAATTTAGTTTCTAACCTAGTGTGCATATAAGTACATAAGATATGTGAGGATAAGTAAGAAGTTGTTTTCATGGTTAGGTCAGAAAGAAAACAAAAATAGATCGCTGCGTATGGCCACTATGCCTACGACTCCAGCATGGACTTGTGCAAGATATCTCCTTACGTCCATGCAAGATATCACCACATTGTTCAATATTCTAATTGAATTTTAAACCACTGAATTCAATTTGTATTTGAAATTTCGAGGATATTCTATTCGAATGAAATTCCAGATTCATCCCACCCTTAGTAACCAATCACCCGGATGATGTTGCTATGTCATTGTTTATGCAGGTGATATAAACAGGTCACCCCTTCAAGACTTTCTGTGGGTTACAGTTCGCATTTATTAATATAAATTTGCACATATATGGACCGATGACACGCCATGCTTTCTCGTGATGCCTGATTTGTAAGGGATTGTCCCAAATTTAGCGGCATAGACCGCATTCAATTAGTGGCTTTTTTAATGTGGCTTCGTGAAATTCAATCGGAACGCTTCATATAACATGACAACAAAATATTTTTCCCACAGAAACGGCATTTATGGAAAATCAGTTTCGCCAACCTCTGTCTCATTTTTTTAACACAACTTATTACTAGAAGAACACAATATTACATGCGTCCAATGACAACAACATGTACATCAATTATTAGAGGGGTATGACTGAGATTTCCAGAGATATGCCATTTTGAAAATGTGGAAATATGTTATTTTAGCAAATTGGCACAAAATAAAATAATGTCAATAAAAGCAATAAAATTTGAACGGCTTTTTAATAAAATTGTTGTATGTTATTTCCAAGGCATTGTAAATGTAATGATCCATGTGTTGCGTGAACACAAGTAGAAAGTCGGTTTTATCGCAGTGGCACAGACATTGCAGCAGCATACGTTTGTCGTTGGTCTAGCTGAAATAGCAGCATATTTTGTCGAATTTCGTATCATTTACTGTTGTGTGGACAATACAGTTGTAATAGTTGTCATCTAAAAACAACACAACGTGAAAATAAGTTCATAAAGATCGTTTCTAAAGTAAACGGCAAGCTTCTATGGCTCCCTTGACACCCCTCACAACAAAGATTGACTAGTCCATCGTGATGTTGATATCTAGGTCAGCCTATCTCGTTCCAAGGGCAAACCCTTAGATTTAGCGAATATTCAAATTATTCACTCTAAATTATCAATAAAATGCAATATGTTGTCCATGAGACAATTGGTAGCCGTTATGTACTGTGATATTTAGAAATAGCTGACATACATGTGGAATACAACATTAGCGATTTACCTAATAAAGCGTGCAGGGATCTGCCGAAGACTCGAAGTGTCGCAACTCGGGGGGTACCATCAACTTTCAAAGGCATGCGAGCCCACAAATAAAATGTTATATTCATAAAATTACATGTACTGGATAACAAATTTCACGCCGACTTGCAGACGAATTCTTATTCGTTCAGTGTAGTGTGTATCACCAATTGATAGAGCAATAATTTGTCTTCAAAATAAGCGTCATTCTGATTTAATTGGTTAAAAAAACGACATGTGGCAACGTTTGAGAATAACGCCTATTTTACGCTTATATTTTCACCCTGATGGTACGTGTGATGAGGCGCTCGCGCTAGCGTAACAACATGGCATCCTAGCACAGGCAGATTTTTGTTTGAGTAGTGGGTCGTTTTAAAATGCTATTGAACACATATTTGAAGAACAAGAACGAAATTTGGTATATAAAGAGACAACATAATGACGTTTTTAAGCATATAAATTGTATTCCACAAAGGTTAATACTTCTATGTGTAAGTCACGCAGCAATATGGTTAATTTGAGTGAAAAATCCTTGCTCAAACCTAAACTATAGAAGTCACACTTTATTGATATTTGTCTGCTGTTTTCACACCATTTGGCTGAAAATGTAAATTAGGTGATTTTTGTGTAGAGGTTAGGCAGTGACTAAGATTCACCAAAAACACATTTCAGTCATAATTGTTAATTCAATATATGGCGAGTCCAAAGGACTTCATGGCCATTTGTCCATTTTTACACTAATGGAAAGCTTAATAAATCTTCTTTCCAGTTACGTTTTTTGACTTTGTTATTGTTTTTTTCAGCAACTGTACCAGACATTAACAGACTATGACATACGCTACTACTTATTTGAATTACTAAAGGTAAGATTTAATACATACCTTTTATATAACTATTTCCGTACGGCATGCCCATCTAGTGGCCTCACTGCTTGTGGCACTTCAAATTTGACAATCTATGCCATTCAGTGTTTTAATTCATAATTTTCCACATTGTGGAGCCACTTGTATACGGTGGCCAAGCTGAAAAAATTATGTATTTAATCATTGTTGTAGTTTATTATCACTCAGTAATATTTTATGGAGATCTTCACAGTTTTTGAAGATGGATTATCCAAATCTCTGGTGGCCACAATGAAGGAAGGCAGTATTTCAACCAGTGATTTGCAATTGTATGTTTTTGGGTGGTTTATTTGATAGTTTTTGACGACAAAACTATATCACTGACCATGACAGTCAGAGTATTTTGACCAATACTCAGCCACCAGTGATGATGAAACTGACAGCATGAACCTGGAGGAAGAGCTGCATATCAATGCAATATAGTACAGATGATTTTACTCGCTGATTATTGTACTTTCCAAAAATATTAAACATCACTATTTCTAAAATGCTCATTTGGACCTCAAATCTTGACTTGAAATGAGGTCATTTTACTGCACATTCACTGGTAATACCATTCTCAGCGGTCACAGCTAGTCAAGAGCTGTAGGACTGAAGTAATTAAAGCTTCTAGCACGCCAGGGCATTACGATTTTGTATCCACTGGCCTGGAGGCAATGATTTGTTAGTTAGTAAAGAGATAATATACACCAACATTCTTCCAGTATCAGAGTAGTGCACTGTGTTCTCAGGCAAGATACTTAAATAATCCTATTGTCACAGCTGTGAACATGACAGCAAGGTTGTACTTTGATGGACTTGTTTGGTGTATGTTCTAGTCATGCACGACACTAATCTTGTTCTACTTCTGCAATAGAAAATGGTTTGCTCCAGTGACGAGTTGGAATTGCTTATTGATTGTGTTGTATGCTCAGGCACTGGACTACTGTCACAGTATGGGCATCATGCACAGGGATGTTAAGCCTCACAATGTCATGATAGACCACGACAACAAGAAGGTATGATTGCTTGCAGCAAGTTTTAAAGGCTTGTAGTTTTCTAGACTGGTAATTGCATTGGCGGGTGGCTCAAAATCATGTTGACAAAGTCTGTCAAGCAGGGGTGGTTCTGAAATATTGAGTGTAATTTGTCAAATGTTGTAATTATGTGTTCATACTTTGTAGTGAATATGTACATGTATGCACATTTAGACATGCTGAGGTTTGAACACTTGTTCCAGTACCCTGAATTAATTTACAATAGTAAAAGAATAGCTCTAGTAACACTATAATGTAAGTGAAAACCACCCCTGCAGCTTGTTGATACATACACAAACAAGTCTGTCAACTGGTGTTACTGTTTCAGTTACGTCTGATTGACTGGGGACTAGCCGAGTTCTATCACCCAGGTCAGGAGTACAATGTCCGTGTAGCATCTAGGTACTTCAAAGGACCAGAACTGCTGCTTGACTACCAGGTAACATAGCTACTTTAACCCTAGATGTCACCAGGGCCTAAAATCGGCCCAGCGCACCTGCCTCTGTTGTAACAATTTCCATCACATAACTGACACGCGGACATTTGGTATCACTATTATTGGATAGCTGACAGATTTTTCTAGATCGTGTATATTTTTGCGCAGATTCAGTAACAAATTTTTCATAATCAAGTTTTCAAAGCGTGTAATGTTGCTGCCCGTATTTGGGAGTTTTTTCTATGCCCTGATGAATTTATGCATCCATTCATAAAGTCTATACCCCCAGAAAATACTGTATCAAAAGAAAGCTCTGCGTGGCCAAACAGCCAAAAATTAAGTCACATGGGTTCAGTCAATTCAGCCAGTCAGAACCGTGTTTTCAAATGTAGCGTCACCGGCCACGTGAAACTAAAGTTGGAGGCAAAATGACTGAACGGTAAACAACAATGAGGTTCCACAAATCCACATTAGTCGCTAGAGGCGCTGATACGCAACTAGACCCTAATTGCGTATCAGCGCCTCTAGTGACTAATGTGGATTTGTTTGTATGCTTTACGGAACGCTTGGTTAATATCATCTTCAATTAGCTGTTGAACTCGCATGACTCCGAAACCTCATACACAGCTAAATATGGATATAGTCCAACATGTCCGTCAGTGTGAAGGCATACTATGTACATTAATGTACATTTAAAGCCGAATGAGCCTATGGAACGTCGACTGGTGGTCTGACAGGTGTGCTAGAACGATTCCGGAACGGATGTTTAAAATCATTTACAGCTCGCCGTATGCTTCACACGAGACTGCTACTTCACATATAGTTAAATATTGATGTATAACATGTCCATCATTATAAAAGCATTATGTCTACTGGCGCAGTCCCAGTTATTTTGTCGTGCACTGGTCACATGTTCTTGGTCTTTGAACACACTCGCAGCTCAGACACAGCCACAGGGTATGTGGCTACACGGTCAACCTTCATTTTTGATACCTGATGTATTATGACTGAACAATTTACATCTCGCCGACCCTCTATCTCAATAACAACCTTATCCACTGTATCCAACTGAGATTATGTAGAAATGGCCCACGTGTTCTTGCCGCGAAGCGATCACATGGTCTTACAAAACATACTCATTTTTATTTTGTTTTGCACTATGCAATGAATGCCAGTGCACGATATATTAGGCGGGTAAAATCTGTTACATTGTATCGTATTCGGAATTAAGGTTGGTGTCTCTTGGTGAATTTTACTGTGTGTTTATATTTAATTTAATTTAATTTTGGTTGCATATGCACATTTGTTAGTGTCAGTGTCCACCAGCGTGAAGTCATTGTACGTAAATAGTGTACATAATGTTATTATAGTCAGGATTAGGCTGCATGTAATTAATTGTTAAAAGAAACTGGGTCTATGCACCAGGTTTCCACATTGATGTCGTTGCACGGCTTTTATCAACAGAAACCATGACCAAAAACAATTATGTCACCCTTTTCCTATGTGGTGAAATACCTTTTCATACATATGAAGGGTAATTGTTATTGACTGTGCAGGCGCGTAGCCAGCGATAGTTTGTATATGTGGGCATGCCGTATGTGTGCTCAATAGCCACTGAATTCGATTGCTAGTTCAGCGACGTTCCATCGACTGTAAATTTACATTAGTGTAGACATTATGCTTTCATATTGACAAACATGTTATACGATATCAATATTTAACTGTGTGAAGTAGCAGTCTCGTGTGATGCATACGGCAAGCTATAGATGATTTTAAACATCCGTTCCAGCATCGAGCCAGCCCACCTGTCATCGGGCCACCAGTCAATGTTCCATTGGCTGTAAAATGTACATTAATGTATCAATTATGCCTTCACATTGACGGACATGTTAGACTATATTCATATTTAGCTATGAGTGAGGCTTCAGAGTCATGCGAGTTCAACAGCTGATTATATGATGATTTAAACAAGTGTTCCGCAAAACTTTCCGCAAACCGTTCCACATTTTACACACATCAAGAATACTAAAAACCGGCACAAAGACCCTAGTTGCGTTAGAGTGCCTTCTGTCGGTTTAGTTATTGTGGTACCTCATTGATCCACTTGTCAAGTTTCTTTGATGATATTTTGACAAAATGCTTTACAGTATTCATAAAGAAGGTTATTATATGTCAGAAAAAATCATAAAAATAAAAGTTCTCAATGGATTTGTCTAATTTTTGTTTTATTTGGCAGCTAATACATGACGCTACATCATCCATGCCATCATTATCTGGCAGCAGGATGAAATGTTTGTTTATTTTTTTAGTTCAATTTCAGATAGAAATATCTCCATGATATTAGTTTGTTCTATAGATATTATAATTTTATTATAATAAAGCATGCTATTACCAATAAAATGGCACATCATTTATATTTTCATGACCAATATTTGCGAAGTTGTGATTTCCATAGGTCTGTGTGTTACAGAAGATTTTTCTTTGTCACCTGTAGGATTAAATTCTAGTTTAGAATGTATTGACTTATTTGACTACTGTATCTTTAATTTTGAGCAGTTTTTGTACTCCCTTGAAGAAATCAGCATTGTTAATTATCATCGTAATGAATTGTCAGAGCGAAATTAAGGCAACTTCACAGAAATGAGATTGTAGCGGAGCATTATCATTGATGAATGTTAACATCCCTGACATTGTAGACATTTTTATTTGATTTTGAAATTTGCCAAAAACTACCTTGATCAAAACCGCTACATGACACAAGTTCATATTGACTGATGCAACTCACTTCTTCCAACCAAACTTTCACAAACATGATGAACTCCATTCACAAGAAAGTGAAACCACATGATTCATTGACCTTCCTATAGCTTAGCTCATCAGTTTCAATGGGTTAGCTAAAAAAGGAAAAGAAGGGTTTGATTTGGTGTAAATGATAACCCTCTAAAATATGCGAGTATACTGGGTGGGTTTGACTCGTTTGCACGCAGTAGGGATTGGGCAGTATTAGCTTGTGCGCATAGTAAAGCATTACCATACTGCCAGTGTAATAATGTTTAATTATTTGTAGATGTACGACTACTCCCTTGATATGTGGAGTCTCGGATGCATGTTTGCAAGTATGATCTTTAGGAAAGAGCCCTTCTTCCATGGACATGACAACTACGATCAGGTATGATGTTAATTAATTTAAACTTTCATCCTGTTCCGATTTGTGAGAATCTGGTTTTGGGTTGGGTTTGGAAAGACAATGGTGGTTTAGAATTGCAATATTAGAATTGTGCCAATATATCCATGAATAGCAGTAGTCTGGTGATTCAGTATTATCAATCGAACATTAACAGTCCTTCAGAGATGTACAACTTTAAATTCACTGCTTTTGATGGACCCTGGCATACATTATGGTTGGGATTTATTTACTGTTGTTCGGTTGTTGACTAATGTATGATACTGTAGTGGTGCTATCACAATAGTTATGACCCATAACACTTGTGGAATGTTTCAGTTGGTACGCATTGCCAAAGTGCTAGGAACAGAAGAGCTGTATGAGTACATAGACAAGTACCAGATCGACCTGGACCCTAGATTTAATGACATTCTAGGAAGGTGGGTGTCTGTTTAAGACTTTCACACATAGAATAGTTCATTTCTTGCATGAATGAAGATTGGCAATGGCATTGTGTCTGTAATTTTGTGCAACATTTTGAAATGGTGTTCATTTTCAAGAATTTTAATACATTTGTACAACAGAAAAGCTGGCTGCTGTGAAAGAGGGTCTTGCGTATAGTGATGTTATCATTCTGGGTATTCCTTTTCTAATGCTCAATTAATGCCATCCACAGCTGTTTTGGTCCCCTTCCTAACTAGTTTATACCGTACTGGAAGTTTTTCCAAGCTTCTCCTTTGTGCTACTATACAGTCAATTGTATATATATAAAGTACAGCATTTTTTTATGGGGAAATGTGCTTTTTTTAATTAAGACATGAAGGAACAACTGAAATGTTAGGTTTTGTTCAAACAGCAGGCCGGCACAGTCAAAAACGCGTCGAGACAACCCCGATTTTGGGTTTGGTTGTCTGGACTTGCTCACCGGGGAAACTAGGTACATTTGGTGCGTTCACTTGCACGTGTGCAGTGTTTGCTAACCACATCCTGTACAGAATGTGAAGCTTTAAAATTATTTATTAAGGGTAGGTATGGCACCTAGATAGAATGTTTTCTTTTGTATACCATTAAAAAAGTGTTCCTTTGCTATAAAGTAGATATGAGTAAAAAATTACTTTTTCTGCCTGATCCCTATTTTGGTAAAACAAACAAACTGGCCACCATTTATAGTAAGTAAAAAATTACAACACTCCTAAACTAAAAGTATACAGTGGACTGGATTGTTAAAATATCATGGATATTCTCCACAATCTGTATAAAATATGATATATTTTATAGTTTACCATTAATTAATTGTAAATGCAACTTTGTTAACATTACTCTGAAGATGAACGTTTTTATAGCCAAACACCACTATTCTAGCTGCCATACCTCCACTTAACAAATAATGCATAAAATGTATGTGGCTATATGAAAAGTCTTGAATTCTGACTAGTTTTGCGATGTTGCCCACAGGCACTCACGCAAGAGGTGGGAGAGATTTGTGCACAGCGAGAACCAGCATCTAGTAAGTCCAGAAGCACTTGACTTCCTTGACAAACTGCTGCGGTACGACCACCAAGAACGACTGACAGCCGCAGAGGCCATGGACCACCCATACTTCTGTGAGTTCACCTTCAGGATACCTCTTGTGGCATTGATGGCACAATTGGTGTTTAGTGTTATGGGTCGCTGACTGCTTTGGAATTTGAATTGGACAGTGCTTCAGAAATTTATTGTATTTATTTTAATTTATGTGTTGCATATGTTTTTTAACCATGGTCACAGCCAAGTAATCAGTTGCTCAAAGTGTTTAGTAGATTTGTGGTGCTTCTGTAGTTTTTAATTCACGAGTCTTTTCCATTAGTGTTTCTACACTAAAATGTTTGCCACATATTGATTTTGGTGGTGATTCTAATTCAAGTAATAATAATGATCATGTTGTAAACCACCCTTGGGTTTAACTAATTCTTGAAAAGTACCCAATTTTGCGCTGTTTACAAAATATGGAAATCACACATGAACATTTTAGGTTGTTTGTGGTTAGTTATGTAAAAGGTGGATTGCTTTGTAAACTATACACACTGGCAGCTAATGGCTGTCTGATTGTCAACCATCAGTCAAATGACTTGTAATTATGTGGCAGGGTCGAGTGCATAGCAAAATATAATAAGATTACATACATCTAAGTTTCAGGATTAAATATCTTGGAATATCTATCTATGCAGGGTTTTATTTGTACATTTTCACTATCGGTTTATGTGATTGTTTTTCATGAAAAGTTTTTTAATCAATGTTCTGATGTTTTGCCAGACCCCATAGTGAAAGAACAAGGACGCATCTCAACTATGTCTGGGCACACATCACCGACATGCATTAGCAACTCCACAGCTGTACCAAGTAGGCACATGCTTCGGTTTCTTTCATTCAGTGTAACAGTAATACTGGGAAACTAGATACACCAGCTGTGAGTTGCAGCAGATGTAAGATCACAATAACGGGTTTGTCCGCCATTCCCCAACGAAAGAGTTCCCAATCAAAATGGCATTATGCAGGTTGTTTGAATTTTTGTGAGGACTTGTGTAGTGTTGAGTGAGTATAAATTATGTATTTATGCAGCGTGGTATTAGTGCTGTCAAATTATGACAGATGTCAGTCAGTGTTTTTTGTGTATAGTTACAGGCGTCATTTTGATTGATGATGTGATCCAGGCAAATCAGTGTCTGGTTCTAGCAGAAATATAGAGGTGTCATGTAAGAGATTGGATTGAGGGAAAATTTGGTATTAACATTTCAGTAATGTTTGAAAATTTGAATACCCTAATAAAAAAAACTTAGTGGACAGTGAAGGAAACTTTATAATGGCTGCCTATGGGGAACTCAAATGTGGTCTTACGTCAGCAGATAAGTATTTATAACACACGTTTTTGAATCTGAACACCTGATTGATTGTAATGGATGTTTCCCCAGTTGTGTTAACTGGTAGTGAAAGTCCTGATCGTAACAAAAAGGTTTTCTTCACTGCAGTGTAAATATTGCGTTGATAGAAGAACACTACCCTGGGTAGATTGTAACAGTAGAGTTGAAGTATAATGAAACATATTGTAGTGTTGCCATTTTTGACAACTTTGAAATGTTTATCGATTTTAAGAATCACTTTTTATATGCCATATCCATGGAACGATTGCAGTAAATGTGCATAATATGAAAAATTTACTTAATATGCAACAAACCCTAAAACTGTAATCTGTAACCAATGTAGAATTTCAAAAATATTATGGCATGTTTCTTTTCTGATAAGGGCTTTATGCAGGATCAAATTATTGCCAGTCACACTTTTTTGGTAGACCCTTGCCTGTATACTTATACATACAAGCCAGGTGAGATGTGTATTATGATAATTGATAATATCTATTATTTTGTAAGACCTTTTTTGCTCCCTTTTTATCCATCCTGTGACAATTATACCCGGGTGAACAAGTTTTTTCTGTCCCAATGCTAGGTGGACGTTTCTCTGCATCAAGCTATGCTTTTCATGCACAGTCTGCAAACAGAACGGGCTAATAGAAAAATGCGCGCATGTGCTAGCTAGCTGGATTCTGCATATGGTGTGCCTTCATGTAACTAATCTATAAATTGCCTGTGCACTTGTAGGTTCAGCAATGGTAGCAAATTCGGTGACCGGCACACCGGGCTCCCCGGTGGTTCCTGCCAACGTGTCATCGTCACCGCTGCCCAGCTGTGCCAATGCTGGCCATCCCGCCAACGTGAATCTGGCAAACCCACTTCACATGGGCTTTGCACAGCCGTCGGTTCCTTAGGCATGCTGGGATGCCACACTGGCTGCTCTCCAAATGACCTGCAGCACTGGGTCCTTGCACTTGGTGACGCTGTTGGGGGCTAGAACTCCGTGTGAAAGTCGTTGATTGGCTGCGACGTAGCATCCACTGTGCAAAGCCGCATCGACAGCCACGGACATCGGTACTCGATTGAATGACAATACAGTTACATCAGTGTCCACTAAATAGATGTCTCGCCATGTTTTAAGCCGACACTTGCAATCGACGAACTTGTAACTTGAATTGCTTGATCTAGAAGGCTGCCTGGGTCAAAAGTTTTGATTAAGTATGATGCTGTTTTTGATCAATTAACCCACAGGTGTGTCATATTTTTATTGATTGGCAGTCAGTCGTGACACTGGCAAACTTTGTCTCTTGCGCTCAGCTTAGACGTTGTTATGACAACGTGCTGAAGTTAGCCGTTATCTAACAATTAGACTGGGGGGGCCAGGTGGTAAATAGTCCAATGTTTTCACAAGACAGCGATCTAAATAGGTTCCTTGGGAAAGCTGATGCAATGTGGCACCTATTTATAAGGAATGATGTAAGTTAAGTATTTAAATAAACATTTACAGTGAACTAGCTACAAGTGTGTTGTCGACATTGCGAAAAATATAGGTTTTTGTTCGTATGGTGATGTTTCAGGTATGAGGACATTCTGTCGAACATGAGGTTTGATAGAATTGCCCAATGCTGTATGCCCGTGTCGTGTCATGTCGTGAATGTGTATCTGTGGGAATATGTGTGTTCGTGTACGTGTTGCAGAAAATTCTGTATGTTGTGCGGAATTGAATTCAGTGTTTGGTGATGTTGTTTATGGATCAGCTTATGCTACTGTGAAGATTTTCTACGAAAGTTGTCATGCGTGTTGTTCTAATTACACCAATAAATAAAAGAGAATTCCTAACTTAACACCTACTATTATTTTTAGTTGATGAATTACAATGTGAACTCGGAAGACGACAGATTTCAGATCTCCATTATTACAGATGACATTTGCTCATGTATATAAAGTGAGCTCTGTAATAAGCATCTAATCAGCCAAACAATTATTATTTGTTCATATATATATATATATATAAGTTATGTAAATTGCATTTAATCAACAAAACGTTGCTTAATTTGAAAGGCATTTTCATGCTGACGGGATGACAAGATAGTCAAAATTAATTAACTAAGGCATGAGTTTTTAAATGTATGCCTTAAAACTATGATAGTCGGATTCACTTATTGATATGGTATGCATACACGTGTGTGCATTCATATGTACAAAATGAAATGTTTGACATGCATAGTTCTTGTAGTATTTTGGAATTTGCATCTTTGTATTGTGTAACTTAAGCCGCCCAACAGCGGTTTCCATTCATTCAAGACAGCTAGCAACTGTGTGATATGTGGGATCAGACAACAGAGGCAGTTGCGTGTGCATATATATATATCATGATAAATAGTGCGTCTGTTCCAAATCTGAAATAAATAAAATGATGGCGAGTTATCCTGTGAAGTTAGTGAATTGCTTGCAAGACTTATAATTATTGTGTGTGCGTGTGTGTGTGTGTGTGTGTGTGTGTGTGTGTGTGTGTGTGTCATAGTTTGTGTTCGTTTTTGTTGCATAGGGCAGATTGCACTTTTGATATAAATAAAGAATGCTCATAATTCAGGTACTTTGTACATTCTAAATCATATAATATTCCACAACTACTGCCACAATCAGTTTCTTGTGATTCTGATCGTAGTGTCAAATGTGGTAACCCGCACTATTTTGTATTTGGTCGGTGGAGGGGCAAGCGTGTGCACGTGAATTCCTGTGTACGGGAAGTGCGGTTCGTTTGTGCTGGCGTTTATAATAAAACCATGTAAAATATATGTCGGCTCAGTGGGCTGTTTGTGTGCGTAAACGAACGTCCACATGCCCGGACACGGGAGATAACCACCCTTCGTCATTAAAAATAATGCATTTTCAATTATTACCCAACAAATGTGGTAATTTGATATATTAAACGTGCTGCATGCATTGGGCGAAAAAACCTGGAAATAGTATCGACCATCTCTGCCATTGAGATTAGAAGGCAGTGGGAGGGGGGAAGGTGATGTTGAAAAAATGTTGCCCACCGTGGCGTCCTAAAATCTTCACTATGTCGTCTCGACTGACTGATGACAGACATAAGAAGACGGAGTGGGGTGTTGTTGGGGGCAGAATTTAGTGGGGGGCAGAACCATGTCTGCACCCACCATATTATTACAGGGGACAGAACCATGTTTCCCTCCACAAATTCTAGGAGGACAGCAGCACACAGATGCCTATTGCCAGCACAGTAGTGGAGATCAGCAGTTGAATTTTGCAACAATTCCTATTCTGTTCGTTCACAGATCTATAGATTACTTGGATCTGTCCTATCCATGCCCGGATAGGCATGAATTCGCATTTGAATAGAACTGAACTAAATCGCAATTAACGCAGTAGACTTTACGAGCAAACGCGCATAAAAAATGGGCCCTGTAATGTCGTGTTTTGTCTGCCTGTTGTGACTCGGTGCATTTTTGGGTCAGTGTGCAATTTGTATAAGTAGTACAATGTTGGTGTACATGTGTGAGCTCTCGACAGCAGCTAGTTGTCTGGATTTGCAAGAAGAAAATTGTGACGTCAAACCAACATGTGGCATTCTAGTCTTATGCCTGGTATTTTCTAGCTAAAGAAACGCGAAATGAATACTGTACGGAATATTATACACAAATGAAAGCTGTATTAATGTGTTTAAAAATAGCGTTACCCTAAGCCGTGATTATATGAATGCCTGGTGAAAGACTGACAGGGTTCACCTATTTACAGATAATTCGACCTCCGTCATATCTAAGTCAAGACCAGGAAACGTTATCGCAGTCTCACACATTCAAAATAGTCTACAATGTATAATATAAATAACAAAGTGTATATTACACCTAAAGTCGGTACAATAGTTGTGGCACTATTGCACCGACAGTTTTTTGACGCATGGGAATATGCATACTGTAGAAGCTTATCGTTTATGGTTCGGCTAGGCTGTGCCATACAATGTACATAACGAATACAAATGGATAAGCTAAATATATATGTATGTCTTAAAGCGACACAGGCTCTGCATGGCTTTTTATTGCAAAATCATATTATATAGTATATATTATAGCGTACTGACCGAATTGTGTAAGTTCCCCATTGCTCTATCCATCACTTGACCAGTTGCTTAGAAAACATCATTATAATATCAGAGCTATGCATTTCGTCGTACGTTTTGTTGAAATTCTGGTTTTGGGGCATTTTTTTACATGACAAAAACGTTTGGGAAATTTGGCAAGGGCAAAGCCTGGCCTATAACTTTGAATGTGAGTATTTGTGGTAGCAAACTACGACGTAAAAAAATCACGTCATTGCGCCGAAGCAACGCCTGTTGTGCACGCAGCGTTTAGTCCGTCGGCAAGTGTAAAGGAAGAACTTGTTTTGCTGTGATCTTGACAACTGTGTTAATTCCATCTAAAATACATCATTGATCAGAATTTTTTGCCATTTTTTAATGGTCCCAAGTATAGTTTTGGCTCAATGTAAACATCGGTGGACAAATACCCTATAAAAGTCCAATACAAATGTCCCAATATCTCAAAAACGTCGTCACTTTGAGCAGTAATGTTTATGATATTGGATAGTTAGGTGGATAACGATATACACGAATTTACACCTGACCATCACTAACATTCATATATCCACCATTTTTTAAGATGGCGTCCTGCTAACCCATTTGTCTTAAGAACTACGTAATCTAGAGCCACAAAATCGATGCTAAGATGTAAAGTTTTTATATTTGTTTATTTAAATTGTATTACTTTTGACCTTTATTAACCTTCAAATATCCGCCATTTTATAATATATGCGATTTTTAAAGATGGCGCCCGACAAAATCTGTAACATTATTATATCGCTAGCTGAAGAAAATCTACGTGGCTTAGAGATGGGCCCTGTAATGTCGTGTTTTTAGAAGCAATTATGTCCTGTACTAATTTTTACTTATCCGCCACTCTAAAAGATGGCCCCCATCAAACAGTGTTATGTCTGTATCTTAAGAGAGCCTGTTATCCCTATGTCTTATGATTTAGGTATCGTCGAACTTTGAAGCTGATGTGAATATATAGATGTTTGGAAGCAATGATTTTAAACATGACTTAGATATTCTGTCAAATGAACAGGTTTATTGATTTCAAAATTATGCCAAAGCATATTGAAAACTCCCAAAATGTTCATCCACCCCATCCAACATACATTGCAATTGCCCAGCATTGTGAAGCGCCTATTGGCTGTTATGCATGAAAACTGTCTTCTTCAAATTGTCATCTGTCTTCTGCAAACTTTCATCAAACCTTTTCACTTGACAATCATTGATAATCATTAAGATGACAAAGGGAATCTTGCTGTTTTGGAGTGTATCTGCAAAATAGATCCGAAACAGCGATACTGAAGGCAACGTCACTACTTTTTCCCAAGATGCTAATGATAACATAACATAATAATGGCACTCACGAGTTTGCATACAGAAGCTGGATGTACCAGCATCACAGCATTTCTTCGACCAAGCCTTCAAGCCGAACTGTACTTGCTGCACTGGCTGGATTTGCAGAAGGAGCAAGGGCTGTGAAGAGTTCTTGTGCACACCATTATGTTCTGGATGGTTTTACATTACCCATGTGAAAAACGTCTGGTGGCACCTTTCAAACTACTGAACCATGAACAAGAATTAAGCAAACTCCCACGTACCAGTGGTGCGTGGTTGAAACATATAAGGCGAGCACATGTGCAGGCGAATGTTTGATTACGGGACGTAGTCCTAGACCCAATCATCCTCAAATCTCTGGAGTCTGGATAGCACCAACAAGGTGGCCGACTATTGTCAGTGCAATCCAAGGAAACACTAGCTCCAGAATCCAATCTAGGTTCAGTTTTGTAGCTGACGCAATGCAGCTGTGCATTAAACAAATCTTTGTAATGTTGGTGCATGTTGCATGTTCATAAAGTGTGGCTACATGACAGGTTGCATAGAGCAGTGTCGGTAACTAAAAGCCAACATGGACGCCAGGGGGTGGATGAACAGCTCGGAGGGTCGCAATATGATTGTTTGCTTTTAATATTTCAATTGGATCTCCATTATACAAAATATCTAGATAACATATCGCCTTAAAACATTTATATATTCACATCTGCTTCAAATTTCATGGCAATGGCAAACATTCAATGTCTTTGAAATTCAAACGTAATACAACATTTCAACGCTTCTACAAATTACTTTTTGTCATCAACTTCAGTTGTGAAAATATCAAGTTTGTCGGAAGTCATCTTTTAGAAGGGTGGATATTATAAAATGGCG
The DNA here is from genome assembly GCA_025642075.2 of Ridgeia piscesae. Classification (NCBI taxonomy): domain Eukaryota; kingdom Metazoa; phylum Annelida; class Polychaeta; order Sabellida; family Siboglinidae; genus Ridgeia; species Ridgeia piscesae. The sequence continues at coordinate 140,513 of JAODUO010000156.1, forward strand.
AATATTTGAAATTCGGTAAATAATCATATATAAAAACCTACATTTTGGCATCGATTTTGTGGCTCAAGATTACGTAGTTCTCAATATATAGATAAATGGCTTAGCCGGACGCCATCTTAAAAAATGGCAGATATATGAAAGTCAGCTGAAGGCTAAGGCTATCAAACAAGCTATCCAATATCATCAACATTACAGCTAAAAATTCGTAGTTTTTTTTAGATATTGTAACATTTGTATTGACGACCGCCATCTTTAAAAATAGCGGACATGAAAGTCGGAAAATAAAAAAAATTGTATATTCGAAATCCTTGCCCCATAAGACATATAATTACATACCACAATTATTTTTCTAGGTGAAACAGTTATTAATGTACGGCGAAATAAGATTTGGCGGCCATTTTTTTTAATGTTCCTTGTAGCATCCCGCAGCTACAAAGGAACATCTTCCCGATAAACGGTCCAGCATAATCAATGTGGATGCGATTCCACGGTTTTTCCGGCCACTTCCAAGGATGTACTGGAGCAGCGCGTGGTGACTTGTTATGGAGTTGGCATGTGTCACACTTCTTAACCATTTCTTCCAGTTCTCTGTCCATGGCTGGCCACCAGACATAACTGCGTGCGAGACTCTTCATTCTGCTGATGGATGTGCAAGATGTAACTCATGCAAAACCTCTTGTCGACATCATGGTGGAATTATCACTCTGGCGCCCCACAATTAAGATACAACCGCCTACTTGCACATTTAACTGATCTCTTCTACAATGTTCATGTCGATCTTTCCACCAGGCCAGCCCCGCATCAGATATTCTCTGTCATGCGCCAGCGTAGGATCACGATCAGTGCAGTGACTGATCTGAACTGCGCTCATAGATGAAGAATCCAGTTCTTCTATCAACAAGACGCGTTCGTCTGGTTCACAGGCAGTGGCAACCTACTGAGACAGTTGATCCGCATGGCCATGACTTCTGCAAACCTTTTAGTGGACTTTGTACTCGTACCCACACACACACACACACACAGGCATGCACGCACGCACGCACTCACACACCCGCTTGCGCGCATGTATAATTCTACAGGCGCGCACGCATGCACGCGCGCTCGCACGGATGATCTCGATCGTGTGTGTTTACGGGCACATACACACGTATCTACAATACTTCACCACCTTCACCTATCCCGTGGTCTGGTGGACCGTTGATGCGCCACATTAAATTCCTCTCGCCTCGATCTCAATAACCTTCCTCATGGCAACGCCCAGCGTCATGCCAGTCCATTCCGGGATGTTAATTGTCCTCCCATCTACAATGCTACATGAAGTTAAGTTTATAATAGTAGATCCCTATTAAGTGTTAGGTGTACGTGTATTCTTATAGTTTACACTGATGTATGTTGAACTTAAACTGAATTAATACCCTGCTGTATTCAGTAACCAATACTTTCTACATGTTACATTACCATGCGTAACTCGGCTATTAGTAGAACCAACGTAATTACTATACCAATTTACAGTATGGAGCCTATAATAATGGCTATATGTAGACAGAGCAGGCCTGATTCAAAGTTGGTAATTCACTGGCCATTGCATGGCATTACTCTAGCATATGTCAGTTTTTTATGTGCGAACAACGATATATTGTTCATCAACAACGCTACAGTAAACCAGCTGACTCAGGAAACAATGCGGTCTAGGCGTTCTCGTGAGAGGATTAATTTGATTTCACTCTTTCTAAGCTCCTGGCCATTGTTGTGCATCCACCTGTTTGCTAGGCAACGTGCCGAGTGAACCGTGCAACCAAGTGGCCCAAACAGTGCGTATCGCAACGACCGCCTGTCAGGCCTTCCGCGTAAGCCATACTACTACGCAAATATAGTCCCTATGTATACTGATTTACACTTGACCTCAGTACAACAATAAAATTCTACATATTTACTGTAATATATAACATATAATTTGATAACGTTTCCAAGATATATTATATAATTTATCAATACATTTATATAATATGAGACCTTAGCAACGTGTCTCAATGCGCATGCGATACGGTCCTTAACAACTGGCCTAGCCATTTTGTACACAGAGCAGAAACGATTCACTTGACTACTCGGTGTGTTCGGTTTGGGAGTGTGTTGGTAGTTCTTCCCGACGTCGGCTAGTTTATACTCAATATACTGGCTAGTCAACAGGAAAATGTTTAAGAACACATTCCAGAGTGGATTCTTATCGATCCTATACAGCATCGGAAGTAAACCGCTACAGATTTGGGACAAAAAGGTAAGAACTGAAGAAGACTGGTTCGCTGACACGACCATGTGAATATTCGATAGCAACGACAACGGCATGGCGATGAGATTGCTATACTAAACAAGTATTATTTCGCATATACCCTCACATTATTATTAACAGTACGCTGTATTGGTCCACGCGTCATAGTGCATTATTCGTTTGCGATTATAATTGCTAAAATCACAGTGGTTTATGTCGGTTGTCAGTGTCAAATTGATCTTTCCGCAGGTTAGCAACGCGAGTCAGTGTTGACCTACTTTCTCATATAAATGGTTGCCGGTGAAACATCACAGTTGTTACTCTGTATGTCTGCTAAATAGCATATTTGCCTTTTGTTTTTATTATTCCAACATTTGTATCGCTGTATTATGTCATATTAAATGGGCGTGGCGTAACCAAGTGAGAGTACTAGTGAAAATGCGACGTCGGATTCATACTGATCGCTAGAAATTAATTTGTTTGCTAACTAAAATGTATTACTCTGAATTTGTTTCTTGTTCTTATAAATTGTATTCCATGGAGAATGACAAATACTATTCACAATTATGTAACAATATCTAATGACTTCTATATATTATGTATTCTAGGAAATACTTGAAAATTATGTCATAACCAGATACAACTTCAGTAATTATATGCACTTATATTTGCATATGTAGATTTATAATATTACATACGTGCAGCACATGACCACTACTGCTTAGATCCATAGAACTGAAAACTGTCTTCTTATTGAGGGTGTCCATGACAACGGGTGGCTTGGGTCAATCAGTGTGCATAATTAATCAGCTTTTAACATCCCACATGGTTAACAACACTTTAGCACCAATGCCTAATTAATCAGTGAATGATTCACATGCTAAAAATAATAATTTATTAACTTCACTACAATGTAAATAATTGTAACTCCCTGTATTTTTAACAATATATTTCTTTTCAATATGTACTTTTGTATTTCAGGTAAGAAATGGGCACATCAAGCGAATCACAGACAATGATATTCAATCACTGGTGTTGGAAATCATCGGGACGAACGTGAGGTATATACTGTTGCACCATCTACTTCTATCGCTATTTGTTATCCTGTAATGTACGTAGTAAGATCTTGAAATTGGACATTCTGTGAAGGCCGTTATATAATAGCAGTTGTTTTACTGTGTTATTTGTCCATTTCAAATTGTATTTTTCTGGTGATGGATTATAGTAGCTTAAATGGAGAAATGCTTCATTGGTGTTTATAATCCTGTTCGTGCCAGGGTGGTGATAAGTGCATTTGTGTCTTCAGCACGACATACATCACATGTCCGGCGGAGTCGAAGAAGACTTTGGGTATCAAGCTGCCCTTCCTTGTGATGATCATCAAAAACATGAAGAAATACTTCACGTTTGAAGTACAGGTACATTCTGTCACAACCAGAAGTGCACCTTATAGCACCTTGCCTACTTTTTGTAATGTCACTAGTATTATTGAGCTATTTCTCAAGGTTAAACTTAGGAAACTTATCCTGGTGCTGCATATGATTGTTTATCAGCAATTTGTTTTCCAGTCCTGCTCCATTAATCTTTAAGGTCAGATTAATAATGCTGCTAATGTGCAAAGATTAACCATATTTTAGAATTACTGCTGATAATGTATAGTATATGTAGTATAATGTAAAGTTCTAAAGTCATATCAACTCTCTAGGGTCCAACGCTATCCCATGATGTTGAGGTAGCTACAGCACAATGTCATGCTTGTCAGCATTGTTGCTGGTTGTTCGCAGGTATTAGATGACAAGAACGTACGTCGACGGTTCCGTGCGAGCAACTACCAAAGTACAACCCGTGTGAAACCGTTCATCTGCACGATGCCGATGCGACTGGATGACGGCTGGAATCAGATTCAGTTCAACTTATCAGACTTTACACGGCGTGCCTATGGAACAAACTACATTGAGACGCTCAGGGTTCAGGTGCGTTTTACCCTCAGTTAGTCAGTATACGGTTGTTGTACAAGTCATTGGTTAAACTATTAAATTTGATTTAAAAAACGCTTAATTTGGTTAGGCATTGGGTAAAAATAATGAAGGAAAGTGGTTATTGTGAGCTAATTATATATTCCATTTAAAAAAAGCCAATTGCATTCAGAAATGGGTTAGTATGCGTATGAATGATTGTAATATAGAATCTGGTTCTACACTTTATGTAGTCCAAATTTAGATAAATCAATATTGTAGCCTATATTATGTTTATATTTATAAGGCATTGTAGCCAGGGAACCCAATGTTATAACAAATATTCCTACTTATTTCAGATCCATGCCAATTGCCGCATTCGCCGAGTATACTTCTCCGATCGACTCTACTCAGAGGATGAATTACCCGCAGAATTCAAACTCTATTTGCCAATACAAAAAGAAGGCAAGAAAATCTAGCGGAACAATCATAATCATCGCATCTAGGTAACACACCACAAGACAGTTGTGTTTGTAAATGAACTGATATGTTCCTAAGAGGAGCAATTTTGACGACGCTGGTTAAACTTGTGTCTGGCCACATGCTTTTTGTTATGGCCTTCCGCTATCTTGGTAAGAAGATCTCCGAGGGGCATTGTTCACATTCTAGATAGCAGCAGCTGGAACATTGGTTAACTCAGACTTGTTTTCATGGGTATATTTTGATGATATGAAGAGAACTGCAGGAATGTTCCTTGCATTGTCATACAATTTACACAGTAGTTGTTTTTGTAGTATCAGATGGTAATTGTAGAGACGGTGTGTGCCGGTGCAACATACTATGAACAATCCAATGTGACGGGAGAAGGCGTTGTTTGTTTTACATATTCAGTTTGTAATGGAAATTACGCAATTGATGAGTGCTGGATAGCCAGTTAGCATTGATTGGTGAAGTAAGTGTCGGCTCCTAATCTGTACTGTTTTTGTTCCCACTCAATAAACAACACAGTTGCATGTTCTCAAAAAGTACCTTTTCCATAACCAAAAAATTCCACTATTCTCAGTAATGTGGTGGCTATATTTGTATCTATGATGCTGTTACTTATTAATTCTTATGTTGTCACTTCTATGTTCTTGACATGTAAAATTAACCGTGCTAGGTACACACGGACATAGCAGGCTCAGCCTAGAATGTTGCGTCCACTTGGTGGCTCGTTTTGTGGCCCAGTAACGCTAACATTTATACTTGTTTGCACCACTATTTGTTTATGAAATGGCAGTGTAGGCAGAATACCAGATGTACACTACGTTATTTATACTAAGTCAATAAAATGTTGTTTTGTCTACTTAATTGTTTTGTATCGTGATGTCTATAATTATTATCAATCTAAATAGCAAACATTTGGTCTGTTGAACAGTGTATTGTGTAGATTTTGTATGTTTACTGTGCTAAAAGCAACCAACTTGTATATTTTCTTATGCATATTTATTTGTATTTTTCACAAAGTACGAAAGGCTTTTATTATTTCTTTGTTAAGTCTGTGTTGCAATAATTTTAATAAATTTGATTCCTTGATTACAGAAAATGTTTGATGCCCTGTTATGAACGCAATAACTTTAAAAGAGCTGAACACACGCTATGATTAAAATTTTTCATTAAACAATCTGTTGTTAACGCAAGAACTGTGAAAATGTTACAGTGGCACATCGTGATGCTGACAAGATCACTATTAAGGATTAAAATAGATTTCAATGTGCAAAATAATGTTTAAGAGCACTTAATGTTAATTAAATGGTTCCCCGATGGCAATGTACTTTAGTACAAGTCCTATTCAACTGGTGGCACCATTGTAGTAGTTTGCTCTCCTTGCAGTGTGTGGTGAGAACTAAAACCACAACCAAAAAGAGTGATGTGATTGTAATGAAAGATCAACCTAGTTAAGTTACCCATAGATACTATGAAGTACACATGATTAGGTTGTTTGAGCCTTCAGAAGTCCAATCACATTAAAGGATGGAAGATTAGACACCATGATTTTATGGTACAGCACAGTATTATCAAGTAAACAGTAATACAATATAAAAACATTATATTTACATATTTTATTAACACAACACTATTTATATGACACATGTATGCTATAATACAAAGTAAACATACCATAGTGAACTACTTGTGAATGTTTGATAAATACTATAACAACAGTAAATATTACACGTGGAGCGTATGCACTGCATAAAATATTTACAATAACTTGTAAAAAAGCTAAATATTGTAGCTCCATTGTACATTATAAAATTAATAAAGTGCTATGTCACCATGCTGCCTCATTTCATGGTCTATGCTGCTAGTAAAAGGGCCTGTTGTAAATGCATCAGTCTGGTCTTGCAAGCTTCATGAGAACAGCTCTACGTGTTGAATGGGAACTCTTGTATCAAGTTCCTGTAATGACAAAGAAGTAAAGCATTAGCTTTGTTGTAAACAAATTACATCAGTCACTTTAAAACGTTTCAAAATGCCAGCAGTACTGGCTGAACAGCTGATTTTATAAACATCCCGGTCACAAGGTAGAGACAACACTCCCAAGTTAACTGATGACTTATATTAAAATATCCAGCGATACTGAATAAATAATCAAACTTGACCGACATAAGCTTTAACATATTTTCTAACTGATTGCTGCAACTGGCCCTAACTGAATTAACCTAAAGCCAATTCATTGTCTGTGAACCAAACCATCGTCTGACCTTATTTCGGTGGAGCTTCACGACGCATTCTCTAGTGAGTGTGTGCTTAAGATGTCTCTGCAGAGGTGGAAGAAGTATCGTCGCTGGGTCTGTTGTGATGTCTGACTGCAAAACACAGTCGCATTCTCTTAAGAACATGACATGATACACCAAGAGTAAGCTTAGTGACATTTACAGCAAGTATGCTGTAGCATAATATCTTTATAGATGTACAAAATACTGTTGGTTGATCTATTACTATAATACCGACAATCATTGTATGCTAAAAGCATGTGAAGAGTGAACCCTGTGCAAAAAAGCTACAGTTTGTAGTGAGAATACAATAGAGTAAACTCATTATGAAATGGGGATATCTGTCCCTTCTCCCGCCAGTGAAGTAATTTCTAACATAAAATCTGCTGTCCAGAATGTGGCAAAGCTGAACATCAAGAGTAAACCCATTAGCACTCGATTTGTGAACGTGAAGCCTGTGCCTCCTCAAATATTTTCTTTGCGCTAGAGCAAAGAAAATTGCATGTTGTATGCATGTTGTAGATAATAAAAGTACCTACACAGTGGTGTCAAACTGTTGTTGTAACTTTAAAATATGTTGACCATTTCTTGATTGACACTAAAACATTTTGAATTTTTTGGTAAAATAAATACTTTTGTTTTATGCTTGGCTTTTTACTGCTACAAGTTGGGTTTATTTAAAAGAGCATTAAATTATCTACACTCTGGTATATAATTTGTTATAATATGTTACACATTTTAGCTATATATGTGGCCAACTTCCTGGCTGGAGGACATTTTTAAATGTCGAAAAACAAAACTATTGCTGTAAATTTTCGAAAACGCAGTAAATATTTTTAAGAACGGAAGTATCCAAAATAGCCACAATTTAATTATATATATCTAGATAGGTGTCGCATTTATTGCGTCTCTTATTCACTAGATGCAACCACGTAAACCGAATTCAAACGCTGTGCTGTATTCGCTGGACGACCTGAGGAGATTCGGGGTGACCATCAATGCCTGATTTGAGTGCTAATCGGTTATCTCGACCCGCATCAGCAAAATTACCAATAAAGCTTGTTTTGAAACTGGGTGTCTTGTTTACAAATTATGTTAATATGTTGTGCAGCTGAAATGTTTAAACTGCAAACATTGGGACAAGCGTTATAAAGTAATTATACACCATTTGGAATATATTATTGTGGTCTTAAGAATATATATTTTTTTAAATGGGCCAAGTAGCCTTGGAATCCTTTGGACTATTATAGTGAGTTGGCAATTATGAATGAAATGTATTTTGGTGAATCATAGTCACTGCTTAGTCTCTTCACTGTAATCACCTAATTGGCATTTTCTCTGGTTGAGATGAGATGACCATAAAGACAGCCAAATTGTGTGAAAAAAGCAGATAATATCAATAAAGTGTATGATTTTTAATTTTATAGTTGTCTGGAATATTAATTTTCTATCTTTGGCAATTGTCACTTACAGGTGACAATATATCTTTAACCAGTAGACACCTAAGTCTAAAGATAATTAAACAAACATTGTTTTTGAACACAACTTGCACAAAAAATCAGTAGTTCTGAATTATACATTAAAACATGCAGGCAGCAACTGTCCAGTTTAACAGGGGTCTACTGGAAAGTATCACTGCTTCTCTGGAGAGCAATTAGTCCCAGTCCCCATGCACAACAGAAGGCTGGGAGTGTCCAGCTAGACTGGTGCTGTGGGATGGGCTGATTCTATTCGCCCGAATAGTCAGATAACCAAGGTTAAAAAAAACATGAGAGAAACAGGCAAAACTTCAACTTTTTGGGTATGCCCTGAGGTCCCCTTACAAGACCAGTGAAATACAATTTTCTGGTATACAATAAAAATACCCTCAGATACGTCTATGCCAAATTAGAGGAAAAGCTACAGGACACTTTTTTTTTTATAAAACAGGAACATGTATGCTTTAGGTCTTAAAGGACCTTTGGATGCTTAAAAATGAGTTGATATTTCTTGTGCATAATGACAGTATCTTAGGAAACGTTTATGCAAAATTTGAAAAATATATCTTTATCGGTTTCTGAGAGCTATCACCAGACGGCACACACGGAGTGATGCCACAAGTGCATTGAACCTTTGGCCCAAAGGACTAAAAATTTAAAACTAGTAACAGACAGCCTCTTTTTAAGACTTGTTGTCCAAGGTCACTATTATAATTCGCTTTTCATAATATTGCCATTAAGGATATCGCAAAATTACATGTTCGGAATTGCAAGGCTTGTGACGGTATTCAAGGTATTCAAGTTTTACTCGTACTATGCTGCTTCTAAAGTCTCTCCAATGGCTTCCTGTCCGATACTGTATCATCTTTAAGATTTGTACCATTACTTACCACGCACTTTCCAGTAAGCAGTCATCATATTTACATTCTATTATTATTCCTGTAAGAAAACCTGTTCAGCTTTGAGTTTCTAGTTCTGATTTACTTTTTGTCCCTAAAGGCAACACTAATATTGGGACTAGGACTTTTGCTGTGGGTGCACCTACTTTTTGTAACACGCTTCCTTCTAGTGTTAAATCAGTTGAAAATGTTGCTAAAAGATATACCTTTACAACCGTGCTTATCCACCAAAGCTCCCTGATATATCAATCAATCTGACAACTGGAATTGTTTATTGACTCTGAGATTGATTAACCATTTTGTATTGATGCGCGTCTCAGCTCGGTTTCTAAGGATTTAGGTGCAACAGAAGTTTTAATGTGAGTCACTTACATTGGTGGTGGAGTCAGAAGCTTGTAAAATTCTGGACAGGTTACAGTCTGAGTAGGAGTCACTGATGAAAGACGTTGCCTCTTCTTTCCCATGGTATGCTGGGAAACAGCAACGACAGCAATGGGTAACAGATGATGGATCCAGAATGTCTCTGTTTGCATATGTTACAATAATATTCGTGAGTATTACCTGGTCATGCTTTACTTTCCCAACAGTATTTACATAACGACTGATAGCTCCAGTATCACTGTATGTATACATTACAATCAAACTCATGTAAATTATGTGGTAAAGCTTTACCTTGCCAACAGTGTTTATGTATGTAATATGTGGACCACATTATAGTTCTTGCTTCAACTACCTTGTCTTGTGTTTTTGTTAAAGTGAAAACAGAATTCCTACAAAATATGTGTTGGGCATCCTTTTTTGATGGCTTGAACAACCTTTGATGGATGAATGGATTATATTATATCTTCACTGCAAACTGACAATAAGTACAAACAGATAACAAACAAACCTTGTAAGTATCTGAGAACTAGCTGTACTGCTCAAATATTACACTTCGCAAAGTATAACACTACAAATAAGTCATGATTATTAGGTATAACTATAATACTATATAACACTCACAATGCTTACATATAAAACTACACAAAATAGTCACAATGTTTATGTATGACTACACATGCAAGTGCACATGATATGATGGTGAGTGAGTATGACATATATGAACTTACTGACCGAGTATGGAGGGTACAACTATCTCCTCGACCCCACAGGCTGCATTGGGCAGGTGTTGCTGTGTCAACACAGCAGTAGCCTGCAGGTCAAAAACATAACATTAAACCAGCCATTGAAACAAAACACAACTTGTCTGTTTCCACAAACCTGTGTGTGTGTGTGTGTGTGTGTGTGTGTGTGTGTGTGTGTGTGTGTGTGTGTGTGTGTGTGTGTGTGTGTGTGTGTGTGTGTGTGTGTGTGTGTGTGTGTGTGTGTGTGTGTGTGTGTGTGTGTGTGTGTGTGTGTGTGTGTGTGTGTGTGTGTGTGTGTGTGTGTGTGTGTGTGTGTGTGTGTGTGTGTGTGTGTGTGTGTGTGTGTGTGTGTGTGTGTGTGTGTGTGTGTGTGTGTGTGTGTGTGTGTGTGTGTGTGTGTGTGTGTGTGTGTGTGTGTGTGTGTGTGTGTGTGTGTGTGTGTGTGTGTGTGTGTGTGTGTGTGTGTGTGTGTGTGTGTGTGTGTGTGTGTGTGTGTGTGTGTGTGTGTGTGTGTGTGTGTGTGTGTGTGTGTGTGTGTGTGTGTGTGTGTGTGTGTGTGTGTGTGTGTGTGTGTGTGTGTGTGTGTGTGTGTGTGTGTGTGTGTGTGTGTGTGTGTGTGTGTGTGTGTGTGTGTGTGTGTGTGTGTGTGTGTGTGTGTGTGTGTGTGTGTGTGTGTGTGTGTGTGTGTGTGTGTGTGTGTGTGTGTGTGTGTGTGTGTGTGTGTGTGTGTGTGTGTGTGTGTGTTCATGAAAATAACTTCTTACAACCCACAATTCAGTATATAAGTTAGGCTAAGGGCATGTTTAGAATTCCTCAAGTGGGAATTTATAACCAATAAGAGAATTTCAAATGCAATACTACTCAATTCTCATTAACATTTATGAAGTAATGACACGTAAATTCATACTAGCTCAATGGGCTAAATGGACGAAACAATCACTATTTGCAACCAAAATCAAATAAACAAAGTAACGCGTATGTATAATAACTTGGAGTGAGTTTTGTCATGCAGCTTTAGCAAATTGGTGTAGTGAATCAAAATGTAGCTGCACAGGAATTGGTTAGAAAATTCAGGTTAGTGGCTCAGGGGTAGAGCTTCGGACTCCCAACTCAAAGAACCCGGGTTCGAATCCTGTGCTGCAGTGTTATAACCTTGGGCAAGTTTTTTCACTCTACATTGCTCCAGTTCACTCAGCTGAATAAATGAGTTCCTGTCTAAAGAGAGTGGGGGATATGTGTACTACGAGCAGTCTTCGCGCATTAATTGCAGCATATGACTGGATGCTTCCCAGAAAAGTTGAAATGGTGTTTGACAGAACAGGTCTGCCATGGAATGAATGAATGAATGAATGACGTTTTTTATTCAACCAGTATTTCAACCAAACGCATACGCTACATCCATGTGAAACAAATCAGAATCAATACCAATATAACAATCACAACAAACATGGTAATAGTATATATAATAATTAATCATACAACATACGGTCAGGAGACTCCTCTAAGACCATGCTAGTCGCTATCGAGGAGCAACCTTTCAAGAAATTTCATGTACAAAATCATTCCATTTTCTAAAACAAATTCTTCCAGAGAGAGAAAAAAAGAAAACACCTTCACGTCAAGATCCATGTGCGCAGCTGACGTGGCTATTGTACTTTAAGGCATTATTTTAAGTATATAAGTTTAAGTAAATATAGATATAAGTAAGTAGAGATATAAGTAAGTATGCATACAGCATAAAGTTGGTAGGTGATTTTTGATTCTTAATGTTGCATACATACATAACAGTCTTGTATAGTACATGCTACTTGATAACTTTGTAAAAAATACAGTTTAACATACTTGGCAAATCCCCGTGTACTATGTGAGATAAGTTTTTCTTTAACTATTTCAGGTAGGTTGTTTAATAAAAGTTGCAAAGAATGCCGGAGACATTTCTGTGCAAAGGCATGTTTAACTTTATAAGTGTATATTTTATTTTTGTCTCTTGTATCATGACTATGTACTTCATGTTTAAACATAATCCTCCAATTTGGTAAATAGAATGGTAAATCATGGTGTAGATATTTATAGTAAAAATTTAATTGTTGTAATTTAAGGATGTCATCTACTTTTAATAAGCTGAGTTTTTTATACAGTGGTTCAATTTGGGAAATGTAGTTACTTAAAGTAATAATTATCAGGGCTTTTTTCTGTAGTTTTATTATTCTGCTTGATTCAAAGCCCCATGCCATGATGCAGTAATTTATGTGTGGCACTATTATTGAATTATATAATATTTTTAAAATATCCAGAGGTTTGTTTCAATTTGTTTAAAATTCCGATTTGTTTAGAACACGCATTTGATATTTTTTCAAATTAAACCCAAAAAATTCAAATCGGTAACTTGTTCAATATCTATAATGTCTATCTTCAGATTGAGTGTCTATATATTTTTCTTTTGAAATATCATGTATTTAGATTTTACTACATTTAGTGATAATTTATTTATTTTGAGCCACTCACTTATCTTAAGAAGTTCTTCGTTTATTAATGTTTCTAGATTTTGGTCATGTATGTTATCAACGAACGTGCTTAGTGCACTTGATAGAATTGTATCGTCGGCGTAAATGAGAAAGTTAACCAATTTAGTTGCTTGAGCAAAATCATTGATATATATGATAAATAAAAGTGGTCCTAAGATTGAACCTTATGGTATGCCTGTTGTTATTAAAGGAACATGCAACCATAGTGTTGAAAATGCGTTAAAATACCTCAAATTCCCACATACCATTAAAGATAGAATGTTGTAAAATGTGTATTTATTTTTTTATTTTATAAGAATGTTATACATCATAAAATTAATCTTGAAATGTACATTTTCACTGACTATGGGCGCTGCCATTGTTGCCCTTTTCACGAAGAACTCACGAAGAGTAACGCGAGAGAATGCGTTAGTGTGACGTAGACTGTCCACAACTCTCAGCGATGCGCAACATGTATAAACACTAGCACAGCGACATGATTTGAATTGTTTTATGAGTCTTGTGATAATGAGATGCATGGATGTCAAGCATACGGATGCCAAAACAAAGCAAGAGAAGGGTGAGTGAAAAGAAAGAGATTTTTCCAAATGCCAATAAATTCTCTGCGAAGCGCGTTTTGGGGATGAAATGGCTCCACAATATTGGTACGGGTAATACTGTGGAAAAATTCAATTTCAACCTGAAAATGGTTTGCCAGGACCATGTCACCATTGATCTGGAACACAGGTTGCTTGGATTGGGTGAAAGATGACTGTTGAACGAAGGTACTTTCCCCACTGAATTTGTGCACAGAACGAAAAGTTCGGGGCCGAAGGGTCGGTGTTGTCATGGCTTGCGAAGAGCGGTCTCGCAAAAGGGACGAACATAATGTACGCAAATACTATAAATGGGATACTATAATATCATTCAATGTATTTCCTTTATAATAATATAAATCTATGATTAGTAAGATATTCACTACGCGACGGTCGACTGGAATAATTAGTTAGATAAACGATTTGTTTACATGTGAAAGTGGGCGATAAGAACAGTTATTAAGCTCCGTCGAACCGACCAAGTCCAAGTAGGAATGCGCGATTGCCTTGGTTGCAATCTCTACTTGAGCATCGTTATTCTCTATCCTATTATTAATGAATGTTTATATTGTAATGGATGCCGTGTTTGTATATATAACGCTATGTAAGTGTAATTAAATGGATGGATAAATCTCAGACTCAGTGGGTGAAGAGTTCGTTTTGTTTTGCCCACCCGAGGCGCTAGCGGTTGTGGAAGTGTGACGTCACACACCCACAGGCGAAATGTCCAAAATGTCAGCCTCCAGGGAGGTTCACTAATTATCCTTAAAAATGCATAAATCATTTCAGAAAAAATAACAACATATGGGATATGATTCTATGAACATTGTTTAATGGTTTGAGCATTTTTTACTTTTTGGGTTGCATGTTCCTTTAATGACGTATTTGATTTGACATTGTCAATTTCCGTGTATTGTTTACAATTTTCTAGGTAGCTGCTGAATAATTTTTGATTTATTTCGTGTACACCATAATATTTCAATTTATCAATTAAAATTGTATGATCAACGGTATCAAAAGCTTTGGAAAGATCTAAATAAATGTTAATTGACATTTCATCCTTGTCAAGTTGGGTTATTATTCTATCTATTAGTTCAAATGCCACATATTCTGTTGAATGTTTCGGTCGAAAACCATACTGATGATCAAACAAAAGCTTAGAGTCTTTTAAGTAGCATGACAGTTTTTCAAAAATAATAATTTTTTACAGTACTTTTGAAATAGCTGGTAGAAGTGATATTGGTCTATAATTAATAAATATCGTTTGCTTTCCTTTTTATAGACTGGGATTACCTTTGCAATTTTTAATTTATTGGGGAATATTCCTGTGGTTAGCACTTGGTTTGTTAATAAAGCTAGAGATTTGGTTAGTGCTGGTTCAACAATTTTTTGCAATTTAGTGGAGAGACCATCCATAGCTACTTTTGTTGGGTAAATTAATTATTGGCCTCTTTATGACATCTTCTTCAACGTATTTAAATGTAAAGTTACTTTCTACTATTTTATTTAGATACTATGTGTGTCCACGAATGCCTTTATATTTAATATTCTTTGCTAGGTTACTACCTATATTGGTAAAATATGCATTGAATTTATTTACAATTTCAGATTTATCTGTCACTATTAAATCAGAATCTTTAAAATATTTAGGAAATGATGTTTTATGTCTAGATAGTATTTCATTTATAATTTTCCACATGTTTTTTTATATCAAATCAAAAATAATTAAAGCATTTGTCATAATATACCTGGTAATTGTTTTGCTTTGCGAATACTTGTTTTCAAAATGCCATTGAACGTTGTTTAAGTTCACCAATAATATGCCATATTCGGAAGATTCAGGGTTAGTGGTTTTTAGTTTTTTGTAGAGTTTATCTCTGTATCTTATTGAGATTAACAGGCCTTGAGTTATCCATGTAGACTTTTTATGCTTGTATTTGTTAAATCTTTTAACATAAGATATGCCAAATTGCAAAAAAGGTAAACAAGCCAGACTACTCAGGTAAACAAACCAGACTTACCCATGATGTGGTGGTACAGTCACATGTGACAAAGCTGATGGTTTGTGACCCTTCCATTTGTGACCTGTCAGTGACTTCTGGCTGGATGTGGGCCTGTAGATGCTGACGGTCAGAGCCCCCCGACTGGGAAGGGGCTTGTAGATGCTGACTGTTGGATCCCCCTGCCTGGGAGGGGCCCTGTAGATGCTGACTGTTAGAGCCCCACAAGTTGGAAGGGGCCTGTAGATGCTGATGGTCAGAGCCATCTGTTTGGGAAGAGGCCTGTAGATGCTGACAGTTAGAGCCCCCCGACTGGGAAGGGGTGTGTAGATGCTGGCTGTTGGCGCCCTCCGATTGAGTGCTGGAACAACCATTGAGATGCTGTCAGGCTCACAGACATGTCAGTCAAGCATCACAACTACTTGGGACATCAGTTGAAATTCAGTACCGTGCTACACGACATATTATATATTTTCACAATTCTTTTCTCTTATCTGTCTAAGTTAAAATCCCACCCAACACAACCCATTTGATGCACCCAGGAAACAACTGGGAAGCTGGATAAACAGACAGTAATGTTGATCTCTAAAAAAGTTAAACAAGCTTAGATTTTGTTAAGATTAAAAAATGGGCCAGAAATTGTTTATAGTGAGTTGGTAATTATGAATGAAATGTGTTTTGGTGAATCACAGTCACCTGGTACTGCACAGTCTGTTCACCGCAATCACCTAGTTGGCATTTTTTCTCGTTATTCTTATGAGATGACCAGAAAGACAGCCAAATTATGTGAATGCAGCTGACAATATCAATAAAGTGTAAGAATGTTTCACTATGTACTTGTCCAGAATAAAAAATTCCTATGTTTGTCACTTACTGGTGACAATATCTTTGACCAGTAGACATTACAGTCACATAATTTTAAAGAATTAATTAAACAAAAATCAAAATAAACTCAACTGGTATTTATAGGAAATCAGTAGTTTTTAAGATACTGCTTAAAACATGCAGGCAACGAATGGTCCAGTATAACAGGGATCTATGGAGTCATTGATACAGCCCCTGCCACTGCTGCCACAGAGCGATCAGTCAAGATGCTCCATACAATAACAGTAGGCAGGGAATGTCCAGATTCCACAATCTGGTGAGGGCGGGCCCCTGGTAGGCAACCAGAAGGTCATGTCGTGAGAGCAGCTAAAAATCCACAGAGAAACAGACCACCTTTTTACAATTTTACTTTTTGGGGAGGCCCTCACATGTCCTTACAAAAGTATAGTCAACTAAACATTTCATGTGTGCAATGAAAATACCTAATTAAATTAGAAGAAAAGCTAGAGAATGTTTTTTGAAAAAAATTGGAACACTGAAAATGTACCAGTTTTTAAGCCCATAGGGGGCTTTAAAATTAGTCAATCAAATTTACAATTCTTGTGCATAATGACAATACCCTAAGAAACGTTGATGCAAAATTTGAAGAAAAAAAATCTTCAGTGGTTAGTTAGATCTAAGATCTAACAGCACACAGCATACATAGGCCAAAGGACTAAACATTTTTGTTGAATGACATTGCTTTATTCAACGTTCTTGCATTGTGTATGCAACCAATCCTGTGGCATATCACCCGGAAATTTGGTTCACTACAATACAATGCAGAACAATTTATTCTGTGGTGCCATTTTGAATCTTGGGCAAATTTGTTCTTTCTACATTACACCAATTCATTGAGCTGTATGAATGAGTAACCACTTATAGATAGTGGTGGATAGTTGTATGAGTAATCTTCAATGGCAGCATGGATAAATGCTTCCTAGAGAATTTGAGATGGTGTGTGATTAAACAGTTCAGCTAGGTAATAAAGTGGAAAGCAGTTTGAGCTCCTAAGGACTGGTTAATGCTATCTATAAGAGCTCCTATTACTTGTGTCTTCTCAATCTGTGGTCAGAACCAAATGTTGCATTTTACATTGTTTTTACATACAGTGCCAAAGAACATCACTGCATATATGTTTTTTATCAAATGCTCAACACTATACAGCCCTGTACCCCAGTGCACACACCTCGTTGTGATGGACATAATGGAGCGGTCACTGCTGCTCATGCCACTGTTGACCACCTGGGAGCTGACCAGAGAGGAGAGAGTGGATGGAGGAGGAGCCTTCATCTTGTAGATACGTCCCTGCGTGCACTGGTTTGATGATGTGACTGTCACCATGTCATGGTCTGATGATGTAACTGTCACCATGTCATGGTCTGATGATATAACTGTCACCATGTCATGGTCTAATGATGTAACTGTCACCATGTCATGGTCTGATGATGTAACTGTCACCATGTCATAGTCTTGTGACATCGCTGTATGGTCTGGGTCTATCAATGTCACTGAATCACAGAGTTGCGATGTCACTGTGTCATAGGCAGGTACTGAGAATGCTATTGCATCACAGTCTGGCTTCGCCATTGTCACAGAGTCATGGTCTGGTGACATCATTGTCACCAAGTGAATCACACGTGACTTCACAGTCACCATGTCAGAGTCACGGTCTGGCACTGTCGTTGTCACCCTTTCACCCTTGTCACTTTGACACAGTCTCTTGGGTGACATGGTGTCCTCATCACTGCCATCATCACTATGTCGCTTCTGACATCTTGTCATGACTGTCAAGAAAATGGACACAGACTTTCTTCAGGAGACTAAGACATGATTGGATACAAGTTTGTTAGTGAATGATAATGAAAATATTGATTTCATATATGTATTTTTCTTGCATTGACATTTTTTGAAAAACTAGAGTATGTGATGTAACATTAGTGAAAAATAGATCGAATATCAGAAATATTCATTCTAACGATGATTATATATATAAGTGAATAGAACAAATCAGCTACAGATTGTTGAAATGCCAGTAATGTGGTTATAATTAACAATAAAACCAACAAATTCTGTAGATAAAAACACATTCAAAACAATTTTAACATTTGGTATGCAAAATGCTTCTATGCCACTGGGTTTCTGCTTTGGGTGAAAATGTTTGTTAGTACTGTTGCATCAACAAACACAGAATGATTAATTTGAAGCAGTTTGACGAGATTTCCAGCACTTCTCGCTGGGAAAGGACAAACAGTTCCAACTTCCAAGCGAGCATTGAAATATAAATCAAATAATCACTGATTGATCACAAGCGAAGAAAACCCCAAATATGTGTCACAAATGTGTAACCCAAATATGTACACAACACAAAACATGATCCCACATAGCCTTGGTTACCCAGGTGGTGGCTGCCATTTTGGCCTGGGGAAATTATGCTCTCATTTGTGTCCACCATGATGGCCTTATCCCAGAATAGTGTAGAGATGATGCCTGGGTCTCAGGCCAACTTTGAAATAAAAGTTTTTATCAACTACCCAGGGGTAGTACTATTCAACAAATATTATTCCAAATTAAATTTTATACTGTGCCACATACAAAAATAGAAATTTCAGTTGATGGTTATTATTTTTCATAATTTTTTCATTTTCTACTTTTTTATTTGTGTGGAGATATTTTAAGACTCAGTTTCGTTATCAAATGCGTATATTATATTATATAAACATTAATTATTATTATGCATGTCAACCTGTGAATTAATCCAAAATAATGATGCCATAGATGGCTGCATCAGAATTCCAGCACAGCTAGCTCTGGTTAAAGCTGTGGCATTACGTCAGTTTCACCAAAATATCTTTGCTGCAGGCAAGTGCTGGTTAAGTGAGAATTGATCCCATGTAAAACTTTATCGATGGTATATGCTCCCAGTGAGGAAATGAGCATAAGTAAATACTCTGGCATGGATAAATCACCTCTATCTTCTGTATCATCCTCCCTTTTCACTTTTTTGGTTTTGTCACTGAGCTTTCTTGTGATGTCCTTGTCTAACTTCTCTGATTGGTCTAAGTCTTGTCTGCAAGTGTCGCTGGTGTTTGTTTGTGGATACATAGGCTTAAGATTGTGGTCACTGCTGAAACTGAAACAAAGATATAAAGGCAAATATAAGCTAACTACCAGGTATTCAAAACCACTATTTCAGACACCCATATACAGTGTATGGCCAAACATGGCAGGCAGACAGGATTATCATTTTAATTTACAAACAGTGCAATATGTTCTCCCCAAAGCATAGAATAGGTTTTACCAAGTAAACATTTTCATCCAAACTTTCTTGTCTGGTTACTATGCAGATGAGCCAGCTGAGTGCAACAAAAAGCAGAAACATTCAAAATCTTCTTTCAGTAGCATATTAGACCTATTTTGAGGGGCAGTCATGTGTGAGTTGCACGTCAAAGCTGAATGCTAGCGCCAAGTTTTGCACTGACTCATCCAGACAGCAGCCATGTTAGCATTGTGTTTGTGTTGGGAAAATTGAATGTCACAAGCTAAACAGATGGATCAGGATGTAGATGAAGTGTCACAAATTATAAATATTTGCATTTCATCTCCTCTTTCATTTATGAATATGTAATTTTTTCTTACATTGAAAATCGCCATTTCAACATTTCATGATAGCCACTTGTCTTACTTGAAAGATGTGAACACTCTTTGTAAATTGCATTTCTAGTCAAACAAAAACATAAAATGTTTAGTTATTTACTTATTTGTGATCCGTAATAGACGGTAATACATTTTCGAATTAATCAAAAGACAAAGTTTTTATTCCAAATGTCCAGTTTGCACAAATTTCTGAAGGACAAACACTAGTTGATTGTATTTAAAAATGGATGCTTTCAGGCAAGCTGCAACCACAGTTCTTGCACTTTCAACATATGGTGGGTTGATGGCGGAAAAGATCTTTTACTTTCAGAGATATCCTTTTCCAAAATGTAGGAATATGTAGACATTTTCTAAAAGAAAATGGCCATTAAAATGTTATAATGGATTTGATTACATACACACTTGGCCCATGAATAAACATCATTTAAAGGTAAATGTGTTACATGTTTACTTATTTAACTGAATAATAGATAAGGTCGGGGAGCCTCCCACTAAGATGTACAATACCGCATGTATTGATCAAAACAAAATTGATTCGATACCTGACAATAGAGTCCCAATGAACACACAGCTTGCCGAGGACCTTTGCGTCATCTGCTGGAGGTTTTACCAACTGCAGTAAGTTGAGTATCTCGTGTTGTGAGATCTGCTCCTTTAGTTTGCCTGTGTCCTGGCTGTGCAGCAAGTCTAGGAACAGCTCCATCACTGCGTGCTTCTCAGCCAACAACACTTTTATCAGTTCACAGCTGGATCCAGACTGCAGAATCTACAGACAACATTGGACACTAGAAATCTAACTTTCCTATGATCACAATGTTAATATTATAATTAATTTACCACATTAATTCTAGTAAGCATATAGTAGCAGTATAATAGGGCATGTATGCTTAATTGAATGAATTTGGTAACTGTAAGATATATACTACTGTTTTCCAGTTACTGTTAATTTTTACACTGGACCCAGTAAAATTAAAACAATTTGTTGATGCTGCAAAATGGAACATTTCAAAAATTTCAAACTGAGAAATTATGTCTAATAGATAAATGTGACTTTTATGGTGCCTGTTTTGCTGGTGAAAATACCTTTTCAATGACAGTCGGTGGAAGACAAGAGTTGATCTCCGCCTCAAACTTTTTGGCAAGCTTCTTAAGTTTTGTCATGAAGGGAGGTCCGAGCTCTTGGACAAAGCAGCTCTGCACATAATTCTTACACATATTCCTGTTGGCTAGTAAAGACAGGAAGAAATTTCTAGATTTCTGGTTCACTGCTTCTAAGGTTTTGTGGAACTTTGCATCCTAGAAACAAAGGAAAGGAAAGTTTTGCAATATAAATGTGCAATATAAATGCAATATAATAAGTGTTACTACACGTTACTTTGTCACTGACAGCAGTTTATTGTATCATAAGGACATATGTACATGTGTATAAATATTATAAATAGTGTATATAAAAATATATAATATATATATATATATATATATATATATATATATATATATATATATATATATATATATATATATATATATATATATATATATATATATATATATATATAAGATGGTTGGGTTATACACACACAGCATGTTTATTGTTTAAAATTATCCGTTCTCCATATTATATACATCATCCTTGTCTTGTCTTGTTGATATACTGGCCAACACTCCTGGTGGAGTGAAACGGTCAGCTCACCCCTCATCACATTATCTAGTGTAGCTGTTATAACAATCACTGGCATCACAAGCCACATTTCATAAGAACATTATATATTTCATTATCACAAAATGCTGAATTAATATTTGAAAGACTAATACCTACAGTATAATTTCTTCTTGACTGTAACCTTGGGAAGTATTTATTGACCATGTCCAGTATCTGTGTTTGTCCCTTCTTCAGCATATGAGCCAGAAACTGCAAGTCAATAATCACATTAACCCATTAGCACTCAGCCGATTTTACCATGATGTCTAATATTTGACCTAGATGTTTAAAAATATTGCTTGCGCCATTGTCTTTGCTCTAGCACTTTTATTATTCAATTCTCACAATTGCATGTTGTATGCATGTTGTAGATAATAAAAGTACCTACACAGTGGTGTCAAAACTGTTGTTGTAACTTTAAAATATGTTGACCATTTCTTGATTGACACTAAGACATTTTGAAACATTTCATAAAATAAATAGTTTGTTGTGGTGCAACTTTTTATGCTTGGCTTTTTACTGCTACAAGTTGGGTTTATTTAAAAGAACATTAAATTATCTACACACAGGTATATAACTTCTTATAATATGTTACACATTTTAGCTGTATACGTGGCCAATCTCCTGGAAGGAGGTAATTTTTAAACGTCAAAAAAAACTATTGCTAACCATTTTATATTACTTACAGGAAACCAGTGCAAACTAACAGATTTCAATGTTTTATTCATACAGTACATCCACCCACAACACAAATTTGCTGCATAACAATGTAGCTTTATAGTGTTTACAACATGACAAGCATCAAAGTTGTTCCGCCTCTACGTTGCGCGGCCAAAAACAGCCAAAGTTTGGAGAATGTTTTGCTGTGTTTGGCGTATCAAAAATGTGATAGTAATTTCCATATTCCTACTAAAGTTCATAATATGTTTCTAAAACACAGTGTTCCTGGTTGGAATCACCTGGTCAGAGACTACCATCTGCATCAGGCTGCTAGAGAATCTTTCCTCATCTGGCGGGCTGTGGGGAGCCCCAGACGTGGTCCTTTGTACGATTTAATGAAAATTAAACAAGCTCAGTTTAAACGCAATAAGACTGAAAAAAATACTGAATCTCTTAAAGCTAAGGGGCTTGCATCAAATCTGAGCAGTCGTGATTTTAAGAAACTTTTGGGAAGGCATAAAACAAGTAAATAATACCATGCTACCTAACCCCAGTAATGTTGAAGGTGCCTATGGTCAGAAATATATGGCTTCATCATTACCAATCGCTGCTTAATTCTACACCTGATTCTCCTGTTCACATTCACAAGATCGATATGCATTGTAGCAATATTCATTTTAATGTTCATATTATGGTTGTTGAAGTTAAATAACTACAAGAAATTATATTTTTTTATCAATTATGCCAGTTGGAAAAGCCTCTGGTTATAACCATATAAGTTACAAACATTTTTATTACGCTAATGAAAAACTCCATGTTCTTATGTCACTGTTATGTCGGTAGTCTGTTAATGCAGGTTTTTTTTACCTGATACAATGACGGTTACTATCATAGCTCCTACCATGAATAATAAATCAGGTGCTTCGTCAAATAACAACAATTATTTGACTCATTAATCAAATTGGATTTAAAAAGCAGCACTTTACTGCTTATTAATTATCTTATTATCTTATTATTATGCTTATTAACTTATTAATGCTTATGTTTCTGTTAAATGAACTTTTTCAACACTATTGCGAATGGCTCTTCTGTGTGTGTCACAACATTGGATGCCTCCAAAGCCTTTGACAAAGTGAAGTGAATCATAGCAAGCTAATTGACTGTGGTTGTCCTGCTTTATTGTGTGCATTCTATACCACTGGTATAACACTCAGAAAGTTACAATCATTGTAAATTTCTGAGTGTTATACCAGAGTGCATCAGATGGTGTCAAGGATTTTCTAGCTCTTTGTTACTGTCTCAAATGGTGCCAAACAGGGTGGTATCTTTTCCCCCACCTTTTTTTCTCTCCCAGTGTTGCTGGTTTAAGAAAACTTACAGATTGCTGTGCCAAGTATGGTGAACTGTTCAACATGACACATAATGTCAATAATTCTTATTATATTATTATCAACAGCAAACTCCAGGACATGAAAAATATTCGTTGTGTCAATCTCAATAATCGTCCATTACCTTAAACTACGAAATGTAAATATCTGATTCATATAATCAATAACAACTTTACTGATGATGATAACATTGCCAAAAAAAGATACCTTTATGCACAAGCTAAGTTTTAGCTAGAAAATGCTTTCTTTGTAGTCCTTCCACCAAAATTACTTTATCCAAGTACACATGTATACAATGTACACTTCAAAAGTTAGGTGCAAATTCAAAAAAAATCTGAGCTTGAAAAGCATTATCGTCGCATACAATAACAGTGTGAGAATGTTACTTAACTTGCCATCAAGTTGTAGTATTAGTTTTGTTTGCCACCAACTACATTAATTCTTTCAATGAACACATTCATTCATCCATCCATATTTAGCCTTTTATGTTGTCTTCATCAATCTAAAAACACTCTTTTTGTTAACTATTTCCATAAAGATATACATTTTGGAAGTTCTGTGCACATCCCAGTTGTACACGATATTTGTATTATATCCCTTTTTTATTTTCAACACTTACTTACATTTTTTCATGACATATATTTTATTTTATTACCTACTTATTTATGCTTTTACTTGTACCTCATAATTGTTTAAATTGTATGTTATGTATTGTATTTTTTATTGTATTTTGTGTATACATATGGACATTTTGTCTGAAATCAACATTATATACATATCATTAGTGATATGATGTGCAGGTAAAATAGAGTTGTCACAATATGTCACATTTATACTAATGATTTATTATGTGCATAAAAAACATACATTAAATTGACTGGGCTTTTTATAGACTTTGAGACCCAAAAGGAGTTTGGAGCACCAGTTGGTTGTGAATGATACATTATAAGGCTTACCGAAACTTTAAGACCAGTGGTGAGTTTCATGCACAGGTTGTGACTGGTGACAGCCCTTGTGCTTGTGGTGTGCAAATGTTCAATCACTGAGATGGCGACATCAAAGTGCTGAAGATCTTCTTGAGTTATTATTGTCACCATAGTGCACAGAAGTAACCTAGTTTGATGCATGCCATCCTCATCTAGGCTGTGTTCATCTGCTGTGGCAGCAAACCCTAAAAACAAAGGACATGTGCATTGCTCCAATGATCAAACGAACAAGAAACCTGTCAATAAAATAAAACACATTCTCCTATTCAAACAAATGCAAACAGTACCACTATTAGCAGAAAGAGTAAATTTAGAAATGTCTTTGAAATAATTCTCATATGTATAATAGGCAAATATAAACAACTGTATAAATATCAAAATTGATAACACACTTCTACTTTTGCTAATTAGTCTGTTAGAGGCATCTAACGTTCAGTTTTGTTCAGCAGCACAGAGCTACTGTAAATATAGATTACATTTGACTGTAATACAAACTGTCAAACAACTACCACTGCGGTATAGACTCACAATGTAAGACTTGCTCATATCTCAATTTGCAGGCGTATTCAAGAAGCCATTTCTTCACCAAATTCTTCATTGTTTCATATGACGTCACACTTCCACTATACTTCAGCACAGCACGGAACACACCATGTTCTCTGCAGACAGTTACATTTAGAATTAAATTTGGCCATTGGATATTTTACATCGCAACATTTTATGGTAACATGCATAAATAATTAAATATATACAACACCAAAATACTAACTAAACTGTCTAGGGATCACACACACACATGCCTTTAACAATTTGTTTTAATAACAAGTAATTAAATGAATGTTTTAAAATGAAACTGTCTGTAGCAGACAACACTATAAAGCCTCAAGAGTGCAATCTCCAGGGCATCTAGGCTTCGTAATCTCTAGGTGCATTAAACTGACACTTCCGTATATGCAGTACTTCACTTCAGTTAGTTCAAAGTGGCTCAAAACACTATCACTTTCGTCATAGTGGGCACCAACAGATACACATAACTACACTTTCAGATGGTTCAGCCAGACAGAAAGAAGACATTTCATCTGAATTATCCCAGCTCCTGCCACTGATCAGATGTTACAAATAGCCCAGAGCTCCTGACAGTTATGCTGTGTAAACCGTACATGGCTTCATTGGCAGACTCCATTGTAAGTTTTAGGCTGTTGTAGCAGCTCTAACACAACATTCCTTTGGAGTCAAAATAAGGGTAAATGGGGTACTACCGGTAGTAGTATTACACTGCTTCCTATTACTGTACTATTACATTGTGTTCTAGTTCAATATATTAATATTACTTCAAACTGTGTAATCGTTACTATTACATATTCTATTCAATTCAATTTATTTCAAAACACGCAACATTAAAAAGCAAGCAATACAAATAATAATGAATGAAACGAATAACGAATGAAATACAATTAAGAAATATGTTTTGAAAAGGAGTAGACATGAAGTGTCTACCCCTGTGAACACTTTTCATAATAATGATAAGTGGCAATTCTTAGTTTTTACTTATAATGATACAAATAAATATGTGCACACAACA
The DNA here is from genome assembly GCA_025642075.2 of Ridgeia piscesae. NCBI lineage: Eukaryota > Metazoa > Annelida > Polychaeta > Sabellida > Siboglinidae > Ridgeia > Ridgeia piscesae. The sequence continues at coordinate 166,933 of JAODUO010000156.1, forward strand.
AATGTTAATTTGTCGTTATAATCATGTATATTTGCCTATGAGAATATTAATGTAACGACGTTTAAATGTATATTTGGACATTATGCTAACAAGCAATTCGTTGAGAGAATTCCACATTTTCACGCCAAATACAGGTATGGACATTGCTCTCATATTTATGCGAACATTTTCTCTGATGAATTGATGTGTTCTACGTGCAGAATATAATGGAATAGATTTTATAAATAACTGTTGAAGATCGTATGATAAAACATTATGATAGGCATCAAACATAAATAAAATGGTTTTTAGTTCAACTATATCATTGAATTTAAGGATGCGATATTCATAGAATAGGTTATTTGTATGATCCCATCGATTGGCACCGTGGATCAGTCTAATTACTCTTTTCTGTATTAATATAATACATTGTATGTTTGTCACATGTGTTTCCCCATATTTCACAACAATACATTAAGTGAGGTAAAAATAATGAACAATATAGAGTATGCATGCTGGAGTGGTCGATACAATGGCTAACTTTGTATATAACAGATGCTACTTTCGATAGCTTGGATTTCACCATGTTAATGTGGTTCTTCCAGTTTAACGATTCATCAATTAAGACGTCAAGAAATTTAGTGGCTTGAACTCTCTGTATAGTAACATTACTGATAATGATAACAACATCTTGTTGATGGGTATATCTGCCAAATAATATATAATTAGTTTTAGCAATATTTAATGACAATTTGTTTACACAAAACCACTTGTACATCTTATCAAGCTCAGTATTTAGTTCCCTTATTAAATCTGACAATTTACTATGACTATGAAATATATTTGTGTCGTCGGCGAATAAAATAAACTTCAGTAGCTTCGACACATTACACATATCGTTAACATATATTGTAAACAATAGCGGATCTAAGATAGAACCTTGAGGAACACCACACTGTATTGGTAAAAGTTCGGATTGATGTCCTGCATAACTAACGTATTGCGTTCTGTTTGATAAATAACTCCTTATCCATTGGTAAGCAACTCCGCGAATACCATAGAATTCCGGTTTCGTACATAACAGTTGGTGGTCTACTGTATCAAAAGCCTTTTGTAGGTCGATGAATACACCAATGGAGTGTTTTCGTTTATTTAAGGAGTTTGTAATTTCAGACACTACTTTTACAAGTGCATGTAGTGGACATTTTTTCCCTGAACTCATACTGGCAAGGATTCAATATGTTGCACGTTTTTGTAAATGTGTTTAGTCTGTTGATATATAGCTTTTCCAGGATTTTAGATAGTTGTGGGAGCAGGGAAATAGTTTCCCAACTTAAAAAGTGGTATGACCTTGGCGATTTAATTTTTTTCAGGAAAAGTTCCAGTTTGAAAAGATAACTTAAATATATGTGTTATTGGCTTTACAATAGATGTAATTACACTTTTAATGAGTCTAAAATCGATGTCATCGCAGTCAGTGGATGTTTTGTTTTTACAACCGTTTACAACAGATATGACTTCCCATTCGTCAATTGGTGAAAGAAACACACTTTTCATATTCCTAGAAGTTAAGTAATCATATATAGATGTTTTAGTGGGTGTTATTATGTTATTCGCTAAATCAGGTCCAATAATTGTAAAAAAATATTAAATGCATCTCTGTTTTGTTATCAACCTTGCTTCCTTCTACAATGAAATGATTGGGATAGCTGGAATGTTAAGATGTTTGCCAATTACTCTTCTCAGAATTTGCCATGTTTCTGCTATGTTATTACTGTGTTCAACTAACAATTTACTATAGTATGTTTTCTTAGATAATCTAAGTATTGAGGTAAGTTTATTTTTGTATGTTTTATATCTGGTTTCTGTGGCTAATGTCCTACCCGACAGGAACATTTTATATAGCCTATTTTTCTTTTTGCATGCATTTTTTAGTTCATTGGTTAGCCATGGATTATTTGCATAACGATTTTCAGTGTTTTAACACGTTTTACAGGGCAAGGTTTGTTCAATAGATCTTGAAATTCACATAAAAAACTGTTATATGACAAATTCACATCTAATGTGCCTGTCACATTTGGCCAAGTACGTTGATTTAATTCAGCTATAAGTTTATCAGTTGTACTGGTGTTTATAATTCTTCTATACTATGAAGGAGTTGCACACCTGCATTCAAATTGATTACGGCAAATAGCAAAATCCGGTAGATGATCACTGATGTTATCCGTAATCAATAAGCCACTATTTACTTGAAACTGCAATTCGTTCGTGAAAATATTATCTATGAGCATAGCAGTAATTTCGGTGATTCTACTTGGCTTAGTTATTAAAGGATAAAGTCCAAAACTGTACATATAATCTAAGAATGTCCTTGTATAGTTGTGCGTATTATGCTTCAATATATCAATATTGAAATCCCCACATATAGTCTTTTTTATTTAATATCACCAAGAATATTGTCTAACAATTCACAGAAAGCGCCTACATTGGCTCCTGGAGTTCGATACATGCAGTGTTTGCAAAGTATGTATGATGCTATGAAAGTTTGCATTGAGACTACGTGCATTAAAATGTATTATTGACAGTCCGTTGGTATTGTTTATGGTTGACACGTTAAATTGCAGATCATCATAATATTTGCATGATGGCAATACCCGGTTGTAAAGGTTATTTACCGGATCTAAATCTTTATCGTAATCGGAGGTACTATAATCCGTATACTGAAATGATTCAAAGTTATGATCCAACGAGGAACCAGAATCTATATACATGTTGGTACAACAGTTTACACAAGCATTTCCTCGCGTTTGAGACTAATTTCACAGAAAAGCAAACCTACGAAGTATCCCCTGTGACATGCTAATTCGATGTGTGCCTGGATGGCTGATCTCGGATTCTGCACGTGACCGCCCAGTTTAAACAAATGGCGCCAGCTGTAGCCAACGCGATCAGTTTTCGTCTGCTACCCGGTGTAACGCTGATTGGTTTTTTATGAAAAAAAAATTAATGGTTCTTTTATTAAGCAAACTGCGCTTATTACTTGACCTATTTATATAGAAAGCGACTGGACATGAAAGAAAAGGATTGGCGATGGGCAAAATGAAATGATTGGGAAGCTTTAAATGAGTTCGTTGTTTGATATGAATTGGATGTTCATTAAAAAAAAAATTACCTAGAAGGAAGTCACGATCTGTCCGCGCGGTCTTTCACAATGAGACGATCGTACACCAGTTACCGTTTGACCGCACTTCCCTCAACTTTGGCATTAGTTGTTTTCTCCTTTCCATCACGCGGGGTGATAAGTCTTCGTTCATGAAGATGCCACGCGGTTTCTCCTTGCGAACGGCTTGCAGGATGCAGTCTCGGTCCTTGTACGTCTCGAACCTGACGATGATGGTCTTTGGTCGGCCGGTAGAGTTGGGTCCCGTTCGGTGCGCATGCTCAATGCGAATACAGTAGCGTTCGCTTGAGCTTCAGGCAGTTTCAGCGCTGTGGTGAAGCTCTTCCTCACGACTGCCTCGGTGTCAGCCCAATTTCTGGCGGTGATTTCTGCTACCCCGTCGATCCGCAGATTGTTTCTTCTCATCTGATTTTTGACGTAGTCGACGCCGTCTTCCATTTCGCGTTGTGCGCAGGTTACCTGTTCGACATCTCTGGTGGTGTTGGACAGTCGATCGCTCTGGCTGTGGATGGTCATCTTCATCTCGTCTATCTCTCTCTGAGGGTACTGCAGGCTCATGCGAAGGTCCGTGATCTCTCTCACTTGCTCCCGCACCAGCTCGTCGACGCGCTTGTTGTTTGCCTCAACGAATGATTGGAGGCAGGCTTGGAAAGCCTTCTGCTGAACATCCAACATTTTCTCGAATGATACTTGTTGCTTGGTCAGTGCATCACTGACAATTGCATCGACATCCGAGTCCTCATGGTGTGAGGTCGATCGAGTCTTCCCCATTGTCTATGTGTCACAGCAGAAGTCGCACCTCTCAGTCTGGACCACACAAGTATTAGGCTGACACTTAATAGAGTGTTAAACGCTTAGCTGGAACAATGGCTTAACGGTCACTCACTTGCGCTGTCGTATGTAGAATTTTCCCGTGTTGTGTTGTCAGTATGAGCGATATTCCCAGTACGAAGAAAAAGTACGGAATAAACATACAAGTTTTTTGCACGTATGTCTGTGAAAATGTCTACTTTCTTCCCACAAATGCAAAGATATACTCACTCCCTTGCTATAATGTCACTCGTAATATGATTTCACGTATATAATAGGTAAAAATAACACTTTGTTGTGAAGCTCGTTGTGGGCATGTCTGTTCTCTCTGTTCTCTCTTGTGAATATAACCCCAAGCCTGTATTATTGCTTGTAATTTATGTTTGAAAATTAATTAATGATGGAGATTCAATGTTGTATATATACATTAACTATTCAACACCACATGGAACAATGCTAGGATCACAAAAAATATTTAGAACTAAACAGTACATTAGCCGATAATGATTAGTATAAACCCCCACTTCTTTAAAGGGATTCTTTGTAAGCTTATATACAACAGTATTTTTTCTGATATTTTGGTCTTGCAAATGTCTGAGTAACCTGGGTGTTATCTGCACAACAAGTCAATACATAACTGTGTTTATGCAAATCAGTATGAGCTTGCTGCCATGTGGGTGATTAATTATGCTGCCCGACTATAATGAATATTCATGCAGTGAATTGCTCAATGACCATTGAATTTAAAGACAGTGAACTTGCCGAAGACTGGCAAACTGAACTGAATATTTAGGACCATGTCTTATACAGATAGAAATACAGCATATAATGGAGATATCTTTTTGATATGTTGTCAGGATCATAAGTGATTAATAAAAGAAATAATTGTAATTAAATGTAGGCATATAATTACATGAAATAATTATATTAACAGGATTAATAAAAAAAAATTATTGTAAAGAGTTTAAAATTCACAGTCCCTTTAAAGGTGAAAAATGTTGTTTGAATGTTGCACATGTAACAATGGAATTGCCCCGTCAGGTTCCCACCATAAAAATGAGATGTCTTCCAAAGCCGCTCATTTGTGTAATACACCCTGTATAATATACACACACCATCCGATTTATACCACTACCAGCTCGGGTTCAGTAGCTGATCAGCCCAGATTTGTACCTGGTCAGGTGTACTTGGTGAAAAAAAACCTGAGCTCTCAACAGTGGGGACTGTGCATCCCTCACGAATCATATAATCATATTAACATGGGTCCCATCTCTATTTGGAACAGAACCAATCAGGACAATATGCACCCTGGCAGTGATTACCAATACCCTCAGTGCCAGCATAGAAAGCCAGAATAGAAAAGTTGGGAATCTTTTACTTAACAGACCTAAATTATTAGGGCCTTTTCAAAACGGTTTTATGTACAACTTTTTTGATGTGTCATTCTACATCACCATTTTATTCCACGATAAAGATGTCAGATATTAATTTTTTATTATCTTTCAGACAAATGTATTCCATCATGCTGATGTAAATGGATGTAGCCTGTTGAGATGTCAGTCAGTTAAACTGTTTATAAATTAGGATGGTCCAGACAGGGAACTTAACTTCCCACCAGCAGTCAGGCATGGTGTAATGTAGTGCTTGCCTCTGAAGGGAACATGGCTTCCAATTAGTAGTATTGGTGGCTAGTGTTCAACTACTACAGCCAACCAGTGGCTAGCAGGACACATTAAAAACCAAACACACATAAAGTCATACATGTGAACATGGAGTTATCAACAACAACCAGGGGAAAAGCAAAGCGTTTGTGGAACTTTGTGGAATGGCTATGCGTAATGCATATACACCTGTATCAAGCACACACAGAAAAAATGGCATGATGCGGTGGCTTTGGACATGTCTTGCAAGCAAGCACTGCTACACTAGTGTGTACACATCCGTACACCGACTTGCTGCCATGATACATGTGTGAGTGCAGTGTGACTCTGAATTAAATTGTTACCAAACACACAACCGTAGTTACATTCATTTATTATTATTAACTGCAACGTTTATATATAAAGAAATATGCCGTTAAAGAATATTTGTTGGTTTTACCAAAATGTCATGTTACCAAAATGTATGTTTACCAAAATGTCCTGTTACCACAATGTCTGTTACCAAAATGTCCATTACCAAAGTGTCCTTTACCAAAACGTCTGGATACCGATGTAAACAGGCCTTCTTATTTCGGAGTGGCTATACGTCCGGATACGGACAAATAGCCTGGGGGACTATTCGTCCGGATACAGACAAATAGCCTGGGCGACTATACGTCCGGATACGGACGAATAGCGTATGTCGTCCCCCTGGCTATTTGTCCGGACATATTTCTCGCGAGAGTTCAATTCAAATCATTGTTTGCATTGATATAAAATTGTCACATATTTCCCTACAAGTGAAACATTTTGTGTTTCTGTGGCATTAGTCTAAGTGGATAGTAGTGTTTCTTTGGAGATCTCTACTGTACTGAATTACACTTATAAGGTAAATTTCGAGTATCTACTAAAAATCTGGTATCGATTGATATTGAAGAATTCTGGTATCGAACCAGTAATATATCGATCGGTATCAAAGAATTCTGGTATCAAACCAGTAACATATCGATCGGTATAGAAGAATTCTGATATCGAACCAGCACTACTTCTGTTGCATACTGTGCTTCTACTGGGAACTGTGTTCTATGTGAAAATTAGACTTAATTACAACGTAAGTATCGAGTATCGAACAAAATTCAGGTATCGATCGGTATCGAACAAAACCTGGTATCGAACCAGCACTAGAACACATACACATCGAAAAAGGAAACCTGTTTTGAAAAGGCCCTGGTAGGGCTAATAACTTAGGCCAGTTAATTAATTTTAAGTCAGATAACTGAAAGGTTAGCTTGGCAAAAATTTTCTGGAAAAATACTGAGTAGTCTAATGATACCCATCCCAGCAGGCTTCTGTAATTAAGCTGTGTCAAACTATATAATTATAACAATTGAATTCGCCAGTTGCTACTGCATTGTTGGGGGACAGCACAAATATCTGCCCCAATTCGAAGAAGAATAAACGACTGGTTATGCCATGTCAAATCAAAAGGATATATATATATATATTATATGTACATACATATATATATATGTATTTCTTCTTTCGCCTTTTCCCACTAGGTGGCCCAAATTCTTGATTTCCAGAATGTTCTGTCCTGGGCATCCTCTGGGGTGATCCGCAGTGTCTGCTTATCCCTTTGGACACAATCCATCCATCTCCCTCTTGGTCTCCCCTTGGTCTTTTTCCTGGCCCTCTCATGCCAACAACTGCTCTCACTTCGTTGTTTTCTTCCATTCTCTGCATGTGTTCATACCAGCGTAGTCTCATTTCTCTTACTTTCTCTTGTATACTAGTCACTCCTAGCTCCTTTCTGATGTCCACACTCTTTACTTTGTCTCTCAGTGTTACTCCTTTAATTCTTTGCAACATCCTCATCTCTGTTTTCTCAAGAATCTGTTCCTCCTTCTTTCTAACTGTCCAACATTCTGCTCCATACAGAAGTACTGGTCTAATGACAGTCATGTAGAGCTTCATCTTTAGTTTCCTTGGCATTTTCTTGTCACTGATGACTCCGGATTGGTCTCTCCACTTGCCCCACACTGCAGAGACTGCACTGACTCTTGCTCTTACTGCTTCCTCTGAACCTCTTTCTTCACTGATGGTGACACCTAAATATTTGAATTTATTCACCTGTCTGAGGCTTGTGCCTTGGCTGTCTTTGATGTTTGCTTTTGTTCCTCTCCTGCTGCTGACCATCACTTCCATTTTCCCAATGTTGACTTTTAGTCCCTTGCTCTCCATCCCAATCTGCCAATCAAGCCATCTTCTCTGCATCTCCTCCTCTGTGTCTGTTACTACTGCCAGATCGTCAGCAAACAGCAGCTCACGTGGCAACCCACGTCTGAACTCTTCGCTGATGACATCTAGTACTATGATAAACAGGAATGGCTTAGCCCTGATCCCTGATGTAGTCCAACTTTGATGGGAAACTCATCAGTTCTGCCATGCATGGTTCTCACTACTGTTGATGCTCCATGGTATGTTGCTTCTACTAGCCTCACTAGCTTCTCTGTGACCCTTCTCCTTCGCAGACACCAATACACCACATCCCTCGGCACCCTGTCATGTGCTTTTTCCAAATCTACGAAGGTGAGGAATAAATCCTTGTGCACTTCTGTGTTTTTCTTGCAGTTGTATGATAAATACTGCATCTGTTGTACCTTTCCCTGGACTAAATCCAAATTGCATGTTGTTGACTGTGATCAGTTTTCTGAGTCTGCGCTCTACAATCTTCTGAAACATCTTCATCCCAATATGACCCATTCACATCCAAAAATATAGCACATAACACGAGCAACGTGTGGCTGAAATGAGTGAAATCATCTGAAAATATTATATCACACAGCCCGACTACACACCTCATGAGTGATTTCATTGGTTGACATCAGAAAGGGAGGTTTTGAAATTTGAAAGGAATGTATGAGGGCAGAGAAGAGTTGGTACTGACATACTCAGCAGCAGCAACCCGTGGTACAGATACCTCAAAAGATCACATATTCTAACCATAATATCTACAGACAAGTCAGTTAACAGAACCCTGCAGTGTCCTGGAAACAACTAGAAAAGAATGTTAGTTTGAATGTTATATGTCGCCTGGTAAACCCGTCCCCAAGCTTAACCCATTGACAAGAGGCACTGAGTTATTGATTGAATGTTGTTGCCCATTTTTAAGTTGATATAAGTCCACAATAAAGTTCTCATCCACCATTACCCAATGAAAGAGTACCTTGTAGTATTATGCAGGTTGCAGGGCTGGGGTCAATTCAAAAAGAATTTGAATTGATCCAATTCAAAAAGAATTTGAATTGATCCAATTCAAAAAGAATTGGAATTGATCCAATTCAATTCCGGAATTGGAGCAGGAATTTGAATTGAAAGATTTGGAACAAAATTAATTGAATTTGAATTGAAAGATTTTGAATTGAATCAGAAGTGGAAGGTTTTGAACTGAATTGGAATAAAAAAAATTGAATTGAGTTGGAATAGAATAAAAAGGAATTTAGCATCTGATATTTTCGGTGATGCTGTGAAGGATATTTTACAGACAGTTGGGAGTATTGCTGTGCAGGCAATGATGTTTATAATATGTTCTTCCTAGCTACTCATTCACCTTGCCTGTATTGATGCTTAAATACTGGTTGATTATAAATTAAAATAGTTTGAGTGAATTATCATATTTCTGCATGCTTCATAATGCTACGTGCCAGTGAGTCAAAATCATTTTAATGTGCTGATCTAGTGTTTCAACCACATTATTGTTAAGTGGGTGATGCCAGAACGAGAGCAGACTCAGTAGAACTCGGACATCTCAATTATGCAGTGAATCCAGTGATACCTGAATTAAAATGCAAAGCAATAAAATATCATTGAGTGAATTATTTTGCTTTTTGTGATTATGTGTGTGTGTTATATAATGATTATATAATTATATAAATACATAGCATACTGTATCACCCCCCTGTATGCACATTAATCATATAATTTTACAGTTAACTTTTGTTATGTGAATTGGAGCGGGAATTAGAATTGAATGATTATAGATGGAATTGAGAACAACATTTATTGAAATAAATTGAATAAAAGGAATTGCAATGAATTGGAATTGAAAGAGTGGAATTGACCCAAGTTGTCTGAATTTCTGTGAGGACATAATTATGTAGTGTGGAATGTATAGAAATTATGTTTTTGTTTAGTGTGGAATATGACAGTCGGTGTGTGTCTGCGTATCATTTAGCATAAATGACAGGTAACTGTCTGATTCTAGCAGGAATGAAGGGATGTCAGGTTTAAATGTGGTTTATGGGAAACTGAAGTATTAGAATTTTATGAATTTTCCATGGCACGTCTACCAGTGGATGATAAATATGCTGTGAAATTTTTGATAACAGATAAATTTGATAGGAAATGAAGGAAACATTATATGGAAAAGGCAAATGTGGTTTTAGTCCAGTTGAATGAATTAATTAAATTTATTTCAACAATAACACATTTCACATCATACATATACAGTGCATACAATACAAATTGTTGAAAAAAGGATAAAAGAAGTACTTATAAAAATTATTTAATTAATTAAATAATTTTTGTTGTTCATAATGCATCTGCAAAGAGAGTGCAATAAGAACAGGTGCAACAACATTATTTACATGTATAAGTCAGTATAACCATATATTTGATTGAAAGAAAATATTGGAACATTTAGTAATGAAAAACTTGTGTCAAAAATTAAAAATTTTGGATGCCAATGTGCACATTGACAATAGTGTTGAGGAACACCTCCCTGCTGGTGTGGAGAATGCTTGGATTACATGGAAGGCGTAAAACCGATTCCACACACAGGGTGGCTGGTTGAGAGCCAATATGCTGAAACGGGGCAGAGAACTATGACTGTGGTGCTAGGCACACCATGCAGCATCTCCTGGTCTGCGAGCTGAGAGTGCATGCCCTTATGATGGCCAATGATATCACCATCAAATATCCCAATTAAGTACTGGGAGAAATTCAGATAGGCTGGTGAAAGGACACGAATGAATGAATTGAATGTAGTCAAGACATGGAAGTATATATTTATATAAGAGACATAGCAATATAATAATATAGTAATTGCAAAGTATATAGGGCCTACACACACACACACACACACACACACACACGCATGCACGCACACACACACACACAATATAGGCATCGTATAATGCCTGCCATGACCAGGGATTGAACCAGCATGACAGCTGGAAATGTTAACCACTACATTAAATTATCTCTGCTTCTCATGCCACTATCCGCAGGTATTTGATAATCTTCCAGTTAACTTAACGGGCCTAAATTATTAGGGCCTTTAAAGAATGGTTAATTTTTTTATGTGTACCCCGGTACATGTTCATCACTTCTGGGGCATATTTTTTTTTTAAATTGTGTTTTTGATCAATTCAATGCTGTTGAATCAATGTAAACAAGCTGATGTTACAGGGCATCCGCAAAGACAATAATATATTGTGACTATGTCCTTAAAATAGGCACTTCAACAACAAATTCAAAATCATCATAGGATGTTGGAAATAGGCTCAAATGAAAGGTAATAAGTTACAGATCACATAACTGTTCAATTTATTATGATATCTTTATTAGAAGTTATTGCAATTTAAAGACGAAAAAATTGTGCAAAATTTATGTATCTCATAATGGTTTTAAAATGAGCCAATTTATTTGTTTTCTGTTTATAAATATTTGAAAAGTGACTTTAAAATGGCATAACTTTGTTATTTACATGACTATTAAAATACTTTTTGCATTGTTTTGAAATGCATTGAATGGAGTAATAAATTTGCTATATTGATTTGTTTGCACTAATTAATTCAGTTAATTAGTTAATATTAGTTAAGTAGTGCACATTAGTAACAGACCAACACATTCTAATCAAGATCAGCATAGCCCATAAATATGAAGATATTTATACATATTATGCAGTCTGCATAACCACATTGACTATGATAATAAATATATATTAACTAGTCATGTAATAATAAATAAATAAATTAGTTAATAGGCGATAATTAGCAGGCAACCTCAACAGACAGAAACTGTTTTGTAAAATGCCACAATGTCCATGAATATATGTTTATAATATTATTATAAACATGAAATTTGTAGAACCACCTTACTTATGGTAAGAGATATACATTAAACAGTTATGTAATATTAATAATAAACTAAACAAATAAATCAATTAGATTAGTAGCCGTGCTTCGTATAGACTTACACATGAATAAAAGGCCTTAATGTCCATAATTATTAAGACATTCCCACATTAATTACGGTAGTAAATACACATTACCCAGTAATTTCATATTAACACTAACTTAATTAATAAGTTAATATTGGCTAATGTTAGCATGCTAACTCGACTAATGGTTACATTTTGATGAAAGCCTGCAGTAAATAATTATGAAGTAAATATAATTTATGCAATGTTTAGAACCACATGAAACATTATGATAAACCATCAATAAATACATGTCATTACAGCATAAATAATAACTTTATTAATAAATATTAACTAAATAACAAACTCAACAGATCAATGCATGACAATGAAGCACAGTTGTCACACTTCACTTGTTTATGGATGATCGTGGTTACAGGTTGGACAAATGCTTTAGGCTCAGTAGAGGCCATTAATAAAATTTTATTGTTTCATAATATTCTGCATTTCAACATGAACTTGATGAAGTAATGTTTATAAACTGTTCACAGTGTTTCATCACCGACTCCGACATCTCTCGTGCCAAATGCAAGACTGCTTTCTGCGTTACCTTCCACAGGGATAAAGTGCAAGATGAAGAAGCTGCTCACATTACTCCGCCTCACTATGTTCAGTGTAGATATGTGTATTATGTGACACATTCAGCGAGACAAGTTATGTAATAAATTAGAAATTAGTGTAAGCGGATGATGCATGTGATATATTGAAGCGTTTGTAGGTTTGGTATCTTCACAGTTAATCGACAGGTACAGTTTTGTTCAAGCAATAAAATAATGTGTTCTTGTCTATTAAAACTGCAGTGTTCCTGTCACGTTCACAGGGACTATATCTTCAGAGAGCATAGATATGTTGCTGTGTCAACTTCAGTCAAACGAAGGTTGTAGTTATGTATACACGTGTGTAATTTTTCAGGTGCGAGATTTCTGAAATAAAACAATTCAAAGTACATGCAATAACTACAATCATTCATCAAGCACATTATGTCAGTATTATTGTATATTCATGCCAATCATTTACATAAATAACAAATAATAATTATTAGTAATGTTTAACATTTCTAGAAGTAATTGCATTATTATTAATTATAATTAGGAATAGTAGTAGTGATATTTTATTCACAATATATCATAAAACAGGAGTACACTAAATACCATTACAATCACCTTATTAACATAGTGGACCTGTAACAATATAAATAACACACAAATAAATATTAAATACAAGCAAATCTGTTAGTACGTAGTTCTAGCCTCTAGCCCAAGCGCCAAGGCCAGGGCAGGTATAAACTGACAGCACAGAATGACAGATCGGTTAAACTTAAATGTCATGATTTTTTAAAGCCATATAATGTAGGCTATTAATAAATAAATAAATACAAAGACACACATTCTTAGCTAGACTATTTTATTGTTGTAATTAATTTAAATTCATAACGGAACGTTATCCAAAAGAATAACTCACAATCTGAGTCACTGATGTGGTCTTGAAGCAAGTGAAGTGCACAAATCGTCACCACAGAACCACATAGAATGATAGATTAGGTTAAACATAAAATATGTTCTCTTCAACAAACATATACAGCTTAAGCCAACCTTTTGGTGACATGCACGCAAATTCTTCACTGACACACACATGACAACGCCTACGCTAACCAGGCTACCAATGGCAATGGTGAAACAATTTTTTTGCATGGCTCAAAACTATATTTCGCGCCCGCGCACGCCAAAAAATTCTTCACCACAGGTTACAATAAACCTCATAGATTACCTTAGATACAAACTAATTCCTCAGTTTGACACCTATATTGCTTAACCCAAATTGTTTTGGTGACACACATGCAATTTCATTGAGATGCAAGTCTTGACAACGGTAAAACTTGACGTTGTTAGAATGGCGTGCATTTCGCGCCCATCAATGCCAAATATTTTTCACGACAGACTAATCAAACATCCATAGATTATATAAAACACATAATATTTCACCAGTTTTGTTGGCATATTTGGTAAATTCATTCATGAAAAACTGCTACGTCATCATATCGATGAAATTTTAAAATTAAAACGACATAAATAAAGTTAGACTTACCACCAAGATGGAGCCGCAATCCGATGACGTCAATCATGAAAAATGCGTGCGAATCAGACAATTAAAACAAAACGCTACCCAGGTCCAAGTAAACGACACGACGCAAATGCTACGCAGCTTTGCGCGCATGTAAAATCACCATGGCAGCAGATTTTTTTGAAGTGCCTACTTAAAACTAAGGTTACATTGCTTAAACTGATAACAAATATTGCTATATACAGTCGTGCCTCGCTATAACGTGGTAGTTGGGGTCCACGAAATGGTTCCGCGTTATAAACGAGGCGCGTTATAGATTATATTCCACCAGGGGCGCCACCACCCCAAAACAGCAACCAAAGCCAATGTGCTGGTTGCGCGCGGTGTATGCGTGATTTATAAAACTAACTGACATTGAAACCAACGTAAATGTGTATTACATTAAAATAATATACACTGTCGAATGTTGAACTGAGTCAATCTTGCGAATGGTGTATAGTTTTGAAATAAATTCAGAGCCAACGCGCCTCGTCTGGCAATGCGAACTGAGGCGGAGCGATAACACAGGAGTGCTGTCGCAGTCTAAAATAACCTTGACTCGGCAGCCGAAACGCACAAATGAATTGACATGTTGCCGAAGTCGGTCAATATTAAAACTTATACTAATTGCGCTCACTATTGGCTTGATTTCATCTTTCAATCAATCCCAAAATATAAATTTAGATCGCACATTTACCGTGCCGATTTATAATGCCGTGCCGATTTATAATGCAATTCACGGTGGTTCGAGGCTACTGTGTTTCATATGCAGTTGACGAATTTGTATATTTGCGCACAAATAAATGTTTTTTTTCATAGACGTAGTGAAGAAAACGTTAGCCTGCCATTTCAGTATCATAATTATTGTTCGTCACCGCCCGATTCGTAAGCAATTTAATTGCCATTTACAAGTCGGCCAAGACGCCCGTTCGCAGAAGCCACAGCGAATGGGCGCCTTCGCCAAAGCCACAGCGAACTGGCTGGAGACAAGCGCGATCGATATCGGTGCAAACAAACAGGCTTTGTACCAAATTTACTGTGCCTAAAGTTAATTAAATGCAATCAAAGGAATTGGTAATGTTTTAAACAAACACTTAAGAAATTACGACACAAACCAAGTGCTGGTTACACAATAGATCGGTTATAAAAACTATTTGATTGGTATTGCAAAGCCGACGGCAGACAGCAGAGCAGAAGTAAGGGGCACAACAAACAACAAACTCAGCAACGCAGTTGTACTTCTGTGTTAAATTTCTTAATATCATTAAATTTTTTCTAGATACACCTGTACAAGATAAACATGAGGACTTCATAAAAATAAGTGACAGTTAATTACAGCATTATTGTTAGCTGTAGCGCCCATTTCCCCCTGGCGGCAGAAATTCGGGGTCCACGACCGACCGCGTTATAGCCGATTCGCGTTATACCGAATCGCGTTATAGTGAGGCGAGCCTGTATATATTGTTTTTATTTCGACCTTGCAATGCACATGCAAGACAGTAGCTTATTTGCGTTGACTCGATGGCATTAAATTGCTCTAACACACAATAAAAAAATGTATGTATGACTTCTTTGTACCAGAAGTAATACATGTAGTCTTTGTAGAATGACATTCCGAACCCATGGGCCATACATGTATACACATCGAAAAGGTGATAAAAACGTTTAGAAAAGGGCATTTTAGGGCAGTTAACTGGAAGATTACCCAATAAACACCCTTTCCTACCTGCTAACAACTAAGTAACTGCTCTGGCCTCTGCGAATAGCCCCGGCCAGAGGGTTAACATAAATACATAATCAAGGACTAGCAATAGCACTTTTGTTGAATCTTGACCCACCTTGATTTCGCTGTTATTTCATAGCCATATTTGGCCTAAATGTGGCACCCCAGTTGCATCAGCCAACATAATCCGAGGGATGTTTATATGTTAACACTCATTTGATAATTTCCCGTCTGCTAACATAAATTCAAAAACAGGAAGTACGCGAATGAGTGGAATAGGCAAAAATTAACACCAACACACCATGCATTGGCTATACCTGTTATAACCGAGAATTGTCACAGTAACGGAAAAACACAGTACGGACCCCCGGGTGTAATATTCATCTCATAAATACGGCATGTTGCTTATTTTAAGGGGTGGGTGGCAACCATAATTGCATAAATTCTCATTTTTAAATCTTGATTTGTATCTAATTTATAATCTAAATATACCAGTCCAATGGCAATGATTAGGTTTAGGGTTATAACCGTGTGAAGTACATAATAATAATGATTAAAATATACATCACGTAATCAGTTTGTTATTGTAATTGAATTGTTTTATCTGATTAATTTTTCTTGTTATAATAACATATCCATCCATCCATCCATCTCACATAGCTTAGCCTTAGGCTTAGGCATGGGGGCCGTAGTGGCGTATCTTTAGACCCGTGGCGTAACCGTACGTGGGGATGCGCGCGCATTTGTTTTTCCAATTCTGCGCACGCATGTTGCGTCAATCTTGTCGCATCGATACGGTGGAATGACACGAGGGGACATACCACCAAATGGAGGCCTACGTACGCCATTACCCTGGTTGAATGGAAATTATATTTCTGCGTAGCGTTATATCACGGACTTATAATATGCACTGGACTGCTGTCTCCGCCGCTCGCAGCGCTTCGCGAGCGGCGGAGTTGGCTGCAAAGGTCACGAGCGCACAAGATGTACTCCCCACTTCCGGTCTACTAGCCACTGCGATGGAGATGCCAAACATCGACAGGATTCTTGCGGTGAATATAACTGTTTAATTCAATAATAGTGATAATTTTCCTAAACGATGACTGTACCTAGTTTTGTAAATGTTATGGCTATCTCCAGTGTAGTTCTAAATGGTTTATTTAATTCTATTTTCGTCGTACATGACGTATAATATGCATCGGGGTGTCGGCGTAATGGCGTAAACAATACCGAAGGCAAGGCTAACTTTTTTCTTGGGCAAGTGACGCAAGTTTTAACTAGTCTTGCTATGGGTGTAAGTTCATAGATTGGAATTATATATAATGTTTAAATATTCATAATAATTTGTTAATCTCAAGCCAGTTTAACAACAGCCGATCATTTAACCGATCTGTCATTCTGTGCTATCAGTTTATACCAGCCCTTGCTTGGCCTACCTTGAATTTACCTTGAATTTACCTTGAATCCTCTTCTACTACGTAGTCGAGGAGTTGACGAGGAAGGGAGTCAATCGCTGACTCGTGTAATCCTCCGCCCTATTTCGTAGATACTTGTCAATGTAACCCTTAAATTGGTTGACGCTTGCGGACATAACAGCACTTCCAGGAAGTCTATTCCAATCGTTTACTATCCTTTGAGTGAAAGAGTACTTTCTTATATCAAGCCTAGAGTGTAATTTGTGTATTTTGTAAGGGTGCCCTCTTGTTTTGCCATCCTCATTTTCCATAATAAAGAAATCGGCAGGAAAAATACTATCCAACCCATTTATTATTTTAAAAACTTCCAATAAATCGGCTCTCATCCTTCTTGTTTCCAAAGTTGTTATTTTTAGTATTCTTAGTCGACCTGGATAGTCTAAATGCCTTAATTCAGGAATAATCCTGCTCATCCTTCGTTGTATAGATTCTAATAAATCTATATCTTTCTGTTTAAATGGGCGCCATGCCTGAATACAGTAATCAAGGTGAGGTCTCACTAAGGATTTATATAGTTTTAAAACTACCTCTTTGGTTTTATATTTAAAGGCTCTATTTATCATGCCTAGCATTGCATTTGCCTTATTAGCTGCCCTGACACATTGCTTTGTTACATCCAGTGTTTCTGTGATTATGACCCCTAAGTCTCTCTCCTCGTGTGTTGTTTCAATGCATTCCTTTCCCATAAAATAATCATACTATTTATTGTTGTATCCGTAATGTATACATTTACATTTTTCAGCATTGAACAACATCGACCATTCACTGCTCCACTCATTTAGGGTACTCAGATCTTTTTGTAATTTTTCCGCGTCCTCATACGTTGATACCTGACTAAAAAGCTTAGTGTCATCAGCAAATTTAAGAATATGATTTCTCACACCCTCATCTAGGTCATTTATAAATATTACAAATAAAACCGGACCCAACACAGACCCCTGTGGGACTCCACTCCTTACTGGTGACCATTCAGAAGTTTTCCCATTTACGACAACACGTTGGACTCTGTCAGTTAGCCATTCGGTTATCCAGTCACTTACACTACCTCCTATGCCATGTGACCTCTAGCCTGGCATGGGGAACTCTATCGAACGCTTTACTGAAATCCAAATAAATCGAGTCTACAGGTAATCCTTGGTCTATATACATTGTTACTTTATCAAGGTAAACTAGAAGGTTGGTCAAACATGAATGACCTTTCCAAAAACCATGCTGTGATGGCTTAATTAGCTCATTTTTTTTGGAGATGCCTGATGATCTCATCTCTTATGGTGGATTCATTTTGTTCCTTTGTTTTTGTATATAGGTGTTACATTTGCTTTTTTCCAATCCAGAGGGACTTCTCCCATTTCTATACTGCCATTAAATATATCACACAATGGGGAGGCGATAGCTGAAGATACTTCTCTTAACATTGAGGAATTAAAATTGTCTATTCCAGGAGCTTTATTTGGTTTCATTTTTGACAGTTTTTCTTGCACTATTGCTATTGTAAACTCAATGGTTTGGAGTGATTCTTCTATTGTCTTTGTGAAAATATTCACAGGATCAGGTAAATTACTCATTTCCTCGTCAGTGTATACTGAAGCAAAATAGTCATTAATTAAGTTCGCTACCTGAATTGAGTCTGTTATCACTTCTCCCATAAGATCGACAAGGGGCCCAACGCTGTCTTTTGTCCTAGTTTTAGATCTTGTATGTGCATAGAAGGACTTAGGATCTGTTTTTATATTCTCAGCAAGTTTTTTCTCAAAGTACCGTTTGGCCTTTTTCACTTCATACTGGGCTTTATTGCGTTGGCGTTTGTATGCTTCATATAGATGGTACTCTCTGGTTTCCCTGTATCTCTTCCACATGTGGTATTTTTTTCTTCTTGCTAGTTCGGCCCTCTTTGACATCCATCTTGGCTTTTTGTTCCTTTTCTTTGTTGAGATAGGTACAAAACGCTGCACAGCAGAGTTAACTACAGCTTTAAAATGATCCCATTTTGTGTTTACATCAATATTCTGGAATGCCTGTTCCCAGTCATAGTCACTTAAAAATTTCCTCATTTCCTCATAATTCCCTCTCTTGTAATCATAATATGTCTCTCTCCACTCTTTAACCTGTACCGATACTATGACATCACATGTCACAATGTTATGGTCACTGAATGGATCTTTTACCCTAACGGCATCAATCATATTCGGTTCTGTTGATAAAATCAAATCTAATATGGTCTCACCCCTAGTTTCAACATGTACATGTTGGTTAGAAATAAATCTTGGGTAAGTTCAAGGAACCTTGCCCCTTCTGCTCCCGCCTGCATCCTCTTCCAGTCTATACTTCTGTGATTAAAATCACCAAATATCACAACATTGTTGCATGCTGCACATGCTTTCCGCATGACGTCATGTAAAGCTAGTTCTTTCTCTAAATCTGCAGATGTGCTATGGTAACATACCCCGACAAGTAGGGACCCTGTCATGGTATTTATTCGACACCATACTGTTTCAGTGTTTGGAGTTTTAGTAAGCTCCTCACAGATAACATAATGTAAATTGCCTCTTATGTATATGATACAGCCACCTCCTTTCATGTCCTCTCTATCATTTCGAACTAAATTGTATCCCTCCAGGTTCAGTTCTGCATCTGTTATGTCTTTGTGTGCCCATGTTTCGGTTATGCATATTATATCCGGGTTTTCCTCAACTGCAATACACTGCAGTTCATCCAATTTGTTCATAATGCTTCTAGCATTTACAGATACAACTTTAAGTTTATGTACAGTTATGTGCCCAGTGCTCATTTTTTCGTCATTTTTATCCCCTTCACCCATTTTGTGCAAATTTTTAGTGTCATTATACAAGTCAGTGCTGGTGCCTACTTTTTTGCCGGTTTTGTGGACTGGCTTCCCCTCCTTGTGGTTGTCATTTTAGGCTGGCTATTCCTTCGAAGAGGTGGTGTTTTACGTGCAGCAGATGTTGACCTGCTCCTCCTGGGGGGGACTCCCTCCCTGGTGCCTAGGCCCAAGCCCAGTTAGGCATTGCTAACTGTTTTCAATATTTACTGCCATTCGCTTGTATTTATTATTGATTTGTGTTATTTATATTTTGATGATTGTTCATGTGCAATTTATTTATTCTGATCCTGTTTTATTATTGTGAATAAAATATCACTACAACTATTCCTAATTATAATTAATAATAATGCATTTTACTTCTAGAAATTTAAGCATTACTAAGAATTGTGTATTTGTTATTTCTAGTATATGTATTTAAATGCTTGGCATGGATATACAATAATTCTATGTGTTTGATTAATTATTGTAGTTATTACATGCACTTTGAATTGTTTTATTTCAGAAATCTCGCACCTGAAAGTTACACACATTACGTGTATGCATGATTACAAGCTTCATCTGGCTGAAGATGACACAGCAACATATCTACGCTGTCTAAAGATACAGTCCCTGTGAACATGACATATACACTGCAGTTTTAATAGACAAGAACACAGCATTATTGCATTGCCTGAACAAATATAAGTCCGTGGTTATATCACAGCTGCAAAATAATTATATTTGTCAGACAGTGAAAAGGTGCGTATGCATACAGGTGTAATTTGGCCTAGAGGTGTCAACATTGGCAATCGGCCGCTGATTGAAGCAAAAATGAAGGGGTGTCAGGTTAGAGACTGGATTGTAGGAGAAAGAGATATGTAATTTTCACGAATTTTATACATGACATGTGTTGATAGAGACTAATTAATGTCTGAAATTTCCAATACCATGGATTTATAATCCTAGTGGGAAATCAAAGAAACGCCTATGGAAAATCAATTGGTGGTCTCTACCCACGAGGGAGCCATGTTTTCGACATACTTATAAATCTGGGTAGTGCTATAAAGATATGGCAGTAGAGCTTAGCCTTGTGTATGTGCAGGGAAATTCACATACTTTTGGAACTGACAGGTACTAAGGATAAGGCTCACGTATAGAAATCAGGTATACCTGGATTTGGCTGGAAATCATGCGAATGCGCCTATCGAATGCCGTACCTTAAATTTAGACAAACGATGCTAAAAATACAGTCAAGTAACAAAAAATAAAAGCATGCGCAGAATGAATGCCGTACTTTTAGACTGGCAACCCGCCTAAACCACGGACTTATATGCACATAAGTCCGTGCCTAAACGTACTACGGTATACGGGTCACGTGCGCGTGCTACTGCCATACAATAATGGGTCTTAATTAACACGCAGGTTTTACACATTTCTGTCCATTTACTCAAATGTTTCCATTTGCCCTTATTCATATGTTATGTTTAACGTTGACCTATACATCTTTGTAATCAATTAGTATAAAATAACAACAACAAACTTTCTAAAACACGCTGTTACACCCTATCTACCAAGACATGCTACGGTTAGGGTGCTTCCTCTATTCAAGCCATCAAGGCCAAGTATCCATCACCTGATGCCCGATCATATTCCAAAATACCTAGATTCCATACGTTTAGAAAAATTGAAATACTGTATTTTGCATAGGTGATAATTATGATAGAACGCACTTAATCAAATGTTAATTCTCCATCTTCCACCACAATGAATGCTGTTCTGATTTTTAGCATTTGTCAAATTTCCAGTGAATCATAAAACAGATGGACACATATTTCCTAATTATGTTTGAATCTCTGCACTGTGGAAGATACATCAGGCAGATTTGAGAAGATCCAAGGGGATGTATCAGTGATGAAAACAGGAAATAAAACACTGAAGACCAATGCCACCCTCACTTGGGACTTCAAGGAATTAGGGAATATTTGAAAGTCCACCAAACATGATGCTTTTAGCACTGGTTCAATGGCCACTAATGCATGATGTAGGCCTTATGGTTTTCCAATCCAAAACTGCTATTTGCATTTATCTAATAATTGGTTAATGCTATTGTAACAATCAATTACACCATGGGCATGTTTTTTTTCACTGTACATGGCTCCATTTCACTCAGCTTTATGAAAGATTATCTGGCTATAGAGAGCGGTGGCAGTATGAATAGTTTCCGTTCATTAATTGCAGCATTGCTGGATGCTTCTCAGAGAAGCCGACATGGTGTTCAATTGAACATGTCTGCCAGCAAGCAAAGTGCTTTGAGCAATCCTTAGGATGGGAGATTGTGATATAAGAACTTACCTTTTTACTTTTCTATTTTTACTCATCCCATAGGCCATGTCATTGGGCTTGAAATTAACAACAAAAAGCTATGCTTATGAGACAGTTTCAATAATTACCCTGATACACAGCTGCAACAACGAGAATATCTTGTGAATAAGAAAAACAAATTGTTACAACTGTTCATTTGGAACATTTATTGGGAAAGTTTTAGTTTCACATACATTACAGAGAAATATGCACTGTTTCCATTAAACCATTCCATTTTGGGAATGATGTTGTATAACCATTTCTCAACAATGTAAATACAGCAAAACTTAATAATGTATATGCAGTGAAGGCTCTGACTTATAGCACCCATGGCACCACAAACAAAATATGATAATAAAGATCACCTTTCACATTGTTTTGGAAATGGCAAGAAACAACAGAGGAAACAAATATTGGCAAGGAACAGACATGCTACTGGAATAGACGTGAAACTCGACAAAAAACACAAACTAATGCAGTACATAGAACATATCACACAGTCTCACATCATGTTATTGCACCAAAGTCTTATAGCAGCACTGGCCACATTAGACATATTAAATAAAAAAATACTCTATTATCATTCATGCTGCATTAATTAACAGCTAAAAACGGAAGAATTACGTGACTGAAAATCCCTTAACTACTATGTAATCCACTTCTGAATTATGAATATAATCCTTTGGCACATCCAGTATAATAAATTCTGTCAATATCAGTGACAGAATGTCAGAAGGTGACTTATTCACCACGTATTGCACAGAATCACAGTCGAGGTACAATAATGACATTGCTTGGCCTTCGTGAACACTTGGTTGCCATTCGACAGGAATGAGTGACCAATTCACTCACTACGACGTGGAGCCATATTTATGTTGGAAACTAGATCTTGCTTGATCCAGTCAGTGGCAGGAGGATGTTATACAAAAAAGAACATTACTAACAAAACATGAGCACATCCAAACAAGATTTGGGTGAAATATATCAACTTGTATAAATGCACCCTATTTTATATTTGCAAGTGTAACTTCACAGGTAGCAAGCAATCTTCAGTATTTGGTCTTTCGAACTATTTATCTGTGTAAAATATTAATCTAATCTGTCAAAGCATTATAAGTGTATAACATATAAAAAGGTGAACTCCTTGTTGATTTTAGCTGTTACAGAAGCAAATAACTGCCAACATTGCAAAACCATGGCAGACCTCACAATAAATGTAAAGTAAGTTTAAAATTGTTACCATGACTAATGCACAGGAAATAAGTCCTGCGACACTTCGGCACACTGCCATAGGTGACTTTAGTAGCTAGTTTCCAATACAGTTGAAACTATATACCCCCGGGGTAGTTATATAATTATGAAATAGAACAGTTGCAGCCAACTATATTTTCTCCAAATAGTTCATTTAACACAGCCATGGTGTATAAAGATAGAATACATTTAAAATCAGCTGAAAGATCATGCTGAAAGTCACAATCAGGCATCACATAAATCAAGATGTCCACGCTGTCAGTGCTTCCCATTTGCAACAATGTTCCTGTCCGCCTTTCCTTCCCGTGATTTACTACGCCGTTTGCGCAGTTTCCAAGAGCCTCCAGTCCAGCTCTTCCTGTGAACCCTGGTGTCACCCTTATTTAGGGTACCTGACTGCATGCAGGTCATGACCTGGGGTGAACATGGTACCGGGGGCTGCAGGTAGTTACAGTCGAGTGGGGTCACCAAATGCAAAGTGAGGTTATCACCAGCTGCCCGGATGAGTGAGATGACTTCGTTGTGACAGCCCCGTTTGACATCATTGTAACTGACAGCAGTTATGAAGTCTCCCGCTCTCATGCATGCTCTCTGTAAACATATACATAAAGAAGAAATGGGCCAAGTGGCACTGAAGTCTTGTGGACTGTATAGTATTTTGTGAAAACAGCAGACAATATCGAATAGTGTATAATTTTTCACTTCTAGTTATTTAGAATATAAATTTTCTATCTTTGTCAATTGTATCTTTAACCAGTAGACACCAGTCACATCAATTTAAAGATAATTTCTTTGCTTATCCATATGAGATGACAAGAAATACAGCCAAATTGCATGAATCGAGTGACACAATTTGTCATTAATGGTTTTTAGTCAAGATGGAGTTACCTACTTCCAATCCAATGCAGCAGGCAGTATCAATAAAGTGTATGAATTTTCACTTGGTAGTTGTCTAGAATATTAATTTTCTATCTTTGTTAATTGTCACTTACAGACAACAATATATATTTAACCAGTAGACACCAAAGTCATAATTTTAAAGATACTTAAACACCAAAATAAACACAAACAAGCATATAAAATTGGTAGTTTAAACGAAGATATAGCTTCAAACATTATTATATGCAGTAACTGTCCAGTTTAACAGGGATCTGCTGGGTTAGTGTTATAGCCCGCTACCAGGCTATGGACCAGCAATTAGCTATGTAGTCGTCCCTATACACTCTACTGGGCTATTTACATAGCCTCTAACAGAGAAATTACTTACGCAGCTTCTTTGTATATACAAATCACCAAAGG
This sequence comes from Ridgeia piscesae, assembly GCA_025642075.2. Classification (NCBI taxonomy): domain Eukaryota; kingdom Metazoa; phylum Annelida; class Polychaeta; order Sabellida; family Siboglinidae; genus Ridgeia; species Ridgeia piscesae. Next base: position 191,835 of record JAODUO010000156.1, read on the forward strand.
AGGGCCACGAGAGGAGCTAAAAGTTCAGACAGAAATAGGCAAAAAAAATACATTTTGCTTTTTGGGCAGGCCCTGAGATGCCCTTACAAGACTAGCGAACTAAAAATTTCTTATCTACAATGAAAATAGCCTCAGATACATTTATGCAAAATTAGAGGAAAAGCTTCCGAAAAGTGTTTGAATAAAATAGGAAAACTTGTAAATGTACAATTTTTAGTCGAGTTGCCACCCTATTATGTACAGTAGGGAACCTGGAAATAGTTGGTCGTGTAAAGTGTTTTTGCTGAATCATAGATTATGTGCCCCTGAACTCAAATCTGTGGGTTGGCAATGCGCCATCCTTGGGCAACTCGTGGGAACCACTAAAATCCAAGATGGCTACTATGATCCTGGTAAATTACAAAATATGCTAGGAATATAATTTTTGTATGTACACGCATGCTTTGGCGTATGGGGAATTATTATGAACCGTTCATAATAATGTCCGACTGTTCCCGTGACCAAAATGGCCGCCATTTTCACCAACAATAGCCAAAATCGAGCATAATTTTATTGACTTTTGCTATATAAATATGATTTAATTTTTTCCATTCCTATGTTTTACCATATCAGGACTTAAAAGTAACTATTTCAACTGATGATGTGCAAGAGCCATGATTTTGTGCTTATTCCTACGTTTTAGCATATGGACAAGAACATACTACTGGTATATACTTATACTGCCTTAAATATACGTGAAATAAATACATTTACTGTTTCAACATTATGAGGAATTAAAAGTAAGCATTCACACCCAATTAATTTGTTCTTATAAAATAAAAATTGACACCATTTTACAATATCATGGCTACCGGGATGTAACGTGAACTAATAAAGAGAATGCTTGTATTAATTGTGCGCAGCTGTGGCCATGGTGTATCTCATAGTGAACCTCCCGTGTGTAGACATAGGTCTCAACAGCTAGACTTGAAAACACATTGCTTTTTTGCGCCGAGGAGTATCTGCCCACAGATCCCAAACATCTTGAGAGATAAGCATTTCTGCCTGTGTAGATAGGCCTGGTATGAAGACATTCAAAGAAGTGTACTGGACATCTGTGAGTGTAGAAATGATGAATAGAGTTATCGGGTTGATGTAAGAATCTGCGGGGAAGCAGATCTTATTAAGGCTGAAGCCCGATATTGTAAGTTATGCTACGATAGGTTCTGTAAACTTCCTCGTGCCAGTTGTACATGTAGGTGTGTCAAGCCTAGCCATGCTCGCTAATCTCTGTGATTACTTTGGTGAGGAGATCGTTGTTTTACACATTGAGGGTTGTGCATCTATTGTTGGTTTCACAGATGGTGTAGGCAAGACAGTGAAGGTGGTCAAGTATGACGGTGTAGATGATGAGAGTGTAGAAACTGTTGTACGTAGGGTGAAAGCTGAAGCTCTAGCTCTTCATCGTAGCAATGATTATGATTTAAGCCAGTTCACATTTGAGATGACAGTTGCCAATATATGTCCTACTTTGCTAGCATTAGTTTCTCAATTGGTATCCAATGGAGAATTTAATTAATCAGCAGTAACCATATCACAGTGCATTCAACAGCACATTTCCAACTGCACAAATCGAACCACTCTTGGTCTTGCTGTGAAGTTACATCATAAAAGGTAGTTCAGAATAGATAAAGTTGCTCAACGTTGTGATGGAATGGTACACAGGCCCGAAGAAAGTGAACCCCCTCTTATGGTATGTAGGTCTGGCCCACCATTCACTGTGTATGCACTACAGGGAAGTCTAGAATGTGCCCAGATCGTGGATACTCAATGGCTGAACTCCCTCCTGTATGATTCAAATGCTATCGAATGGGAGGCTATAATGCTGCTTTGGCGAGAGTGGAATATTCCCCCAAACCAGCCACTATCTACATGTTTGGTCCTCTGGTCGACGCACCACCATCCCACCCTGACACTGTTCTCACGACGCTGTCATACTTCGAGAGAACTCTCACTGAACTTGGGATGAAGACCTCAAATCTATCCGCTGACATGCAACTTTACATCGTAGCAACACTTATCAAGTGGGCCAGTCACGGGAACCGCTTCAAGTCAGTCATTCTTCGACCTGGTGGCATGCATACCCTCATGTCGTTCAATGGCTGCATTGGACACTTGATGAAAGCTAGTGGTCTTGGTGTACTTGTTGGGGCTGCATTTAGTGACCATGAATGGCAAGGCGTGGGTGAGATCAATGCGTGCCTTTCGTATGGTGACAGCAGCATTGCTATACGACTTCCTCAAAGATGGTCTCAAGACATTCGAAGATATCAGTCAGTATCTTGACACAGCTGGAGAACACCCAAACGGTAGGCTGTGGGTTGACTGCCTCATACGGCCTATGCTCATTGAGCACCAATTCGAATGTGCTGAGTGCGATTGTGATTATCTTTTGCAGCAGCACTGCTACCAGCAAATGCTACCCTACTTCTTCGCAGCTGGCCACTGGCAATACACTAGATACATTACATGGCACGTGATGGATCATGAGATGAAGGAGCAGAAATGTAAGGAGAATGGGGAATAACCTTTTCTATGAGAACGTAATGGGAATGATTTATCGTTTAAATACCAATGGTTAATAATGTACACTCTGTTAATGCCCAAATGAAACTTGTCATTGCAAACAAGTTCTCAGTGTGTACCAATTATATAATTGAGTACTTCTGACGTTATACTTTTAAATTGTACCATTTTGTGTCATTTCCCAAGCTTTTTGTGCTTCTTATCCGCTGTAGTAGACTAGTAGTATACATATATATGAAGGTACAACTATTAGCCTTCCTGGAACTCAGTCATGATGAATGTTCAATGCTGAAGAGGAACTGTAAATAAATCTTCAAGCTATTTTCGGTTGAAATGGCGGCCATCTTGAATTTGTGTCACGTGACCATAGACATACATCATTGAACATTTTTACATAAAATTCCTCATATGTTGGTACATTGCATGTATTTATTTCATGTATAATTAAGGCAGTACAACTATATACCAGTACTATGTTCTTGCCCGTATGCTAAAACGTAGGAATAGGCACAAAACCGTGGCTCTTGCATATTTTTGGTTAAAATGACGGCCATTTTGAATATTAATTGGTTTTCTTGGGCGGGCATCAGTTGAACTAGTTCTATTTAAGTCCTGATATGGTAAAACATAGGAATGGACAAAATAAAATCATATTTATATTGCTATTGTTGGTGAAAATGACGGCCATTTTGGATTTTGATCACGTGAACATAGTCGGACATTATTATACATGGTTCCATTGAATTCCCCATACGCCAAAGCATACGCATGCTTTTCGGCATTGTACATAAAAAAATTATGTTCCTAGCATGATGTATAAAGATGAACACATTTTGTAATTTACCAGGATCACGGCAGCCATCTTGGATTTTCGTTGTTCCCACAAGTTGCCCAAGGATGGCGCATCGCCATCCCACGGATTTGAGTTCAGGGACACATAATCTATATGATTCAGCAAAAAAACTTGCAACCATTTCCAGGTTCACAAAATGGCAAATCGACTATAAACGACCCTAGGAGCCTTAAAAATGTGTCAATCAAATTTACATTTTTTCTGCATAGTAACATTATCCTAAGAAATGTCTATGCAAAATAAAAAAATAAACAGATCTTCAACGGTTTCTGAGATGTGAGAACTATTAGCAGACAGCGCCCAGCGCATGGCTGACACAAAATAATACCTTAAGTCCACTGGACCTCTTGCCCTAAGGACATTCTGGATTAATTTACTATAATAAGATTTGAATGTATTAATTTGAAGAAAAACAAATTGCATGTTAGGTAAAACGTCCCTTACTGATTGGTTGTTTTTGGATCAATTGCAGAACATTTTCATATTACAAATACTCAGTTCAGTTCTCTATGGTATGCCACAAACCATAAACTGACAAGAATCCTTAATCAACACTGAAATTTGAAAAATAAAGTTGTTTTCTTGAAAAAAGGTTGTACTTTATCAATGAATGTTTTGCACAAAATGAGGAGGAGAAATAGATAGAAATAGTGTGTGTGTGTGTGTGTGTGCGTGTGCGTGTGCGTGTGCATGTGCATGTGCATGCGTGGGTTGGTGCATGGGTGCGTGTGTTAGCATATTAGCATATGTACATACACAGTATTACATACAAACTAGCATGTTCATAGTTACTCTCATAGAACTGTTTCTTGCCGTGAGATTTTGCGAATATTTTACAACCAGCTTTGTCTAACCTGAGCAAGACTAGAGTTCTCAACTGCAGTGATAATGACTGGTGACTGGCCCCGCACGCTGAAACCAAACTCTTCATCACTTGACCTTCGACGCAGGTTGATACACCTTGGGGCTGTCCACTTGTGGCGGGCAGAGAATATGTTTAGTGGGCCCTAAAACAGTAGTTGGGTGCCTGATTAAAACACAGAAATTACAACTTATACAGAGAGGGAGAGAAAGGGAGAGAGAGAGAGAGGGAGAAAGAGGACGGAGATGGAGGGGGACAGAAGGGGGCGGGCGGCAAGCGGGCGGATGGACGGATGAAGAGAGAGAGAGAGATGACTACTTGCATAATGATAGCTAGTTGCATACCAGCTCATGAAACAAGTCATCCACTTTGTACTTGGAGAAATCTGGCAGAATCGGAGTCGCCACTGATCTTGTGAGGGCTGCAACACAGGTGTTTTTGTGAGCTACTTAAGAATGATAATATCCTAATTAATTTCATTAAGAACTTACCATAAGTAAGAACCAAATTGTTCATGCAAGTTATAGTATAAAGATCCAACAAAGCTCAATCGGTATTGTATATAAATTAATGAAACTGTTTAGTTAATGCTATTTTAATGCAAATGTTGTGTTAGTACCAGATGTATTAGGTTAAAACATCTACACTGTCTAAATCGTCAGTGACAGAAGTAAAACAAACCAGAATAGTTCAAAACTGTGTCATTATGAGACTACTAGTATATTTGAGGATAAATGAAAGTGAAAGTGTTATATGGGCTCACGCTGTACACTTGGTGCTGGACACGGGTCTGTGAAGTCATCCTCATCATCAAATTCTGCAAACTTCTGCAGACACCTGTTGACCACACAAACACATCCACGAGTCTTGTTGCACATAATCATTGGTAGGAATAAACAGACCTTTGGGTAACTCATTATCAAATAGTTCTTTGATACAATGCTGATGAAAAGCACTAACATGGTTAATATTAATAAAAAAATATCCACTGCATATAATTCTGCTTTGAAGAATTAATGTTAGTTAGAACAGCAAACAGTTGACATCACAAACTTAGAATAAAACAAATTCCTAAACCAACCAGCTGTGTATAAGAACAAACTCATATTTGTGTATATCTGCCCTAAAGCCCTGCGTGGACTGGAAATCTGAGCCCGCCCCACACATCACAATTCAGCCGGCAGCCCGCACCGCCACGCAGTAACTTGGCCTACAACCAGCTCATATCGCACATTTCTTCACACCCTGCCCCGGCCCTCGGTAACTTGGCCCCCAGCCCGCCCCGCAGTAATTTGCCAAAGATCACCCTGCAGTCCATAACAGATTTAATATCTACCATGGAATAATAAAAAATAACTAATCACTGTTGATCTTACTTAATTTATTAACTAAATTTCATTATTTTATTGATTAATTGTGTATGAGAATTAATATATTGCTAGTTATATTTTCTATTCACCTGTCTTTTTAACCAGTTAATTACTTGAAATTTAATCAACCACATCTTTCAGTCAGATAGAAATAACTATATTGGAGGTCACTGTGGTTATTCACCATGACAACATTGAGCATATCAGAGAAGCTAAAATCCACTACCATATAGTCAATTGTCACCTATGACCAAGGTGGCCCAGCTGCAATTACTTAGCAACAACAGACCTCTTTTGCAGTGGCCTGCCTTGCCTGTCTTCTGATCTTGGCTTGTCGCCTTCTAACCAGCTCAGCTAGATGGCAGCTGCTAAGGCCTGCTATTGTGTCAGTGCCTCATTGGTGGTGCAATCCCAGTGCAATGTGATAAGAAATAATTATTTGCCTAAGGGAAGGATCTTCAATTGCTTTACATTTTTGTTGTTTTACAGTTTACCAGACTGGGAAATTGGGTATCCTACCAGACATTGCCATTACTCGGTGTTTATATATATATATATATATATATATATATATATATATATATATATATATATATATATATATATATATATATAACATTAAATAGACACCAGCCAACACAGTCAACACTCGGCCATTAAGTGAAATCTGTATTAGGATCCTTCAAGAATAGTTATTTTTTAAATTAAATACTTATTATTACATTAGAACCAATATTTTGTAACAAATGTTATGCTAAATACATTAAACATGGTTATCAAGAAACTAGGTTTCTGCTAAGAGTCAGCAATGAAATCATGCAGACCTTATTTACACAGATTAGCACCTGTGGGTACTGGGCAGTAAATTGGACACCACCAGCCTGCTTTGTGTGTTAGAGAAGGTCTGGCATAGATAAGCACGTCCTTTGTCCAAGCCAGGTATCCCAAATGAAACAAATCTCCTTGGGAGTTGTTCACTCAGTCTAGCAAGACAGGGCGGCCTGGTGAATGGTGATACTGGTGTTAAATGAGAACCCAACTTGGCTGTCAGCTAGGTCTGTTATCATTGCCATGATTTTGTAAAAAGGGCAGTCTATGGCGATCTGTGCCACAATAATGTTATTTTGTTACCTTATTTCTGACTGTAATGCACTCACTTGTCAGTGATTCAAAAGATTTTTAAGTGCTTGTGTATGCAAGACCAAACCTTTGTAGTAACTAGACTGTGTCTGAAAAAATTTTTGGTGACCTTATTTACTGTGACTTTTCCTAGGCAAAACTGTTACTTTTTCTGTGACTTCTTTTACTGAGAATTAATTTTTGACAGCGCAAAACAACGAAACAATTACATATTCTGAATTTTTTCAACAATTATCAAAATGTTCTGTTACTATAGAATGCCCACTGGCAACGTGTCATTTACCAAAACGTTATGGATCTGATTAGCACTTAGCACACATAGTTAAACGCACACATGCACGATATCAAGTTGCACGCACACATGCATGCATGCATGCACAGCATTAGATGCTATACACGCAAAGGGCTATCAGGAAATCCCCCAACTAACAGACACAAACAATGTGCAATTTTTGAGAGATATCATTCGGCCTACAGCCTGCCACGCATATTTTGCCATATCCTGGCCCGCACCGCGCTAGTCTGGCCCACAGCCTGCCAAGCATATTTTGCCATATCCTGGCCCGCACCGCGCTAGTCTGGCCCACAGCCTGCCACGCATATTTTACCATATCCTGGCCTGCACCACGCTAGTCTGGCCCACAGCCTGCCACGCATATTTTGCCATATCCTGGCCTGCACCACGCTAGTCTGGCCCACAGCCTGCCACGCATATTTTACCATATCCTGGCCTGCACCACGCTAGTCTGGCCCACAGCCTGCCACGCATATTTTACCATATCCTGGCCTGCACCACGCTAGTCTGGCCCACAGCCTGCCACGCATATTTTGCCATATCCTGGCCCGCACCGCGCTAGTCTGGCCCACAGCCTGCCAAGCATATTTTGCCATATCCTGGCCCGCACCGCGCTAGTCTGGCCCACAGCCTGCCACGCATATTTTACCATATCCTGGCCTGCACCACGCTAGTCTGGCCCACAGCCTGCCACGCATATTTTACCATATCCTGGCCCGCACCGCGCTAGTCTGGCTCACAGCCTGCCACGCATATTTTGCCATATCCTGGCCCGCACCGCACTAGTCTGGCCCACAGCCTGCCACGCATATTTTGCCATATCCTGGCCCGCACCGCGCTAGTCTGGCCCACAGCCTGCACTGCAACACACACAAAATCCGCTAAAAGGCCAAAACCCGCCCCATGCAGGGCCTTGAATTAGCTGCACACCACTGACCTATTGTTCATATTCACAATGTGTGTTGTCATTCTCACCTGTCATGAGACCTTTTGAGCATGCTCTGTAACGTGTCGATGCGACGCAGCTGCTTGCAGGACTTGTGTAGTCGGAGTGCATCTTCAAGAGCCAGGATGGCACTACGCAGATGGCTGCGAACTACACAGAAAACAGAACACATCATTGCAAGAAAACCTTAAAGGAAATAAAAAACACATACTGTTTGCATCAATGTTATAATACATGCTGTTAAATAGCTCCATGTCCAAATATATTGGCAAAGAAGCCCCCTGATGTCTGTTGGACTATATAGTGAGTTGGTAATTATGAATGAAATGTATTTTGATGAATCATAGTCACTCCCTATACAGTTGAAGTTTGTAGACGATACAAGTGTTTAGAAAAATAAAAAGTGATGCAGATAGACAGCATTTACAAGGTGATCTTAATAAGTTGACCAAATGATCTGAGAAGTGACAAATGCTGTTTAATTTTGGGAAGTGCAAGTGCCTCCACACACGACATGGGAATGAAGATGCACAATATACAATGGGTGGTACTGTATTAAATACTACCATAAAGGAAAAGGACTTAGAATTAAATATTAGTGCTGATATGAAGGTATCAGAGCGGTGTGGAATTGCAGCAGCGAAGGGAAACCAAATTCTTGGATTAATTAGGCGAAATATAGTGTACAAGAAAAAAGAACTAATAATACCGCTATACAAAACAACAGATAGGTCTCATTTAGAATATTGTATACAAGCATGGAGGCCATATCGCAAGAAGGATATTAATATACTAGAAAGAGTAAAAAGGAGAGCCACCAAAATGGTACCAAAACTCTGGAATATTAGTTATGAAATGAGTCTAAAAGAATGTGGTTTAACAACACTAGAAACCAGGAGATTGACAGGAGATCAAAAAGTATTTTAAGTATTGAATGGGTATGAAAATATTTACAGAAATATCTTTTTCTCGGTTAAGGAAGAGAGAAGGCCTAGAGAACATGGAGTTACATTAACGTGTAGACTAGATATTAGAAAATTCTCATTTTCACAAAGAACAGTAAATGAATGGAGCCGATTATCAGCTGATTGTGCTAGTAAGTAATGTTAATATATTTAAAAGTAAAATTGACATATACCTAAGAAGGGCTGGGTACACTTAGATAGATAGGTTGGACTCTCGACAAGCCAAAGGGCTTCCTAATCCACCTGCCATCTATAGGTGGCAATCTTGTTAAATCTTGTTGTTAAATGTGTCTCTTCACCGTAATCACGTAACTGGAATTATCTCTGGTTATTCATATGAGATTACCAGAAACACAGCCAAATTGTGTGAAAACAGCAGACAATATTACATATCAATAAAGTTTATGAATTTTCACTCTATAATTGTCTAGAATAAAACATTCTATCTTTGTCAATTGGCAATATATCTAAAACCAGTAGACACCACAATCACATAATTTTAAAGGTATTAAACAAACATCAAAATAAACACAACTTGAGTATAAAATAATAATAATATTAATGAATTCTTATGTGCCAATGTCCTCGAAGATCAAGCTCAGTGGCAGGACAAAACCAAGGCATTAAGCAATAACTGTAAACAATGCGCGAGTCGTTGACGGGTGGATGAAGATGCTAGGAAGCTAAGCATGACAGGCAACATTAAAGAGATAGGTTTTGAGACTAGTATTAGTAGTTTAAACTGATTATCTATATGACATGAAAATAAACACAGCCAAATTGTGAGAATGCATTCACAGGACTGGTCATTCGTGGTTTTTAGTGAATGTAGAGTTATCTACTTCCATGCCACACAGCCAGTCCAGGAATCAGAATGCAGTTGATCTCAATAGAGTATGATATTTCATTCTCTAGTTGTTCAGAATATAAATTAAAAGGAAGCAAAAGTCAATGCTTTGGCGATACGAGCCTAATAGAGTTAATAAAAAGTAACAATTTCCAACAACAATCATATTTTTAATGTTAGCGGTTTACCAGAATAAAATTAGAACACATAGACATCGAAAGTCTGTGGACTATGCAATTTTAGAAACAGAATGACATAGTGGAGTCGACTTGAGTGGCATGAATTGTGCATACTTTCTTTCTGACCTAACCATGAAAACGATCACCAACAGCTGCCAAACTTCTCACATATATTACATACATATACATTAAATTAATATACATACAGTATGTTACACCAAAATTAACTTGCATTCCTTTAATGAAGACAAATGTGCAGCTCTCGACAGCAATTTCTTCTGTGGCGCCACGGTTACCGTAAAATCACTATATATGTTAGCTTTATACAAAATACTGTTACATGGCGCATTTGTGTACGAATATTTATCAACTTTACGTATGGCATTCACATGCATGAAATAGTTTAATTTATTATTAATTAAATTAAATTATAAGTTTTATTATAATATAATAATATTTGATGATTGTTACATCAGAGATGGCACATACCGGTACTGGCATCAGGCGAACTCTTTCTTTGCATTCAGAGCATGTTTACAATGATAACTTTTGGGTCGTTATAAACATCAGAATGAATTATTGTGCGGTATTCTGATGTACTACATACACTGGTCATAAGCTGGTAATATACAACATTTATTTTAAGACTGCATACAAAACAAATTGTTTTGAAAAAGTGAAGCCAGACATTTCACAGAGGCCTGGCTGAGCTTCGAGATCGCCACTGGTCGCTTTCAGAGAATTATATCAACTACAGCCTACATGAGATAATCTATACCTGGATACATACATTACAAACAGATAGTATGTATTTATCGTAAGAAAAAAGTTGTGTAAGTCATTAATATCACTAGTATGTCGATGTATGAAGGAGTTGTAAATTTAGCATAATACATTAAATCCTGGAATGGAATCCTGGTTGTCGCCGTAACTCAGTTGGTAAATGCATTCATTAGGTGTGTTCGCTTTTACAATTGGAAGGTTACAACCTGATACAAAACCACTGATCTCTTTTTGTAATTTTTTTAACTTTCACAAAATAATAATTTTGACCAGTATTTGTAGTACATCAGAATAGCACACAATAATTCATTCTGACACTTATTTCAGCCCAAAAGTTATCATTGCAAACATGCTGTGAATGTGTAGCAAGGATGCACCTGATGTCAGCGTGTGTGACATCTCTCACTCCACGATACCCTGTCATTGCCTAGCTAGTTCAATTTCAGCTTTTGGCGGGAATAGCTATACAGACGGATTTAAAACCAAACTACAAATGTATTTTTATTTATTTATTGAATGTTGTAAAAAGTTACATACTTTGCATATACATGGAAGGTATCACGTTCATATGAACAGAGGCATATGTATGCAAGAAATAAGGTAAAGCTACGTGACAATAAGGCTAGAACACAGCCGACTAGCAGGGCCAAGCTGAATTGGGGATCAATTCGCATAAACGATAATATTGGGCCGTCCTAATATAGCACTTTGACATCACTTGCTAAATAAGTTTTCAAAAGTACTGCCTTTCGTAGCTACATAGTTCCTTTTTTTCAGGTTGACCACTCAGAACTCATTACAGATGTGCAAGGAGCACTCGTTACATCACAGACTATCAACAATGGCACCTCTCATGAAGTTTTATTCATAAACCAGACCAGTGACATTAAAAATGTGATTATGGTTCGAAATGGTTGGTTTCTATTAACCATTTGACATACAGTGTACATAGCATGTAACTTATCCATTGTTGTTCCCTATAACAGCTGTAACATAGATTTAATAAAGTCAGTTAACTCTTTACTGGTTAGACAGCCTTCTTATTTTATACCCTGCTGTGGGCAGACAATTTTAAGATGGCAGCCATCTGTGAATTATGCTGCATGTTGTTTGCATTAAAATTGTAATAACTTGACAACCGATGCATGAAAATATATGAAATTAATTGCACTGTACATGGAATGTTTGTGTGAATAAAATGTGGTATAAATTTTAATGTGTTGCAATCAATTACATTTTAGATCTTGAAGCAAACTTTAACAATTATGATGACAAAATAAATAAGCAACTTCATCATGCTACATATTAATTTTTTTAGAACACATAACAGTGAACCTGTGGAACTAATGTAGCCATGTATGTTAGTTTTATCCTAGTAAAACATTTATCCAATTTTGACGGGTAGTTTTCAAATTATAATTGCTTTTGTAAACAATGCCAATGCGACGGAAGACAAAAATCATGCCATAATTTACAAAATGACTATCGTTTACCGATCATATTGCCGAATGGAATGTTCTATTCATATGTAAAATCAACACTTGAATAACGAAGGATAGCAGACTCCTTTCACAAACAGATGCTCCCTTATCAGAAGCTATGTGCATATTAATAAAATACCCTAAAATAAATAAACCAAACGAAGTACAGACGGTGATCCGATCAACAAAATGGCTGCATATCGGCGAAATGAACATGCCGCCGACGGGTCATCTTCTTCGTATCTCAACAACAAAAAGTCGCACAAACAACATAGATGGATGATAACAGGGTCTCCGTGATCGCAAACATCGATATCCGACTCGAACTCGTCGAGAAATGATCTCAGTAATATCCGCCAAATGCTGCACGATGTCGGAGGTTAATTAGACGAACGCACTTCAATATCCTTCCAAATAGACTCATTTAATTCGCAAACGAAAACAATTTTTCACAAGATGGCAACAGCACATGTTTCTGTGACCTACATAGAGCTTAGATCAGCAGTTTGAGCTGGCTGGTTAATGTAAAAGAAGGATGTGATCGTGGTAAACGAAAGACCCATGAACTGTGAGTTCACTGGGCTGTTTTGGATGGTCTGCGTGTACGAGGGGTTGGGCGGTTTTGGACGGTCTGCGCAGTAGAGAGTTAATCTAAGACAATTTAAACTGAAAATAGTCAGACAATAATACAAAATAATTTAAATTTTACTGTAACATATGTAGTTAACTTACTGAACATTCGTTGTTCATTGTCTTGATGCCACACATTGCAGAGTGAGCAGTGTGTTCGACTGGTACCACTCTCCTGGGTGTGGAGGCTAGCAAACTGTTCGGCCAGGATGTCAACAGTCTGTGCTTGGCCAGCGATGGCGAGTGCAGAATGGTAGTGTGCCAGTGCGAGGAAGTAGTATGTCTTCACTTCGACCATGTTCAGCCAGGCCCCTGGGATGTAATCCCTCACCACACTTGCCAACATCTGTGTGTGTGTCTCCTGGTACTCTGTAGACACCTGGGCAACAAATATCACAGTCAGCAAAGGAAAACATCATTTTACATTGTAACATGTATTCTTTACATTGTAACATGTATTCTTACAAGTGAGGGGAGGGGGAGACGGAGGAAGGGGAGAGAGAGGGAGGGGAAAGGGAAGAAGGGCAGAGGGAGGGAGGGCAGAGGGAGGGGCAGAAGTGGAGATGGAGAGACAGAGGGAGGAAGGGATGGGGAAAGGTAGGAAGGAGAGAGGAAGGAAGGGGAGAGGGAATAGGAGGGGAGAGGGAAGGCGGGGCAGAAGGGGAGAGGGATATGGGAGGAATGGGAGAGGGATATGGGAGGAATGGGAGAGGGAGGGGAGGAAGGGGAGAGGGAGGGAGGAAGGCAGAGGGAGGGGCAGAAGGGGAGAGGGATAGGGGGAGTGAGGGAAAGAGAGAGAGGGAGAGTAGAACTAACCTTGGCCGACTCGTGTGCTAGACTCATGTGCTGCCGGCGACTTCCTTGTGCTCCAACTAACTGGATGCCCTCGAACATGCACTCCTGGGCCTGGCTCTGTCAATCACACTCTCTTCTGTTAACCCATTAGGCACTAGGATTTTATTAAAACATGCCCTCTTGTTCCCAGGATTTCTAGCAATTGTTAAGTGATTTTACATCTATGTGTAGAAAAACATCTACTCATTTTTTTTATTACAAGTTGTGTTTATTTTGAAGAGTACTAATTTCTCCACATTTCTGTATACATAGAAATATGATTTAGTCATAAAATGTTGATCACAATTTGCAAAGCAAATAATAATTTTTTTAAACTTGAAAGTTATTCTACACAGCGACTGACATTTGAAATTGAACCCCTATTCAAAATTGCAGCTATAAATGTTAGCTTTGCAACAACGAAAACATTACAAAATACTGACGGTTATTTTTAAAGTTTGAATAAACATTTTAGAAATGGCCGACATAGTGTTATACAGGCATGTATTGATATGTATCTGTAATAAAGCCGTTGAATCAATCAAATTGGTTGCAATTGTGTTTATTGACAAACAAAACATTGTGTCTGTTCATGTTGCAAGTTGTTTGAAATGGTATAGTGTGTGTGTGTGTTTTATGTGAAATACTGGTCAAAGAAAACAGATTTCTTCTTCGTCTTCTTCTTTTCATCTTCCTGTAATGAAAAAAGAGTCAAAATAAATAAACAAGAAACGAGAGAAATATAAAATAATTATGAAAATATAATTGTAAACAATTATGAAACAATTATTGTGTTTTATTATGACAACATAATAAAAAACACAATAGCTGGTGGCTGAGGTTAGAAGTAACATCAACAGAACAGAACAGCAACACATTCAGAAACAAACTGCCAGGTACACATGTATGTACTTGGCACTGACACTGACAGCTGTCAGAATTTGACAGAAATTGTATTCCCTAGTTGATATATTTATTTAGGCCTTATTTTATTTCAGGTGTCCAAGTCGGCCATATACAGAGAGTTTTACCTGGTGGATCCATGGCAGGCTTGGTCGAAGGGTACAGAGAGTCATACCAGTGTATACCAGCCATAAGATGGAACTTCTGTGCTCTCAGCGGAGAACAAGATATGGGATAACACTCAGCCCTTGTTGACTGCTGCCCTTACAAATGATCAGTTGATTTGTAAATAAGCAGTTGGATTGATTATGAACAAATCAACTGACTCTTGACACCAGCAGATCTTGTTTCATTAGCTTGGGCATATCTGTACCAAGGACTGCAATTCCGACATGGACAGTCATTGTGGGCAGCGGCCAGGCCAGAGTTCTGACAAAGATGTAATTCACCATTCTCTCTTTCTGTCTGCCATGGGCTGGTGGATCTGCAGGTAAACATACAGCTGTAGTGTCTTCTGCAGTTCCAATTGCTTGCGTCCTGAACAGAAAACAGCCATGTTGTCAGGGTTCGCTAGGACTTGGCCGGACGTTCTTGCTAGAGCCATGGTTCCATCCCTATAAATAAACAGGACATGCTGTAGTGCTAAATATTGACTGTTTGAATTTACTGTTTTTATATGAAAAAAGATCATCCAATCTGCACCTAATAAGCAGCATATATGTTACAGTGTAATAGTGAACAGTGTCCTTTACTTTGGTGCAGTGTGTTGGAAGTGACAATATCAACAACCAGGACAGAATTAGGCTAGATACATTTATCAAGAAAGCAAATGGGACTGTAAGGATGGAACGGGTCATGGATAGAGTACAGAAGTTTTCAGGCAGATGACATACACTCACTAAGATCTTAATTTGACAGCTGACAGGAGTGACAGATACTGAGTTGCCTTTATTATTGCCCATATTATTGCACAGATAGATAGATGGTGATGCTGCTCCAGCTGCTGTCTTCATTGAATAGAGATGTGTGTATGTTTGTGTGGTGATACATATTACATAAACTAAGGTTTGATAACTGATTACATGATCACTTAGTGTTTATGCACTAGAGTTGACAGTGCTCAGTCATGCAATTTCCTAATGTTGGTAAGTGTGGTATTGAATACATAATTGGTAAAATAATACTGCGTCTTACAAACATTTCACTCCACTATGACATTCCTCTCACAAAATGACAATAGCATTTATCGCTACATTGTTTGTGTCATGTTGTATCTTATATTAAGTGCTTTAATTTATATTATCCAATAAACACAAATGTTGGCACCTCAAAATATTAAACGAACAGGAATATCTATGACAATGTATATTGCAGAGATGGAGTAATCGTACTCGTGTACTCATACTCGTACACGAGTACTTTTTGAGTACTCGTACTCGAGTACGAAGGAAAGTAATCGTACTCGTACTCGAGTACATTACCAAAGTAATCGTACTCACGATTACTTCTCACGATTACATATTTTTCATATGAACAGTTGCAAGCAAATATATTAGACAGATAAAATGGCAATATTAGAAGTAATCTAATAAATGTAATCATAATCAAGGTATTAATTTTCTATTACTGTTGAGCATTTCAGTTAAATAAATATTCAGTCAGATTTCCCTAATTAATACCTTCTCTTCCCAGAGAAGCCACATCACCTCACCCTCCTGTTTAGTACAAAGTACAAGTTATACTGTGACAGTCCCTGGGAAGCACTGCAGGAGATAAGCATCCCCTAACATCTTGCTTTGTAATTTTAGAAGCCAGGCCATATGCCCCACCTGTACTGTTTGCTTTGTCAGTATGGTGTGAATGACTGGTCATATTTCCAACATCCAGAATCCTGACTGGGTCTGGGTGGTTAGCTGCTAAATCCCTGTCTAGTATTATGTTTAATTAAGTGCAAACTGTAAACCCGTCTAAATCCACAACTATTCTGTGTTTGTCCCATCCAGACATGGGGTCAAATACATTGAAATTTTTATTTAAATACAAATATTCTTGAGGGATTACAAATACTTTGTATTTAAATACGAATACATTGAAAAGTATCTCAAATACTTCTTCATATATTTTTCAAATACTTTTCATTTTGTATTACTATGTAAATATAAGAAAAGCAACACATATATTGAGACATCTAGTTTATAGGCATATTTAGTGTTTTGCTCATATGATGACAGGCAGACCAGTGCTAGGGAGTATTGTTATTGCTAACTGCATCACAGTGACATCTGACTGAAAGACGTAAAGGCCAAAATATATTGTTTGTATGTTAAGCCAGGAGTTCCATGATAATATAATGCCTATGTTGCCCTCAGAAGAGACACTGCTAATCATTGCTAATGTTGTGAGGAAGGCTCAACTTCAAAGTCAGCCAAGAAACCAGAATAAACTGGTGCCAAATTGAAGCCTGACTAAAGAACAAAAGGGGATATTGACCTATGGTCACTGTTAGGTATTAATCCATCCTCTGGCTCTGAACAATCACAAGTTGTGGTCACTGCAGGGCCATAGGGGAAGCCTGCTGTTAAGTGTCTTCATCAGTAATTAGCAATGTTGGGTGAAGTTGCAGTGCATTAAGGTAATCAGTTTGGCAGGCATTACATGTGACAGTGAAAAAGAAATGTTGATACTGACAATGTATTTGAAAAAATATTTGAAAAAGTCAAATACTTTAGGAAAGTATTTAAATACCAATACTTTTAATTCCTAAACATCAAATACAAATACTTAAAACAGTATTTAAATACTTTCAAATACAAATGTATTTGACCCCATGTCTGGACCCACCTGATATACTACATAATATTATTTGAATTGGGGATCCATGACATTTTGGTAAAGGATACTTTGGTAATGGACATTTCGGTAATAGACATTTCGATAACAGGACATTTCGGTAACTAGACATTTCGGTAACAATTAAGACATTTCGGTAAAACTACTGAAAATAATCAGAGTCCAGTCTGCCATATTAGGAGGTAACCTGTTGAGATGTCAGTCAGTTAAACCATTTGTAACTTAGGATGGTCCAGACATGGAACTTAGCTTTCTACCAGTAGTCAGGCAAGGTGTAAAGTAGTGCTTGCCTCTGAAGGGAACATGGCTTCCAAATAGCAGTGGTGGTGGCTAAAGTGTTCAACCACTACAGCAAATCACTGGCTAGCAGGACACATTTAAATCCAGACACATAAGGTGAAGCTATACATGTGAACATGGAGCTATCAACAACAACCAGGGGAAAAGCAAAGCTATTGTGGAATGGCTATACCAAGCATACAGAGAAAAATGACATGATAAGGTGGCATTGTACATGTCATGCAAGCAAGCTCTGCCCTGCTAGTGCATACACAGACTTGCTACCAGCATATCCAGTGTTAAATTTTTTTAAAGAAATATGCCTTTATAGAATATTTATTGGTTTTACCAAAATGCCATGCTACCAAAATGTCTGTTACCAAGATGTCCTATTACCAAAATGTCTGTTACCAAAATGTCCTGTTACCGAAATGTCAGTTACCAAAACGTCCATTACCAAAGTGTCCTTTACCGAAATGTCTGGATACCTTGAACTGGATACTCTTTTGAATATGCCCCCCCTGGTTTTGAAGTGTTGTTATTGTAATGTATTTGATCATGTGTATTTGAAATTTGTAAATGCCTCATATTTGTATTTGATTCAGAAACCATAAATTAAGTTATTAATCCAGCGTTAAATGATTCATCCAATACCTGAGAAAGTCGTCTAATTATTAATAATAATAACACCTGGATAGTGGATAGCAGTAATCAGTTAGAACATTAGTGACACAACAACAGAACAAGAATGACACCTAGGGATTCCATGAAAGTCGCCTTTATGTTAGAAACAGGATATTCATTAAAGTAATCATGAAAGTAATCATGATTACACTGTAAAGTAATCGTACTCGTACTCGAGTATATTATAAAGTAATCGTACTCGAGTACATTTGTTTTCTGAGTACTCGTACTCATGCATGTTCAAAGTAATCATACTCGTACTCGAGTACATTTGTATTGTACTCACTCCATCTCTGGTATATTGTTAACTGGCAAAATGTCATATTGAGACATCACGCTAATGTGCATGGTGGATCATCTGACTTACTTGCTAAACCATTGGATTAATTTTTTTTGGAATTACATTAGTGATTTGCACGACACAATGGTTGAGGGTAGAGAATTCCACTCATTGTAGTGGAGAAGAAACTAGTTCCAAATGTTTACCGAGTGTTTACCCGAAGATCTAGTGTTGTATTGGATAGAGTGATCTTGTGGGATATCTACAAGTCCACGTTCCATCTAGTATATTATGCTAGTCTGTTAATATTTCTTCTTGTTTGCTCAGTGTGTCCCCAATATTTCAAGAAACTACCAATAAAGGCAATAATATTGCAAATTTGCAAAAGTGATTTTTTTTATACAGTACATAAGTTATGTCTCATCATAGGTAATTATTCATCCTTTACTGTAAGCCTGTAACATGTGCTAGTATCAATGTTGTATGAGTATCTGAACTGATACAGCACACAGAATTTGTAATTTGTTCTCTCACTGAACAAATAACATGAATGATTGAAAACAACATTCGCAATGCTATTTTTTAATGTTTGAATAATATGTTTACTGAAAAATATAGCAGTCATGTTGGCACTTTCAGAGCGGTCAACCTGAAAATAGGAACTGCATGCGTAGCTACGAAACTCGAAAGGCAGTACTTTTGAAGTTATTTAGCGAGTGATATCAAAGTGCCTATATTATCGTTCATGCGCGCGGATTGACTATGACGTCTATAATCTGGCTTGTATTCAGCTGTTTTTTTTTATTGACATGTAGCTTTCCCTTATTTTTATGCCTCTGTTCACGCTAACGTGATATAAACCATTCAAAGTAGGATAAAATAAAACAAATAATCATGAATAACAATATCGGACGGCCTAACTCGCTTGGACCTAGTTAGCGGCTCCATGATCCCGTGTACATACCTTCTAGAACGTTAACTGTGGTGGACGTTTACGAACAATATCAGTATGTACATAAGTCATCTCGACAGACATCGCAATGTGTCTAATGGTACAAGATTCAAATAATTTAGATACAGAAGACTTGATAATATTTACTAACCTTCTTGCGCGCTTTGATGACTTGGCTACGGCGACGGAAGGATTCGACCGGTAACCCGTTTCGACGACTATCGTTGGTGATTAAATATCGCGCTAATATCGTTTGCACAGCTCCATTCTTGAAAACTCGACGTCGCCGACGTTTCTGCGGATCTTGACCCAGTATATACGGTGAGAAACATCCTATTCGAAGCAACGTTCTTCGAACGGATGTCCTTCTTCGAAGTTCACGTATCTTACAACATTGTGTTTACAACGGCGATAGCATTGACGCACGCAATCGGACACGTGACTTTAAGGCCGGTTCTGCGTGCTGAGTGGTCAGACCACGCACGGTCAGACAACAGGAAGAGGCGCATCATGGACGCCTCTATGAAGCCGATGATTTCAGTAAAATTATCCACTTTGGAATTATTTTACTAATAAACCACTGACGTTAAAAATGTGATTACCGTTCAGAATAGTTGCTTTGTATTAGCTCTTTCACATGCATAGCACTTAATATTTCCCTTTTGGTTCCCTTTAATTCAAATGAAATACACAGACTCCACTTTTACACCATCCAGCATTAAAGGGATCAAGTCCTTTAATCATCTGTCACACTAAGTTACACATGTTTCAACAAGAACTACAATCAAAGAAATTTTTACTAATACTAAGTTGTTCAAGGAGAATGCCTTCAGTTTCAAAACGAGTTTACAATGGAGATCATCCCCAATAACATTTCTTGTGTTAGTTGCTTTTTGGGAGTTTTTTTCTGGGAGGGCTTATTTCTAGGGGGCTTATTTTTGGGAGGGCTTTTCTGAGAGGGCTTATTTCAGTACCTGAACACACAGGACACACAAAATGTTTTTGTCAAAAATCAAGTCATATGTAAGACACTGGTGGCACAGCTGTAGATACACAGATGTGTTGTATTCTATTGTATGCACAGGTGTGTTGTATTTTATTATATGCACAGGTGTATTGTATTCTTGTGTATGCACAGGTGTGTTGTATTCTATTGTATGCACAGGTGTATTGTATTCTATTGTATGCACAGGTGTGTTGTATTGTATTCTATTGTATGCACATATGTACATCGGTAGGCTGTGTGCCTATTATATTGTACACATGTGTATTGTATTCTATTGTATGCACAGGTGTATTGTATGCACAGGTGTATTGTAATATATTGTATGCACATGTATATTGTATTGCATTCTATTGTATTCTATTGTATAAGTGTCAACCTACCAGTATGAGTTGTATGCACATAAGTGTCAACCTACCAGCATGAGTTGTATGAGCATAAGTGTCAACCTACCAGCATAAGTTGTATGAGCATAAGTGTCAACCTACCAGCATGAGTTGTATGAGCATAAGTGTCAACCTACCAGCATGAGCTGTATTAGCATAAGTGTCAACCTACCAGCATGAGTTGTATGAGCATAAGTGTCAACCTACCAGCATGAGTTGTAAGAGCATAAGTGTCAACCTACAGCATGAGTTGTATGAGCATAAGTGTCAACCTACCAGCATGAGTTGTATGAGCATAAGTGTCAACCTACCAGCATGAGTTGTATGAGCATAAGTGTCAACCTACCAGCATGAGTTGTATGAGCATAAGTGTCAACCTACCAGCATGAGCTGTATTAGCATAAGTGTCAACCTACCAGCATGAGTTGTATGAGCATAAGTGTCAACCTACCAGCATGAGTTGTAAGAGCATAAGTGTCAACCTACAGCATGAGTTGTATGAGCACAAGTGTCAACCTACCAGCATGAGTTGTATGAGCATAAGTGTCAACCTACCAGCATGGGTTGTATGAGCATAAGTGTCAACCTACCAGCATGAGTTGTATTAGCATAAGTGTCAACCTACCAGCATGAGTTGTATTAGCATAAGTGTCAACCTACCAGCATGAGTTGTATGAGCATAAGTGTCAACCTACCAGCATGAGTTGTATGAGCATAAGTGTCAACCTACCAGCATGAGTTGTATTAGCATAAGTGTCAACCTACCAGCATGAGTTGTATGAGCATAAGTGTCAACCTACCAGCATGAGTTGTAAGAGCATAAGTGTCAACCTACAGCATGAGTTGTATGAGCACAAGTGTCAACCTACCAGCATGAGTTGTATGAGCATAAGTGTCAACCTACCAGCATGGGTTGTATGAGCATAAGTGTCAACCTACCAGCATGAGTTGTATTAGCATAAGTGTCAACCTACCAGCATGAGTTGTATTAGCATAAGTGTCAACCTACCAGCATGAGTTGTATGAGCATAAGTGTCAACCTACCAGCATGAGTTGTATGAGCATAAGTGTCAACCTACCAGCATGAGTTGTATGAGCATAAGTGTCAACCTACCAGCATGAGCTGTATGAGCATAGTGAGTGTAGGTGGCTGCATGTCCACACTGGGGGCATGGCTGAAGTTCTCACTGAGGTACTTGAATGCACCAGCAGCTTCCTGAAAACTCCTCCTTGCGGCGTCCGTCCCGTCTCTACAACTGCGGTCCTGTTGCGATGGAAACAGTCATATCACTCATTATCATCACTCTGTCATCCATCAGTCTTTCAACAAATCTCAGATTTATTATTTATATTATAACTGTAATTAAATTATCTTTATATTTTTAATACACCACCAATTCATAGATCTGAAGCCAGTGGTTCACGAACATACATGAACATAGAAACACAGCATCAAGGAAGTGTTGCCTCAAAGTAAACATATTAACATAGATATCATGTCAGCTGAGTTGACCCAGCTTTCTATAGGAAAAACATACATCAAGACTGGGTATTACTGGCACTAATACATCTACAAGCTCCCACCTGTCTCGCTGCTATTTGTGTCTGCAGTGCTCCAATATTGAAAAGGATGCTGCCCTTCTCAAAGCCAACTGTCTTTTGGGCACTGGGTACTCCGGTGAGGGAGTCAAACCTGAGTGACAGTCAAAGACACCAGTTACAATGACGATGTAGCCACTGTCATCAGAATGGATAAAACTCACTGAAATGTCCCTAGTCATTCCAATGTTGCTGCTCATTATATTTCAGAAGAATCAAACTGACATAAATGGTTTATTTAGTTTCAGTTAAGACAGTGAAGACTCGGTTAACATGAAGTAACAACGGTAACCAAGGTCCACCTCTATATGCAAGGCTATTAATACTTTGGCAAGTTACCAGATTTAACAAAGTAATTTTGTATGAAATGTTTGAATGATTATGTTACTGGACATCTGCGCCTATTACCTAATACATCAAACAAAGTGTTTGTGTTGGCCTAAAGTAACTGAAGACAGAGTCAGTCCAAATGCAGACTGTCTGGTCCTAGTTTTTCATTTGATCAAATATTATGACATATATTAAAGCTGCTCCCTCCACTCGTTTGCTAATCGCCTAACCGGTTCGTTTATGACCAGATGTGTAAGGTGTTAATAGTTTAACTAATATGCATAGTCAGTTAATTTTTTAAATGCATACTTGTCATTTTTTTAATCGTAAAAATCGCCATTACACCGGGTATAACTGGTGAAACAATCAGCAGCTGCCGATGTCCTGTGCTTTTTGGGTCATGTGCTTTATGCGAGATCGACCTACTACTGCACAATAACAAATCGCACGTGCTTTTGCGCGTCATTCTTCTATGAAGGTGCGCATTACATGCATTCACACAGTTAGCAACAAGAGCGAGTAGTCGGGGGCTAATTCACTCTTGTGAACGTCTACTTGACGTGGAATCTCTAACTTGTAAAATTATAATAATTATAAGTTTGACAGTGTCACTGACAAGGCAAGCCAGTTTGAGTTGACAGTCACCATCGATATCGCTTGGCATCACTCAGCCAGACACAACCTGTGTTAATATGTACCAGTATTGTATTTGATTATGCATCATCTTGCTAATAAACTTAGTAATTGCGAAAGTACATATCCAGAGAGAATATATGATGTGAGGGACGAAATGATAAATAAAATTGACAAGGGGGACTGGTAGTAGCTCTTGTTGGTCGGGCAAGTAGCGTTGTATTTGTAGGGGGAGCATCCGTTATCTCGTGTAACAGAACCTCAAATGGAGAATTGTTGATTTCCATTATATTTTATGCAAACTAATTTAGATTTTTATGACAACGATGATTGATGGTGATGGATTTATTCAATAAAAAATAAACATGAAAATAGGTGTACACTATATCATGCAAGTATTACATATAACATTATTGTACTTGTTTCCATTGTAGTCAATGATGCCTGGCTGTAGTCTATGTACCTGGTACCTTTCAACTCGCACGAGCCAGCTGTTTTCATATATTTATCAAAATTTTCATCACAGCACTGAGCAGTATATGAATGCATAATATATTCGAATTATAATATTGCTACAGGCCACACTTCAATACAAGCGTGAGACAAGGCAGAGGAGAGGCTAAGATTAAGGCAGTCACATGGGTATGGCAGATGCAGGGAGGATATGTAGTCTGCGGGAGGCTCACAGCTGATAAATCCAGGTAATTTAAACATTTTAACAATCAACAACGTATAAATTATCAAAATATTTTAATATGTCCATTTAAATACACATTCACATATTATCTTGAACACGTAAAACTAGAATGACCTTTGCACTTGTATAATGCATATTATACCCAGTGTGTCAACACAGACATTAATGCACATACACTGAGCATGGCTACATAGATCAATTTTTAACATTACTTTCAAAATGGTGCATTCTGATGGATGTTTTAACTTATTCCCTGGGAAATAGAGAGGAAACAAATGCACAGCTACAAGTGTAAACATGTTCATAGCAAGAAATACTTATGAGCTGGCCATCCTGGCATAATTTTAGCAAATTGGCTTAGAAAAACACTGAGGTGGTCTACCTCACTCATCATATAGCAGGGGAAATACTGCAGCAATGACTGAAGAAATCAATAATACAGTGTTGAAGAAGGTAGACATACATATTATGAATGCTTGAATATTTTCTGAGGGGAATGTGCTGTTGGCATCACAAAAACCTTTATATTGTCATTTCCAACATTTGCTTCGACCAAACAACCTCACATATTCATGTTTGACATAAAATTAAACAAATGAATATGTGTACCTCATGTAATACAGTAGTTATTACATGACATCATTATTTACTCCCAACTCCACTACCATGATGCATGTTTTTTGTTTACTGAAATTGAATACATGCTTTTCTTTACAGGTCAACAAGAAACTGAGCAATGTTCAACAAGTTAATATGCTATACAGGACAGTTGTATTTGTGGACAAGACTATACATCCATGAGCCGTGCAAGATGCTGCATATTATATGTCAAGTATTTGAATGTCGACCAAGTGAAGTGATCCCAGTTGTACTGTGTGTTGCATCGTGACAGACTCCGCAGTACTGGTGGTGTGTACATTGGCTTCCATGCTGGTCAGATACCAATGTAGAATGCAGAGTGCTTGACATGCGAATATGGCTGACTAGCTTTGCAGTTGGTGATGGAATGGTGGATGCCATGGTCTGTCAAATATAGCATGAGCCTTTGGTCAACCTCTCTCGACGCTGTAAGACAGGTTCGACATTCTTTGGTGAACTACATCAGCTGGGATATCGATGACATTGTGTGAGTTCACTCTCTTTGATGATACTGCATACCAGTTTCCTGGCATTTCACTGCACATCCACATCTGCCTATACAAGAAACAAAGTGACAATTAACATGGCTCTGACATGTATGATAT
Organism: Ridgeia piscesae; assembly: GCA_025642075.2. Lineage (NCBI taxonomy): Eukaryota > Metazoa > Annelida > Polychaeta > Sabellida > Siboglinidae > Ridgeia > Ridgeia piscesae. Next base: position 217,425 of record JAODUO010000156.1, read on the forward strand.
TTTATATGTGATGACACACTTAGCCAAACTTTCCATGGTAATATAATTGTTTTATTCATGTCATAAAATTGACATGCCCACATGTTATATATACATTACTCAGACCTGTTATATTGAACATTTCAACTAATGTGGGAAACATTCCGCGACATTGAAATTAATGTGAAAATACTAATTGTACAAAAGAAAAGTATTCACCATTATCTCTAGTCAGTACTTTTCATAGAATTGAGTGTAAACATGTAACTCTCAGCAAGGACCCTGACTAGTTTAGCCACTTATTAAGTGTAACGATACAATGCATTAAATAAAAACAATTATATCTACACCTTTTTTTTAATAAAGTATAATCTAGTTACTTTATTTAATATATTAATTATTTATAAAGCACAATATCTAACATGGTCAAAGTGCTGTACATATTTGTTATGTACACAATGTTATTATATGTACATAGTAGTGCTCGTTCGATATTCGATATATCGAAGTATCGTGATACTTGCGAAAGTTCGATACCGATACCTAGTGGTATCGTGATACTTCAATATTTTTGGTATCGAACGCCCACTGTTCGATACCTTCGATACCTTCGATACTTTCGATATTTCGATACCTTCGATACCTTCGATACCTTCGATACCTTCGATACCTTCGATACCTTCGATACCTTCGATACATCGACGTCCATTCGTTGTTTACGGGAACTACCACTTCGCTGCTTAACTTGACTTAGACGTGGTTGTTTAAAAAATAATATAAAATCAAATGTGAATTGTTTTCTAAAACTTTATTGTAGAGTTAGTCTGTATAATAACTGTTTTCTGTGCGCGATCTTAGCCTAGGTCATACTTCGTTTAGCTTCGGTTATCCAAACCAAGGTTTGCGACTCTCTCGTTTGGTGGCACTACCATCCATGCCGTCTGTCTCCCTACTTTACTTACAGTTATGCGTACAAAACACACATCCTATAGTATTTTTATAGAGTGTTTATTGCACGCACTAGTATATATGAAACTAATTTAATAATAATATTATTAATATAAATAATTATTTGAGCGCGATGCGCAAGCTTTGTTTATCCGGGTTCCGTTTGGTGGCGCTGTTTTGCTGTTTCGTGGCGCCACCGTTTGCCGTATTCGACTCCCTCAATCAACACGAACGACAACAAGTCAGTTGTCCAAGTTTGGCAGTTTTCCAACAAAGAGTGTCTGCTTTGCCAAAAGCGCCCCAAAGATTGCGGGGGAAATACATCGAATTTGACAAAACAAGTTACTGTCCACCATTCAAGAAACTATTAAAACGTGCTGATCAACTTTCATCGAAGGACACGTCGACGTCGTGGACAACGTCGCAACGACTCGAAAGTGTTCTATCGAAATATTTAACAATGAGCAAGCAGTAGACATCTAGTTACAGTTGAAGCGAATCGCCATGGGTTGCCGAATTTACTACTGCAGCCACAGCGTCAAGAATGACATACACGATGACGATACGCTTTCTGCATCTACTGTTATTGGCACTGGCCAAACAGGTTCACCACTGCCACTGGCAGAGGTAGAGGAAGGACTTGAACAGTTGCAAAATCATTATGGGGCTTGTTATGTGTACTTAATAACGTGGTAATTTAAGTTTTATATTAAACAATATTGCTGTGAACTGGGAAGTACAAAATTATTGTAATTTTAATTAATATTTTTTCTATTATTAATTAGTGTTATTTTTATTTTCTATTATTAATTAGTGTTATCTATATAATTTTGATGTTAAATTATAATTATCTTTACGATACACTTAATAAAAAACAGTTATAACAGTGAATGTGCAACTGGCACTATTATAAGTGATAGACCATGTGTGTTTAGCAATAACATATTATTTGTTGATGGTAACTTTAGAGGACACGTTAACTTGAAATTAAGCTGCTTTATAGTGTATTTGCAAACAACTGGGGTGAAATACTGTTATTAATTTAAAATAATTCAGTGCAATTAATTAAAGTATTTGTCACTAGGTATTTTATTGCAGTTGTCTTTATTATTTTAATATTATATTACAATTACCTTTTAGTTTTACAACAGTAATCAATTATATTGAAACTGTTGTTTGTTTACTTAAATAAAATGAAAATTGCATATTAATCATTGTTTGCATGGTTAAAATTATCATATACTTCCCTACAAGTGGAACATTGTGTGTGTTTCTGTGGCATTACTCTAAGTGGATAGTGTGTTTCTTTGAAGATCTCTACTGTACTGAATTAGACTTACAACATAAATTTCGAGTATCAAATAAAACTCTGGTATCGATTGATATCGAAGAATTCTGGTATCGAACCTGCAATATAACGATCAATATCGAAGAATTCTGGTATCGAACCAGCACTACTTCTGTTGCATACTGTGCTTCTACAGTGAACTGTGTTCTATGTGAATATTACACATACAACGTAAGTATCGAGCAAAATTCAGGTATCGATCGGTATCGAACAAAACCTGGTATCGAACCAGCAATAGTACATAGTATGTATATATTATCTATTTACAGCATGTTTCTGTAACAATTGTGTGTGTGTGTTATGGGTGAACTCTTTGCCAAATTTATTTCCAGAAATATGTTTTGTAACGACAATTCTTTCAGAATATTGAACAATTTTCCCATGACATGTATCACTAAGCACATGTTTGCTAAAGCTAATGTCTTCTCTGTGAAAGGCATAATTTGAAAGCCTAATGAATGGGATTAATGTTTTTGAACTAATTAATATTTGATATACCATGTGCTGGATGCTTAATGAAATGAATATTTATAAAAGTAAATGTTTTGTTACATTTACCTAACACGTTTTCAACTTTTTCCTAATTCTTTATTGCTGCTTTGCTTGTTATCTGATTAAATAAAATACATATATCAAGTGCAGTGACTGTACCTTTAGTTATACTTATATTGTGCTTGCCATTATTTTGTAGTCAATTTCATGAAAGTTTTGATAAAATACAGACAAATTAAATATCACATAGAGAGGCAGATTCAGAAATCGTCTTGAGGGACCAAAAACATCTACTGGCCTGTGAACCAAATTGAGTAGTCTACATATTTGTTGATATGTAGACTGGAGTGGTGATATCGTAAAATGCCACAACTTATTATTATCACTTAAACCGGGTCATATTTCAAACAATATTGAGGCACATTAGCATTGACCTATTATAAAAAGTTTGCAGGCATACCAAATTCCTACAGTGTAGGAGGCACATCCACAGGGCCCCAGGCCCCTTGGATTCACAAATGACATATATCTGTATATTTTTTATAATAGGTTTGTTGAGAGAGTAAATTAATGTATATCACAACGCTCATTTACCTGAGATGAAGACCTTTTCCGCATGCCCTATGGTGATGACACCTCAAGTTCTGAAAATGTGACACATTTAAATTTTAATGTACTTGGAAAACTTGCAATGTTTTGAACAATCACTGCCCAGGCTTCCAAATGCAAGCAATATCTTGTTGTTTTATTACATTAATGTTACTAATAAATTAAAATAATATATATATACCTATTTTTATGTATTAAATTATCATTATTGCTTAATGTATTAAATTATTATTATAAATGTATTAAATATTGTCATTTTAAATAAGTATAACGAAGGCCTAAGTATAACTGTTACGGATCACTTATAATGCATTTACATTATGCCTAGCTACTATTAGGCTAATTAAGCCTAGTTAATCTTAGCCTTAGGATACTAACCTGCTACATACCATGTGACATAAACATTACATAGTTACAGTATTATAATAAATCACTGACATGTCGTAGTCATCTAAGTATAGGCCATTGTTTATGCCTGGCGTAGTCATAGTATAGCCATACCTTGGTATTTTGTCATATTTTGGCATTGGCTGAATAAGTGCCAAGGTTGAAGGTAAACAATAACATTTTTTTTTTTTAACAACAGAAATATATGAATGACGTATACTCCTAAGCCTAAATATATATATACGTGATTATAGCTGAGCAATTCGTAATTACTAACCTATCTGGAAGAACATCTGTGCGAACGCTGCATGTGGACTGTAGTCAGTGACAGTGTAGAGTGTAGACATTGACCGGTCATTGTAAACGATATTGTAACTGACGTACGTACTGACCACACACCAGCCTACAGCCTCAACGCCAACAGCTCGCCGGCCCACGGTGCCCGTAGCTTGCAAAGGGCACTGCCATTATATCACTGTTCTGAAGTCATGCTGTTCACTGCTAAGTTCCATATTCTTTCCCAATCATGCGTTGATGCTGTCTTTGTCTGCTTAATTTGCCGTGTTGGTGGCATATAAAAATCATGTTTGTGCCTAGACTCGCTGTTCCTAAACATAAACAACTCGACAGGGTGAAGGTCAATCTCGCCCCCAAGCCTTGTTTGCGTGAAGACTAAAGCGTATTCTGCTCAAAGCTCAATTTCCATAGTTAGGTTTCGTACAGAGTTTTATTCGGGCCCGATTGAAACGAAAATCGAAATAGTTCATATTTATTTTATTAATTTCAGAAAAAAGAAGTAAATGTATGCATAAACCAATTAGGCAATCATTAGGGAGTATTTGATACCTCTGTATGAAATTACTAATAATCGCTAGGAGCAAATGATTTTTACGGGAACGAGTGGAGGGAGCAGCTTTAATACATAATATATTGAAGTTGGCAAACATTTTTTATTGTATTTAGTTACTTTATTAAGCTCATAACAATGTTTTCAGTTTGACACTTTCCATTGGGCAATATGTTCAATTGGTAAACAAAACATCTTGTTTCATGACAAGTTTTATTGGCATTACAACTGCGTGCTCTGTCTGTAACTACAATGTCCTTTGTTGTTCTTATGTCCTAGACATCTCTTCCTGATATAAATGACTATGCTGGCTTATTCCAGGTGTAGGAGCAGACACTCCTTAAGTTAATAACAGTGGCTTACTCCAGGTGTAGGAGCGGACACTCCTTAAGTTAAAACAATGGCTTACTCCAGGTGTAGGAGCGGACACTCCTTAAGTTAACAACAATGGCTTACTCCAGGTGTAGGAGCGGACACTCCTTAAGTTAACAACAATGGCTTACTCCAGGTGTAGGAGCGGACACTCCTTAAGTTAACAACAATGGCTTACTCCAGGTGTAGGAGCGGACACTCCTTAAGTTAACAACAATGGCTTACTCCAGGTGTAGGAGCGGACACTCCTTAAGTTAACAACAATGGCTTACTCCAGGTGTAGGAGCGGACACTCCTTAAGTTAACAACAATGGCTTACTCCAGGTGTAGGAGCGGACACTCCTTAAGTTAACAACAATGGCTTACTCCAGGTGTAGGAGCAGACACTCCTTAATAACACTGCCACAGCAGGTGCTACGAGACAGTCAAAGTAGGCCAGCAAAGTTGAACTGTTATCTCTAGAAGTAGACTCACCACTCCAACTGGATGTAAGTGCGGGAGTCTGGGGGGAAGAACCGCTTGTCAATGAAGTACAGCTGACAGTAGTAGTTGACCAACAGCTCCACTCCTGTCTCTGTACGAACTGGAGTCTGTACTGCCTGACAACACAGTACAGTGTCAGCATTGTGTTCAGTTGGAATGTGTCAGCATTCAGTGGTACGGTTGAACCATTTTAGTATATAGTACAGTTGATCATGTCAGTGCACAGTGCAGTCAGTTGGTATACAGAACAGTTGGATCCTGTTGTTAGTGCATAGTACAATTGGGTAATTTCTGCTCAAAGTACGGTGGATCATACAATACAGTTTGGTCATGTCAGCATATAATACAATTGGATCATTCCAGCAAACAGTACAGCTGCATAATGTCAGCACACAGTACAGAAGGATAATGTAACTTATGTAAGCATCATATACATACATTAATACTTCTCATAGCAACTTACTGGTTCTCACGTTAGGTGCAGCTAAGCTGATCAACATAAACAATATTTATGTATCTGACCTGGTATCTGGAAGATAAGAATGAAACTATTGTTGTGATTGGACGAACCTGGCGTAGGTCAGTGATCTGTTGCAGTGCTTCGGTGTAGCCCTGACTGTTCTCATGGTAGTGCTCCTTAATATACTCCTAGAAAGACACCATAAGTCATGACAGAGAACTTGGTTAGGAATTTTTTTTTTATTACTTTTATTGTTTATTTGCATTTTTCCGGGAAGCTGAGATACTTTTTTAATACCACAGCCACTGTCGAAATTGTATTTCTGTGATGGTGTCTGTATTGTTGTATTCTTTTAGACATGGTATAAACATTGACTAATTTTGTTTATGTTTCTTTAGACATCGTGTGTTCATGTTCACTTACCGGGTAGACATTTTACAGACTCTGTGTACTGTATATTCATGTTTGTCTAGACTTTTTACAGACACCGTGTATTGTATAGTGATGTTCTGTTAGACATTTTTCCTACAGAAATGTTCACAGATGTTGCTGCAGATGTTTACAGAATGTTAATTTTACTTTAGATATTTTACAGACATTGGGCATTATAATATCATGTTTGACTTAATATTTTCAGACACAGTTTAATGAATTTGTACAGGTTTCTATGACCTGTTGACAACACAACCCTCTCAGAGAGCGTACTGCATTCTGGCAGGCCGGGGACCAAGGCCAGGAACTACCTCTGACACATCACATGCAAGTTATCATAATCAAACTCATTATTACTTCACAATACCTATCAATTGTGAAAACAGTGCAAATTATTAACACACGTCTGACTCACATTCCAGTTCCAAGACGAAGCCCTTGAGTTCAAGGAATCCCAATACAATTATCCATTCTGTGATTCAACCATTCACATAACTCACTGAACAGTATTATGTAATTAGATAATTATGTAAAATTACATCCCAAATTCACCATAACTTGCTGGCAAGTGAAACTTTTATTATTGGATAAGCTGACATTTAGAGTTTCACAAGAATGTGTCGAGATAGATGAGACTGGTGTAATCAGCAGTGTCACCTGGTGTGTGAGGAAGTCATTGTGACACAGATGCAGACGTTAGGGCAGCTGCATGCCATCCACTCACCCTGAACACAGGCTTCATGTCCACATCCTTTGTCTCCTTCAGTCCAAGAGGGATCATGGGCACATTCTTGATGGCACTGGGAACACACACAAACATGTGACAGACCCACACACTACATAACCACTGTATGTGTCCAAACACTGTTTTTGAGTATCCCAAAAAGTACAAACAAATTCTATACTGGCCAGCTGTTATTTTGTGTGTCGTAATTTATACATTCTGTAATGCAGTACCTATATATAATTATTTGGACACTTTCTTGGCCAAAGTTCAGTTTAAAAAAGGGCAAACTGAAAATGTCGTGGTTTTTGAGTCATTGAAGGCCATAGGATACATAGGAACAATCCAATCAAACATAATTTGTTCATGCATAGTGACAGTGCCCTAATATATGTCTGTGCCAAATTAGAAAAATAGATCCCAAAAGGTTTTTGAAATATGGGCGCTAACAGCGGATGGTGCACAGCTCATGGTGCATGCAGACTGGTGCTATAACAGAAAATCTATATTTTTAGAATTAAAATATGTATTTATAAGTAACATACCTGGCTCCGTCGCTTCACAAAGTGCAATAGACTTGACCGTGCCCAAGTTGCTCGCCATAATTCATAAAATGAAAAAATTACCTATCCCCACAGCTCCCACCACTCCATCCAATCACTGAGTCTCTTCTCTTCGCACTTGGCAAAAAGGCTCATACTGGGAAGGAGGGAGGGTGATATGGTGAAGCAATGGAGCCAGGTAAGTATGTTACTTATAAATACATATTTTAATTCTAAAAATATATAATTTATTGCCTAACATAGACTTAGCCTGGCTCTGTCGCTTCACAAGGTGCAGAATCTAGATGAATGGATGGTGGGATATAGACAATGTTACCTCTAATGATCTCTAATATTGGGTGCAGAATTGATTCTGCAGCCACTACCGGTCCTAGTTGAATAAGATCGGCAGAACAGTCCTTGAGATAAAAGTCCATGAAGGTGTTATGACAGCGCCAGGTATCAGCTCACGGAATCTGTTCCATGGAGGCCTGTCTATGCAATGCGAGCGATGCAGCCATGGATCGCACCTGGTGCGCCTTAACCTTGTGGGACTCAAGGAGAGGTGTAGAGGAATTTGTGTAGCACTCCAGAATCGTTTCCAGATCCACCCGGAGATTGTGGACGGTACAATGTCTTGTTTATGCCCCAGTTTGAATGACACAAAGAGGAGGCGCTTGTGCTCCCTCCAAGGCATGGACCTGTCTAGGTAGAATCTTAGTGCCCATATTGGGAACAGGAGTCGGTCTTCAGCCATGCCATTGCTCAACTGATGGTTAAGTGTTGGAATTGTGCATGAAAGTACGCATTTCAGGCACTTGCCCAATACTTGTGTCTTTGATATGAATGACAGGTCCGTTGTAGTCGGGCATGTTCAAAGGGTTTCGCCCCAACGTTTGCTGGAAGTAACCGTGATGAGGAAAACTGTCTTCCATGTAAGCAGCTGATCCGATGTTTGGGCTCGCATAGGAAATAACGTTGATGTGCCCGTTCCATTTCGATATTTCTAAATAGTGACTTCAGTGCAGGATTCCTCCCTACTTCCGCACCACAAGATCGATGGAAGTGACCCAGGCGTCTCGAAGGAGAGATCGCCGAATGCTTTCCGCACTCTCCATCGTGAAGGGGGGAATCTCTAGGAAGAAGTGACTGTAACACCCGGGAGATGTAGTGTCGCAGACTACCTCTACAACTTTGTTTGTTGCATGGACTGTATCAGTGACCGGGGGGCTGTGCGCTTCACGATAGAGCCCTTGTCTATAAACGCAGATGGGGCGCCCGTCATGGGGGGACACTCTCGGAACCGAAGACGGACATGGACTTCCAGAACATTGCACACCCACTCGCTGCATTTCCTTCGTCTCCAGACATCGCAGAACAGGGACAGAGTTCCCACCTTCCTTGTAAGCAAAGGAGGTAACACACCACCTGTCGTGGTATGTCTAGAGGGTCGAGGGTCGAAGGTCGCGTAACGATACGGCTGACCGGTGCCCTAGTCCTGGGACACAGGTAGTCTTGACCTGTGTCGTCGTCCTCCTCGTTGGTGAAAGGGAGGTCCTGAACCACGTTCTCTAGTGGCGAGAAAGGGCTGCTGACGCGAGAACGACAGTGGCATTGGTATAGCAGCCTGCCGTCATTGCGTGGATCTAGCCGGTGCTAACCGATGTGAAGCAGCACGTGTTTACCAACGGTAAAAGGTTCCAAGCCCCTCTATAGGGTATAGTCTCATTGCCGACTGGTCACCTTGTCCCGCAACAGTAGCTTAGTTGCGAGCTCATCGAATAGTGACGATGCCCCAAATGGAGCAGTACCAAAGCGTTCCCGTTCCTGTAGTGGCACAAGGGGAGAGACTCCTCATAGAGCTTGGTCCTGTTGATGCAGTAGGATGTTGTAGGTGATGGCGCAAGCCAAGGTAGCACCATCGTACCAGGCCGTTGCCACTGACTGAGACAACTGTGAAGTTGCGAGGTCGCGGAAATACTTCTGCTCCGTGCTGAGTCATGCTCCCTGCCACCTGAGACAGAGAAATCTCAGTGAAGCTCTTATCTACAACAGGGGAGTCTCGTGAAAACAGATAACCTAAAGAAGAAAGCTCTAACGAAGAGTGCAGGGCCTCTCTGGAGCGAAGTACCAAAGTTAATTGGTGCGAATTGCCCACCTGAGGGTTTTTTAATTCCTGCTGAAATTTCTGAAGTGATTGATCAATGCCTCAGAAAAAGGAAAACTAGGCTGGGGGAGCGACTTGTGTCAGTGTTGACAGACGTGGCACTGTGCGAGGGACAAGACTGTCAGTTGCCGGCAATTCATCACAGAGAAACGTGTGGGCCAGGATGACCTGTTCTGAATGTGATATCTTGTCACATTGTTCGTTCGGTTGTACGGTAACTGATTGTGGAGCTGTATCAGTATGTTGTTCATGTTCGTCGACAGAACTCCAGGCACCATCGTCATCCGAACAGGAATACACGAGCCTATCATCAAACGCCACGTGGGTGCATAGGAGAACGGCAAGAAAACATAATTTTTGTCTGTCACGCTGCCGGACGTAACCGGCAGCTTCTGCCGGTGTACGGCGTGGGTACTCACCTACGTAATGTCACTAGTCGGGAAGTCATGTCCGGGAATCGCCTGTGTATTCCCGGGACCAACGTTTCGACGCCCAGTCAACCGTTAATTTCGGTGAAAACGGCGTCGATTCGCCGGCCGAAAACCGGCTCTTCCAGCCGCGAGTGGGTTGCGGGTCACGAAACAGGACCCCATGTCGTGGAGTCGGCAAAAGCAAACTCCAGTTTTAAAGTGCCTAATTTTTCCCGTAATTGCAGCCTGTTTGTTTGGTTGCCTTTCCCGGAGACCGGGCGATCTCGACGATGTCGAGAAACGCAATTGTTGTAACGCATATTGACGACAACTGGTTGCGATCACCCTAAGCCTAGCCTATGGTTGTGGCGTTTTCTGATTGGCTTCGGTCGGTGACCTGCGCCGAACGGGGTAAATCTCCGGCTCTCCGGATAACCGGCCGGGTCTCCGGCCTCAGGTATAGATATGGCCGAATGGTGTTAATCTCCGAGGTTCGGCCGGACCTCAGCCTCGTCTCCGTTCTATTCGGAGGAATGTCATCGGTTTTCCGCCCGGGCCTGTCGGCGTAAGTCAATAGACATGGACTGCCGGGTATTTGCTCGGATTCTCTTTTGGGAATCCAACTGGCGGGACTATGTTTTGTCCGGCCAGTTCCATCAAACGCCTAGGTCGTACTAGGCCTCTGGGAGCACAACAGGGCCAATTATTCGCGCCCCCAACGACGGTTGAAACGTCGCTAATCGTGTGTTGATAATATCAGCTGGTCGCGAAGATGGTTGAGGAATATCTTCAAACCTGTACTATTGGTCACGGTCTTGGACCATCTCCGGGGATGGCACTGGAGAAAACCCAAGAAAGCTGCCGCGAGATATGCTACATGTCTGTAGGCTAGCCCGCTTGTGGCTGCGCATCTAATAGCGCGGGTTGTAGCGATGTTATATGTGTCAGGCGCCTGCGTTTCTGAAACGGAGTGGCGTTTATACTATTCCATTCCATACTTAATCAGTCCACTGTGACCAAGTGTCGTACTTGTTGTCGATTGTAATACCATGACAAGAGACACCTGAGTCTTGTGCAGACGGTGGCGTGTTCGCGAGTCGTCGCCATTACAAACTGAAATGGCGAAGTCGAAAAACGGCTAATAATAGAAAAATACAACTGAAAATTGGTCTGTAAACAGCCCATTATATTGCAGAGGTGAAAAGAAAAACAATAAACCGTAATTTCATTAAAACAAATTATGATATCAGCTCACAAAACTGATAAATACGGAGCTACGCAAATGCAAGACTTAAACAATGGCGGCACCAAGTAAGAAGAGAAGAGACTCAGTGATTGGATGGAGTGGTGGGAGCTGGGAGGTAATGTTTTTCATTTTATGAATTATGGCGAGCAACTTGGGCTAAGTCTATGTTAGGCAATAAATTTGGTGCTTTTCCCATGGCACAGGTTTTGTATATAAGCAAGGGTAAATGGATATGGTTTTAGAGTGTCACTTAGTGAAGAGTTCCTACTTGAAGTCCTGACAGATGCTGACTGGGCTGTTCAGATTTGCAAGTTCTTCTTTCAACAACTGAAGATTTGAGTTGACACATCCAAGTTCGTGGGCCACTGTCTCTCGCAGTTTTTTGTTGCTGGTGGCCCTGAAAACACAACCCATTTTCAATTAACCTGCACAGCACAGCAGTTGTTTCACTGGTGTATCATTTCTTTTTGGGAGGATATAGAGAGAAACAGAATGTGTTCTGGTAATTACTGTGATACTGTACTAGAAATTAAGAATGGACATGTTAACCACATGTATTCTCATCAATTACACTTACAGTCGTTTACTCGGTGTGCATTTTTCTATTTAAATTACTAGTTTTTGTATCCTAATGCGAAACCCACAATTAGTACAAACAATACACCCATAATTCGTTGGCTAGAGACCAGTGGAGTTACAAAGTTGTCTGCCTGTCTGCAACGTTAGCATAAACAAGGGTTATAAAGTTGTCTGCCTGTCTGCAACGTTAGCATAAACAAGAGTTATAAAGTTGTCTGCCTGTCTGCAACGTTAGCATAAACAAGGGTTATAAAGTTGTCTGCCTGTCTGCAACGTTAGCATAAACAAGAGTTATAAAGTTGTCTGCCTGTCTGCAACGTTAGCATAAACAAGAGTTATAAAGTTGTCTGCCTGTCTGCAACGTTAGCATAAACAAGAGTTATAAAGTTATCTGCCTGTCTGCAACGTTAGCATAAACAAGAGTTATAAAGTTGTCTGCCTGTCTGCAACGTTAGCATAAACAAGAGTTATAAAGTTGTCTGCCTGTCTGCAATGTTAGCATAAACAAACACACATGCAGTGGCACGAACACTTTGTTAAGACCAGAAAACAGTCTTTCAAGACTGTTTTACTGGGAGCACTTTCAAGTTAGACTCCTACTGCAGTATATAAAATACTGCAGCATTTAATATAAATTAAGATTCATGCAGTTCAATTTTTTTTATAAAATCACGAAAATAAGAACGCTTCCTCACACACCACCTCTGGAATTTTCGCTTCTTTGTTTCCTCGAGTGTGAGGTAATATACCATAGACGTTAGCATCAGGTTGAGGCTGTCCATGTTATTCTGTGGTTGTCACACAGTTCCTTGATTAATGACAACCAATCAACATATGTTGGATGACAGCTATGGAAATGCTTCAGCAAGAGTTGTTTATTTTCGATTGAATGCCAAAAACAAAATATGCATGGATTATGTACAGATAAATCGACGGAATTTGATGACAATCAGCATCTCATCATCGTCATTTCTCAACTTGGACTTAGAAGTTGAATTCACGTCTGCTACACCTTTATCAGTGTGATCAGTGACAGTAGTTGTTTCATGAAGGATACTGCAGTTTGTGAATTCAGATCATATAAGTTACATTACCCATCATCTGTCTATTGTTGACAGAACGACTAAAACAGACGACGTTTTGACGTCCCCAAAATAACGAAGTGAGCTACAAAGATGAAGTAATGTCTTGGACTTGGTTGGACTTAGTTTTCAGTCGATGTTAGCCAAATCCAAGAAAAATTACAAAATGCAGACAACTGTGATTTATTCGCTAAACACATGTATATTTAGGAATTGTTGTTAACCATATACAAAATTACAAAGAATATTTCTTTTTTTTGAACGAACAAACCTCAGTGAATGGAAATAGACCGTTCATTAATAGATGCTGAACACTGTTTGCACTTCAGACTGTTGTTCGACTTGTCTATTCGGCTATTGTCAATAATAATAGCCATAATAATAGCTTTATTCCCATGCTCTATGCAACATACAAGTATGTGTTACACTGCTTCTCTAGTTGTGTTTGAAACAATTGTTACCATTTATAGAATGAAGTATCAACCATCAATTGAATTTACAGTAATTTAATACAGGGAAATGATTGAACCAGTCAGTAGGTCTGTATATTTCATGTTACTGTTAATAATGCCACATATCAATATATGAGGAACTGCAGTCAGCATAAAAATCTACATTTCATATAACAACAGCACAATTAGGTATTTTTTAAACAAACATTTCTCTAGCTCTACAATATAATCTGTGATAACCTAACACCAATCAAAATATATAAGTGTAAGAGCCATACAGTTATTTCATGATAACAGCTTTGAAAATTCTACCAGATAGACAGGATTGATAGGTGAGCAAAATGTAGTAATTAATGTTTCATTCACATTATAAATTTTTGGTTCACATGTGACATTTTGTATAATCATGCCCTGCGCGTACACAACTGGTGACATTATGTACATAAATCATTATCACCTAGCATGCTTTCTGAAATTATATAACCCAAACAGTTCACATATTCTAACTCACATAGCTAATCATTACCAAGCATAAAACTAGAAAACTTTACGCGACCCTTAAAACTCTTCCTATTAATCATCATTACCATCAACATTTTTCCATTTTTTAAATTTATAAAAACCGGGATGATCACCTAAAAAAAGAAATTTAAATTTCGTAATTTCGAAAATGTTTATAGTTGTATACAATAATAGGCCAGTAAGTTGGGGTTTTTATTTTTTTAAACCAACGGGGCAACTTTTTAGTTTTAAAATTTTAAAATAAAAAATAAAGGGTTTAAAACTTTTAAAATTTCACTGAATTATTATAAAATTCTTTTGTATTGCAGTTTTTCCTCGGATTCCAAAAAGAAGGATTTTAAGGGGGAAAAAGTGTTAAAAAACTTCAATTGTAATACAAAATAAAACTTTCATCATTTACCGGGACAGAAATGCTCAAAATGCAATTTAAATTTGAACGTTTCAGAGAACAGTAAACAACAACATGTGTACAGGTATATCATTTGATATCCCAAAAACAACTATTATTAGTAAATGAAAAGTGCCTAATAAATCTTTTATTTACTGAATAAATTGTTTGTTTTCAATACTGCGGATTGCCACATTGAAGGCATAGGAACAAGTATTATAAAAAACTTAAATGTGTGTCCCTGAATTTCATTACCATGTGGCAAAATATCATAATGTTTTGTGGGAACTTTTGAGAGAAAAGCCCTTTGTACCGGAGCCTGTTTTTATATCAACCCAAAACGGAACTGACTGCCTAATAAAACCCCGTTCTTTGACGCAATAAAAAATTTTTAAATGTGGTTGCCTTTATTAAAAAATTTTTGAATGGTCCAAGATTACGATAGTCTGAAAATTCACGTAAGTCTCATCAAAAATGTTGTGTTTGGGCTTCAAAGTGCCCTTTAAAGTGTTTATTCGGCCCATCGTTTTTACTCGGCCCCCAAATTCTTTGGGTTTTTAAAAATTTAAGGCCCACCTGTGTGTTTTTCAAAACCAGGGGATTTAAGGGTTTGGGGAAGAGGTATATAATATAATGTCTGTGTATATATATATATATATATATATATGTATATGTATATGTATATGTATATGTATATATATATATATATATATATATATATATATATATATTATACAGGGTGCGAAATAAGGCCAGTCCGATCGTCCGTGACGAGCAGTTTTAGAGCTCGGACTAGTAAGAGCAGTCCCTTTTACATAGTGCACCCTGTATATATATATATATATATAATTATATTGTGTATATAAATATGTTGTGCCTCTACATACACTCATACATAATTGATATACAAATATTATTTCAAATGTTTGTGTTATTAAACGTGCGCCCGTTATAGTGTAACAAGTTAATTCCTCTATATGGATATTTTAGGCCTTACCACGTCTGTATTGTCTGCGATTAGTTCCCTTTGAGATAAACAATTGTGCGTACATTTGTTGTTTAAGTTCAGTAGCACTAACGGCATCATAATAAATAGTGGCCTGCGCTAATCTAATTGAAGATGTTGAGCATATTGTTCCCTTTGAGATAACACCCTTAAATTGTGCATGCATTTGTTGTTTTATTGCATTAGCACTAACGGCATCTTTATAAACAGTGGGCTGTGCTGATCTAATTGAAGATGTTGAGCACATTTTCCCTTTGAGATAACACCCTTACAGTGTGCGTTTATTTGTTGTTTGATTGCATAGCACTAACGGCTTCTTAATAAACAGTGGGCTGCCTACCTGCGCTAAACTAATTGAAGATGTTGAGCACATTGTTCGTTCTCAAAGCCTTCATGTCTTCACCTGACTGCAACTTATTTGAACTTATGCAATGTGTGACAATCAATCTTTGGAGAAGGCTACATTATTTACCAATGTGTCTCATTCATACTTCACAATAGAAGATATATATATATATATTACACTCTAAAAAAAAAAAAGATCGCACATAAACACCACGCAAAAACGTTCAGCAACGTAAAATAATAATCACATAACAACACAAACGCCGCGCCATACACAAATTAAACCAAATATCTCGAATAATTACCATCAAACAATTTCGCAGTTGCATAAATTTCTACACATATCAGGACGGACGATTCGGCCCATGTAGCTCGCCGGGAAACGTTGCAGATACGGATGATTCAGCACTACGAGCCAAGCTATTGTTAAAAAAACAATGTTTTAATGTACAGTTAATTTTAACTTCCAGTTAGTTTAATAGAAGCATATATTAAGACTGTACAAACAGTCCCAATAGCATAGGATGGATCGAGATCGATGTGGGCCGATATAGACTAGAAAGCTTAAAAGAACATAGAAGTCCATCTAACCTTTTATTTTTGTACACAAACACATATATTTAATTAGATTAGGACATGTAATTATATAAAATGAAATGGTGGGCCGAGGTTGACGTGGGCCGAGGTTGACATGGGCTGAGGTCGATGGGCCGAGATCGACAAGGGCCGAGATCGACGTGAGTCCTTTGAACAACTATAACTACACTGGCACCATGTATGTTATGAATTTGTTTATGTAAACCATCGCAATAAAATGTGACATGTAAACAACCCATTTACTAACTTATTTTAATAGACAGAGCCATTAATGACCAAAACGGTGTGTCTAATTACACAGAGAATGGATATTTCACAAGTGTACTATGGGTTATGAATATTCTACAAATGACAGAATCTGGACAAAAATAATGCCTGCTCCCAAAGCTGTCAGCGGTGAAATGCCGACTCAGGCTTGCAAACCCGCTTCTCGACATGTTGCATTGTGGTTGTTTTGATGACTGCAGGTTCCTGTTACTAAATATGGGACCACTTTATCATCTTTGGGTTACAACACTACAATAGTGTTACCAAATTATGTAGTGTTTTCAAACATCAAGCTGCCTTCTCGCTGGAAGTAACTAAACTCCCTGAATCACTAAATCAAATGTAAACACTAAAACAGGCTTTGCAAGGTCAAGCAGTTATGCTATAAAACAGATTGACTGATGCTATAGCTTATGTGCAACACATTTATTATATATCACACAAACAGACACAGTCATATAAATGCACATACAATATACCATACACTATCCTGGTGTTTCATCAATATTAATATTATCCACTTGGATGTAGCTTTCACACCAAGAAATGTTTGGGTCTTTATATAGCACTACAAGTGTACTATGCTGCCGACAGCAGCAGCAGATGGATAAATCCTCCTCTCTGCTGCCCTCATGGTACGTGGTACGTGTGTGGTGAGTGTCGCTGTCCTGCTTCACCAGTGATGCAAGTGGTTCACCACTGTACACAGTGACAAACCAACAAGTTCTCACAGTCGCAACAGAACTCTCCAAATCTGAGTCACCAGAATCAAACTCAATGTCATCCATGTTACCAGTGGTATGACAAAACTTAGTATGGTACATATTACATCATCAGTCCTTTCCAAGTGGCAGCCATGCACACTATTCACTTCAGGATTTAATTCGGAAGTTGACCAGATGGGCTGATTGTTAGATGGTAAACCGCGTGTAAAGCTGTATATATCAACTACACAACTTGTCACGGATTAAACCTGTTTAAATAGCATCATATGCGGATGTTATTTATTTGGTTTAAATATTAATTTTATGGCAGAGATAATGCTGTTTGAACCATGACACTTGTAAACTGTTGATGTGTGGCATTGTGTATGGCAGGGCAATCAGAGGTGACCACTGTTTATTGACCAGTGTTTATTCATGTGGACAGTTCCTGGTTGTGTGTCAGCTGGTGTTTACATCAATATACCAGTGTAGCTCTGGCCTATTTGCCTGGGCATTAACACGGTGATAAATCACAGCTCTCTACTGCCGCAGGGTAGCCATGCAATGGCTGTGTGTTGTGTAGGTGGACTTTCACATCTGACAAACAGTTCTCTCCACCCTCTCACTGACTAACTCAAGGCAAATGGAGTTTTTTTCCCTTCAAAAGCTCACACCAAAAAATAACTACTTCAGCTATGGTTTAAATATTCGAAAAAGACTTAAGCACTTATATGTATACATGTATACAAAATGTAAATGGACAAAATAATGAGACTGCTTTCTAAAGGCATATTTCCATGTTGCTGCAAACATTAGTATACTTATTAGTTTTTTTATGAGATTGCCGTTGTTGCGTGTATTCCTGGGAAGTTTGTTCCACAGAGTGGGTCCTACATAAGCAAATATACAGTGGCTGAAACATTCTAAGTGCACTCTCGGCACTTCAAGGAGTAACCCGCCTGCAGTTGTGAATGGGATGGTTACTATCATGGACCTTATGGTGGGCTATGTAGAAGGAATATAGTGACTTACTTGAAGAGGTTCTCAGCTCCTACCCTCAGTCTCAACTCGCGCTCTATCTGGTTGTGCAGTCTGGAGTGTGTGCCGTGTTGTTTGCCCCGGGTCGTCAGCAGAAGGGGGTCGGAGCCCTGCAACAAACACAGTGTCAGGCCATCACTGGGGCCACTCAGTGCTGCAGATCTTACTAGGGCCACTCAGAACTAGGGCTGTCACTGGGGCCACTCAGTGCTGCTGTTCTTACTGGGGCCACTCAGAACTAGGGCCATCACTGGGGCCATTCAGTGCTATGGCTCTTACTGGGGGCCACTCAGAACTAGGGCTGCCACTGGGGCCACTCAGTGCTATGGCTCTTACTGGGCCACTCAGAACTAGGGCCATCACTGGGGCCACTCAGTGCTATGGCTCTTACTGGGGGGCAGTGGGGGCCACTCGGAACTAGGGCCATCACTGGGGCCACTCAGTGCTATGGCTCTTACTGGGGGCCACTCAGAACTAGGGCCATCACTGGGGCCACTCAGTGCTATGGCTCTTACTGGGGGCCACTCAGAACTAGGGCTGCCACTGGGGCCACTCAGTGCTATGGCTCTTACTGGGGGCCACTCAGAACTAGGGCTATCATTGGGCCACTCAGTGCTATGGCTCTTACTGGGGCCACTCAGAACTAGGGCTGTCATTGGGCCACTCAGAGCTGTGGCTCTTACTGGGGGCCACTCAGAACTAGGGCTGTCATTGGGCCACTCAGTGCTATGGCTCTTAATGGGGACACTCAGAACTATGGCTGTCATTGGGCCACTCAGTGCTGTGGCTCTTACTGGGGCCACTCAGAACTAGGGCTGTCATTGGGCCATTCAGTGCTATGGCTCTTACTGGGGCCACTCAGAACTAGAGCTGTCATTGGGCCATTCAGTGCTGTGGCTCTTACTGGGGGCCACTCAGAACTAGGGCTGTCATTGGGCCACTCAGTGCTATGGCTCTTAATGGGGACACTCAGAACTAGGGCTGTCATTGGGCCACTCAGTGCTATGGCTCTTACTGGGGCCACTCAGAACTAGGGCTGTCATTGGGCCACTCAGTGCTATGGCTCTTACTGTGGGCCACTCAGAACTAGGGCTGTCATTGGGCCACTCAATGCTGTGTCTCTTACTGGGTCCAATCAAAGAACTAGTGTCATTACTAATAAAAAAACTGCCAGATCTGAATAAATTAGCCAAGAGGCCCTAACATCCTTTGGACTATATTGTGATTTGTGTGCATCCAAAATTTGAGAAAATGTCACTACATTTTTTTGTAAAAAGCTCCAACTTCCTACATAACAACATGGCCATTGACAATATTCTCCATTCCATAAAATCACCGTAAAAGTTATATTTTTAAGCAATTTTTAATTCTATGTACTCCTCTCGCACCGCTGTGTGGACATTCCTTGATTGTGTCTGTAGTCGACAAGGTGGTGACAATGACATTGTAATATGGTGACAAAATATTCCAGGTACAGGTGCCAAACTAGTGTATACATTTTCCTGTAAACGCCATAGGGGCAAATGTGTATTTATAGTGGGTTTGAGGATCATGGCTATCACCGATGGTCACTGGTCAGCACTAGTTGTTTGGTGTCTACAGGCAGAAGTTGGCATTAGTTGGTGGAACTACTGTAATTGGCATTGAGCTTTAGCACCAACTCCTTTTTACACCGACTGCCAACCAAAGTTGGTGCTAGTCGGTTAGTGTATGCACAGCATATGCCTGTGTATAATTAGAGAAAAAGTTACATAAGAGATTTGAAAAATCTTTTTACCAGTTTTAGGGCCTTCAGAATTATCCAATCAAAAAAACATTATACATCTATGCCAAATTAGAAAAATAGATCTTCAACGGTTTCTGAGACATGGGATCTATAACGGCTAATGGCGGATGGTGCATGGTGGACAGTGATGCCGTAAGACCTTCAGTCCAAAGGACTAAAAATTTGAAAAAAAGAACTACCCTAATGAATGTTCAATAAGCTAGGCCATTACTGGGGCCACTGTGTACAGTCAATACTTGGGCCACTCAGGCCATTCAGTGCTATAGTTTCTTCGGCCACTCAGTACTGTAGTTATTATTTGGGCCACAAAATATTAAGGGCAATACTGGTATTTGGGTTGCCCACTGCTTGGACCAATGTCACGGCCACTCAGTGATACAAACAAATACTTGGGTCACTTAGGGCTATGACCACTACTTCAGCCACTCAGTGTTAGGGCCATTACTTGGGCCAATCAGTGTTATGGTCATTACAATTGACAGTATGTATTTGTCTGCATCTGCACATTGCCCCTACCTATGTAGTGGAGCTACATAATAACATGTAAATGTTAAAGTATTGTCATCATCAGTTATCTCACATTTTATTAACATCAGCATACAACTCATGGGTAAGTTCCTGCCTCAAAGTTGTTTCACTTTAAATGCTTAGTTGAGAATCTTTCTGCCAAAAAAAATTCCTTTGACATTTGTGAGATAGATCACTGACCAAGTGGCAAAGTTGCTGTCACACTCCTGAGAACCAAAGGTGACAGTGCAAGGCAAATACATACGTACATTCCAGTGCTTATTATTTTGATCTCACTGTGCACTTAAAATGTTCAGCAACACCCTTACACCACATGTCAAGTGTCCAGCACTGGCTATGTCAGTCACAGTGCCACATTCTTTAACAAAATGCCTGTCAACTGCCAAATAAACTTTGACCCATTCTGTTCTATAACAACGCGTCATCAGTGCAATACAACGAAATGCAAGGAAGGTTACCAAAGATCCTGTCTCCAGTCAGAATAGTGGTCCATAAAGACAGGACAGGGTTCCTGTCCACCTCAGCCATTTAAAAATGCCTCAGCCTGCCTGTTCCTTTTGGAACAGACCTTCCACATTAGCCCCAGACAATCAGACACTGTTGTTTGAAATAAAAAATCTTATGAGTCAGTATCACATTCTGATCAATTAGTTGTTGTCTTACTATGTAAAGAAGTCACACAGTGAAACTTGATACAATCTAATTGTAAACAACAGAAATTTTACCAGATAGGGAAATGTTTTCTTTCTACTCAAAAGTCAACACATCAACTTTCATAATTATCTACCCTTTTTGAAACAGCAAGTCTACAAGGCACAATTAAAGTGAAAGTGGCTGATTGATAATAATGTGTCTTGACATCAACTAACCGTGTGTCACTCTCTAAATACAAGCAAAGCACAGTAAGGCCAACTATCAGCAACAGAACTGCCTGATCCAGACAGTCATGACAGTGACAACATGTCGGGTGATCAATTAATGGTTGTCAACAATGCTATATGCTAGCAGTAAACAGATGACTGAAATGCCACAGTGCCATCACATAACTTACATGCGTACACAGCTAGTATACATTTAATCACAGCACTTGTAGATCATTGATCCACTATCACTACTATCAATATCAATCATGAATTAAATACTCACTCGAGCAAACACAAGCTGCATGTCAACCGGTTCCGACTGCGACTTGACATGGTGACATGATTGTGACTTGACATGGTGACACCTGACAGACTGACAACTGTCCACTGGCACTGTCAGGAGGTTGCTACCAGACACAACCCATTTCAACATGGCTGGGACATCATTGTGACAATGACCACAAGCAAGTAATCCTCAGGGTCCCACAGCAATGTTGTACTGTCACATCGCATGCTCCACAAATGACTCAAGGATCAGACCACTCAAGTGTGCTGATCTAATGTCTTCAAAGAAGAGTGGTAATCCTTGTCTTCAAGTACTTGCTGGCACAGAGTAGCAACCTGTTTAATCAAAATTCTTTCATACTCATTTGGTGCTAAGGTATCCTACAGTTCCAGTTTACTATGTACATTCTGTGGAATCAGTTATGAAGTATCAGTAAACTGTAGTGAACAAAGATGAACCTTAAACCACCATGACACCCTAAATCTGTGCATTCCAGTGTGGACTCCCCATCCTGTGGTTCACTACACAGCCTTTGCCTGGCTCACAAACAGACACATGTGTATAATTACTGCACCCTGTGGGCTGGGTCTAGCAGCCTGTGCATTGCTCACTGGCCTGTTGCTGGCTCGTTAATGTCTAGCTGTAGTTGATTCTAGTGTGCACAGCCCTTCACAAGTACACACAAACACACCCACTGGCAACATTCTAGACAATGACAGCGCAACAGGTGTGCAACTGGTGTCCCTGGCCCAACACATGCACTCCACTCAGCACCATCACTTTAACAACTGTGACTGTGTACAAAGGTTAACATATTAGCATTCGCTTATTCTCACTCATCGTAACAATGGGCTGTCATTAAACACTACTTGCAGGTCAGCAGGGGTGCATGACTAGACCCACAGTTAAACACCTCACTAGAAATTTGTGATTCACCCCTGTGACCATTCCATGCCTACTGAAACATCAAAGGAATTGTTCAACTGGAACATCAGTTGCCTTTAAACTATATAGTTATCATTGGTGAAGAAGTTTTCTGTGATTCATCACCTACAAATATGTTATGTAAACACCAAATCAAATTCAATGAACCAAGATCTTTCCTTCAAAGAGGGATAAAGCATGATTATGATTTACAAAGTCAACCTTGCTCGGGGGGGATGTAATAAAATCTCAAGCACTTCATGGTAAATTTGGAAATCACTGGACCATGACAATATGTTGGCTATTAAATGGCAAACGATGTCAGTTGTAAACAGACCAATGAAATAACACAATTCCATCACATAAGTTACACCCACAGCAATTTAATACATTATTCACAGCACTTGTAGATAATTGGTCATTCAACTTAATTAATCCTTATCAGTAGTTAAGTAAATCACTTCACTACAGTTGATTTCTTTGGAAGAATACACTAATAATAGATCTCAACTTGTGAATTCCTGATATTGTTCCCAGCAAATCACACAAAACGCAACACTTTCTTATCTCACCTTAGCAACCAAATCTGTGCTCTAAATGAAATGATACCATTATACACATGAAAAGCACTGACTGTCACTTACTCATGTGCATGCATGTAATTGCATGCATGTAATTGCATGCATGTACATTCACAACCTAACAATGACAGCCTTCAGTTGCGCCAATGTCTTTCTCCCCTATATCAGTAGAAGTAAGTAAGTATCCCGCTGTCTTATAGGACATTCCACTGTCATGTTGTTGACACACTGTTGCCTCTCGTGTCACTGAGTCAATGCTCTTATCTTGTCACACAATAGGGCCAAATGTACATTCAGCTTGCGATAAATTGAAACAATGAAAACATCATGTTGTCTTACTACTCAGAAATATCTGAACAATATATGTATCAGTGTACATTTAAAACCAAACAACTAAAACATCAAAATTGCCATTATATTCGTTTGTTAATTAACTAGAGACTAGAGTTACGACTACTTCTGTTCATTCCATTTCGGAAACACTGAATATTTATTTATCTAAATCTGTTGCAATTGTTGTGGTAAATACTTACTTACTGACTGTACATACTAAATGTAACCAATTCTGACAAATAATTACCCCTTTGAAGGCATTTTAGTGACCTTGCTCATGTTTATGTTTCTGAGTACACTGTATGTAAATTCAATCGCATCAGTAATGATCACAATGAATAATGCAATCAAATATGAGCGTTAAATAGCAAAAACTTCAGCTGGCATGTGAGAAATGCATGACCTGGAACCAATGAACACTGTTGGGTTGGAATGTAGCTCCAGGCTAAAAAGAACAGAGTGGAAAGCTAAGATTCTTGGAAAATAACGGCTGGGAATCTAACTCTAGAAGTGTGGGAACAATTAGTAGTGCACACAGATTACTGCTCTACGGCACTTCTTGTCACTTCATGAAACATGGGTGAAATTTATAGATCTCTTACATTCAGTTAATAAGATATGTTAGCACATTTTTGTGATCTGCCTGTCCGCCCGCCCGCCCGCAAGCACATGCCAGCCTGCCCACCCACCCACCCACCCACCCACTGAACTCTGTGTTTAGGCTACCTAAAAATTAGGTATGCAAGATGGGTAGAGTAACAGTGATTACATACAGTGTTAGTGTGTGTGTAGTGTGTACATGGGGAGCAGGTCTAGCATAAATGTGTACCCAATACTATATGTAAGGTCCAAACATACTGTATGTTTAGACCTGATGTACAGTAATTACTGCATACAGGTGGAGCTGCCCATGTGGAGGGGTAACCAGATAAGACTGAGAATAGCAGTGTCACACCTGATGTATAAAACTAGGTCCTGGTGTGTGTCAGTATCAACTGTAAGGTACCCTCTCTCAAATACAGAAAAAGTACTGTTTGATTAACTGGCTAATTCTAACCCCCATGTACATAATATTAAATAATTCTGTAGTGTGAGCCATTGCATCCCCCAAAATGATGAAAAATCTTCCTCCGCCTGACAAGTTTGTGTCGTAAATGAACATTTACAAGCTTTTTAAGTGAACACAATTGACCTTTTTCTACCAAACAATTTCCAATGCTCATATGCTTTGATTTAATACAAAGATGACCTCTCTATCTCAAAAACTATGTTCGTGAAAAGCCCAATGCACCCCCTAAATCACTGACATTTTAGTTATCGAATGTTGCATCTTCTAATGCGCTACTATCTTAATTTTATAGACAATGATTTAATGTTTTTCAATGTTGTTCAGTTTGATTGTGAACATTTGAAATATACTGAAGGTCAAAGACAACAATAAAAGTTAATGCATTTCCCCCCCCCTACACGCTTGAAATGTGTGTGTGTGATTGGGTTCAAATTTGTACTCATTGTTATGGTATTTTTCCATTTGGTTGGTTTTCACTGTGTCTTCTCTAGCCTTTCAGTTGTATTTTCTAGAGTACTTTATAGTCGTTTGAGAACAGATATATCAGTCTGTAGTTCTTGGTATCTTGGATATTTTCTTTCATGGCGATCATCACCATCTTCACATTCTCCCATGCTGTGGTATTCGTATTTCTAATAAGCATTTGGTATCTAGCTTAACAATTATTGTATTAGAAAAGGTATCTTTCAGCTTGGTGTGAATTATAGTACTCTTTTCACTGTCATTCAGCTCAGTGTAGAATTCTTCTATTCCTTTTATGATCTTAACTCGATCATAGATTTCTTTACTCTGGTTGTTTAGAAGTGTAATCAGTCTATATGTGTTCTCTGACTTTCATTAGACTTGTATTATGTATGGAAACATCATGGGAACTCCTTTCCATATCATTTGGCACAAATGGAAAAATGACAGAACAATGACCACATTATGACCCCAATGACACATACCCGGTATACTTGATTATGAGGACACAAAGTCTGGAATTGACATCTGGAGATGCAGAGTTTCCAAATGGGGTATTCCATATCACATGGTGAAGCAGTTTGATTTTCAAGCCCACCTAGGATTTTAATATATTTCACATAGTGCCTTTAGGGGCTGGCAGTAACACAGGAGTTCATGTCGTGTATTCATTGAGCAGGTGCATACACATGTACATAGTTTTATCTAGAGACATGTCCAGCCATCATCTGGATGGGTCAAGTTTCTTTTGAAGAAAGGAAGTGGACAGGCAAAAATTAAAAAGCAAACCATTGGACTATATAGTTGAGTTGATAATTATGAATGAAATGTATTTTGGTGACTCATAGTCACCGCCTAGTGACTTGACTGTCTTCACCGTAATCACCTAATTCGCATTTTATCTAGTTATTCATTATGCGATGACCAGTAATATAGCTATATTGTGTGAATGCAGCAGACGACATCAATAGTGTATGAATTTGCACCGTATTGTTGTTTAGAATATACATTTTCTGTCACATCATTTAAAAAATAATTAAACAAGTCACATAACAATCCACTATACCATGCCAAACATATGTAATTAAAATTACTTTGAATCAAAGATGAAATTAGTATTTTTTTGTTTTTATATTAAACTTTCTGGCATTCCTATAAAAAACTTTAGTTTGTTTAACGTTTTAGAAAGGATATCAGAGGCTATAGCATCATCAGAAAGAGACTGATTTAATGTTATGCCTAAATAGGTGACGGTTGACTTTGACTCAATGACATTTCCATTACATACAATATTAGTAGTGTTACATTTGCATAATTTTCTCTTCGTTCCAAAACACAATGGATTGTGTTTTACCCAAATGGAGTGACAACTTGTTGTTGATTAACCAGTCATTCATGGATTCTAGTACAGAACTTAGTTGCCTCGATTCCTACTACAGGTGTATGTCCCTTCCTGATGCAAGCAAGACTGAATAGTCCATGTATAACAACAGCTTGCATTTAACTGCAGCAGACATGTCATTTATATATAAAAGAAATAATAGTATAGAACCTTGTGGCACGCCGCAAGTGATACCTTTAGCCACAGACTATCGATATTAGTGAACTGTACTCTACCCGTCAAATACGATTTAAGTTCACCAACACCTACACCCTTAAGTTTCTTCAAAAGAATTGCATGTTCCGCAGTATCAAAAGCTTTTTGCAAATCCAACA
The DNA here is from genome assembly GCA_025642075.2 of Ridgeia piscesae. Classification (NCBI taxonomy): domain Eukaryota; kingdom Metazoa; phylum Annelida; class Polychaeta; order Sabellida; family Siboglinidae; genus Ridgeia; species Ridgeia piscesae. The sequence continues at coordinate 244,399 of JAODUO010000156.1, forward strand.
ATACAATGATGGAATACGACAACCTAAAACCAGACTGAAATTCATGATTAGTTTATGTTCCGTTAAAAAGTTGTTTAGTTGGAACACTATTGATGTCATAAGTCCACTGGACCTTAATAATGTAAAGCTTTTTAGTCCTTTGGGCCATAAGTCCATTGGATCTTTGGCCCAAAGGACTAAAACTTGACAGTATTCACTTTGTGCATGTTTAGACTGAATTGTGTGTGCACACACATATGCATGCACGCACGCACGCACGCACGCGCACGCGCGCACGCACGCACAATTGACCTTTTTCTACCAAACAATTTCCAATGCTCATATGCTTTGATTTAATACAAAGATGACCTCTCTATCTCAAAAACTATGTTCGTGAAAAGCCCAATGCACCCCCTAAATCACTGACATTTTAGTTATCGAATGTTGCATCTTCTAATGCGCTACTATCTTAATTTTATAGACAATGATTTAATGTTTTTCAATGTTGTTCAGTTTGATTGTGAACATTTGAAATATACTGAAGGTCAAAGACAACAATAAAAGTTAATGCATTTCCCCCCCCCTACACGCTTGAAATGTGTGTGTGTGATTGGGTTCAAATTTGTACTCATTGTTATGGTATTTTTCCATTTGGTTGGTTTTCACTGTGTCTTCTCTAGCCTTTCAGTTGTATTTTCTAGAGTACTTTATAGTCGTTTGAGAACAGATATATCAGTCTGTAGTTCTTGGTATCTTGGATATTTTCTTTCATGGCGATCATCACCATCTTCACATTCTCCCATGCTGTGGTATTCGTATTTCTAATAAGCATTTGGTATCTAGCTTAACAATTATTGTATTAGAAAAGGTATCTTTCAGCTTGGTGTGAATTATAGTACTCTTTTCACTGTCATTCAGCTCAGTGTAGAATTCTTCTATTCCTTTTATGATCTTAACTCGATCATAGATTTCTTTACTCTGGTTGTTTAGAAGTGTAATCAGTCTATATGTGTTCTCTGACTTTCATTAGACTTGTATTATGTATGGAAACATCATGGGAACTCCTTTCCATATCATTTGGCACAAATGGAAAAATGACAGAACAATGACCACATTATGACCCCAATGACACATACCCGGTATACTTGATTATGAGGACACAAAGTCTGGAATTGACATCTGGAGATGCAGAGTTTCCAAATGGGGTATTCCATATCACATGGTGAAGCAGTTTGATTTTCAAGCCCACCTAGGATTTTAATATATTTCACATAGTGCCTTTAGGGGCTGGCAGTAACACAGGAGTTCATGTCGTGTATTCATTGAGCAGGTGCATACACATGTACATAGTTTTATCTAGAGACATGTCCAGCCATCATCTGGATGGGTCAAGTTTCTTTTGAAGAAAGGAAGTGGACAGGCAAAAATTAAAAAGCAAACCATTGGACTATATAGTTGAGTTGATAATTATGAATGAAATGTATTTTGGTGACTCATAGTCACCGCCTAGTGACTTTACTGTCTTCACCGTAATCACCTAATTCGCATTTTATCTAGTTATTCATTATGCGATGACCAGTAATATAGCTATATTGTGTGAATGCAGCAGACGACATCAATAGTGTATGAATTTGCACCGTATTGTTGTTTAGAATATACATTTTCTGTCACATCATTTAAAAAATAATTAAACAAGTCACATAACAATCCACTATACCATGCCAAACATATGTAATTAAAATTACTTTGAATCAAAGATGAAATTAGTATTTTTTTGTTTTTATATTAAACTTTCTGGCATTCCTATAAAAAACTTTAGTTTGTTTAACGTTTTAGAAAGGATATCAGAGGCTATAGCATCATCAGAAAGAGACTGATTTAATGTTATGCCTAAATAGGTGACGGTTGACTTTGACTCAATGACATTTCCATTACATACAATATTAGTAGTGTTACATTTGCATAATTTTCTCTTCGTTCCAAAACACAATGGATTGTGTTTTACCCAAATGGAGTGACAACTTGTTGTTGATTAACCAGTCATTCATGGATTCTAGTACAGAACTTAGTTGCCTCGATTCCTACTACAGGTGTATGTCCCTTCCTGATGCAAGCAAGACTGAATAGTCCATGTATAACAACAGCTTGCATTTAACTGCAGCAGACATGTCATTTATATATAAAAGAAATAATAGTATAGAACCTTGTGGCACGCCGCAAGTGATACCTTTAGCCACAGACTATCGATATTAGTGAACTGTACTCTACCCGTCAAATACGATTTAAGTTCACCAACACCTACACCCTTAAGTTTCTTCAAAAGAATTGCATGTTCCACAGTATCAAAAGCTTTTTGCAAATCCAACAATACAATGATGGAATACGACAACCTAAAACCAGACTGAAATTCATGATTAGTTTATGTTCCGTTAAAAAGTTGTTTAGTTGGAACACTATTGATGTCATAAGTCCACTGGACCTTAATAATGTAAAGCTTTTTAGTCCTTTGGGCCATAAGTCCATTGGATCTTTGGCCCAAAGGACTAAAACTTGACAGTATTCACTTTGTGCATGTTTAGACTGAATTGTGTGTGCACACACATATGCATGCACGCACGCGCGCGCGCGCGCGCACGCACGCACACACACACACACACACACCTAACAGATCTACCAAGTTCTACCTGGACATAATTTTTGGACTGGTAATAATTGATCCTGCATGGTCTGGGTGCATAATGGTCCGTAATGTAAATAAAGTGAATTGTTCAAATGAATCTTACAATGTGCCAAGACAGAGCATGTACAGACTAGGCTGTATGTGCTGACAGCTGAAAGCCCCAACACTGTCTGGCAGCACTCAGACTGAGACTGAGTGCTGCCAGACAGTGGTTAGTTTCAACCTCACCACTATTACGTCTTCACCTGCCCTAGCAGTTGGGTTGTAGCCACTGTACTGTTACTGTATGTCTAGGTATGCATTGTCAGATCTATTTTCCTTAGACAATTCATATTATGCATACATATATTACATTTGTAATTTTGTTTCAGTGGCCTGGGCCTCAGTTGTACCAGGATTTCTAAGTGGTTTGAATAAATAAAAAAATGGGCCAACTGGCCCTGAAGTCCTTTGGACAATTATTACAGTGAGTTGGTGAATCATAGTCACTGCCTAGTCTCTTTACTGTAATAACCTAATAGAAATTTTCTTTGGTTATCCATATGAGATGACCAAAAAGACATCCAATAATTAAACAAACATCAAAATAAACACAAGTTGCATTTATAGAAAATCAGTAGTTTTGAAGATATAGCTTAAAACATGCAGGCAGGGTATTGTCCACTTAACAGGGATCTACTGTGTTATTGATACAACGCTATCAATGCTGCAACCGCATTTAGACAAGGTACCACATTAACAATAGAAGCCTGGGAATGTCCAGCTTCAATCTGGATGAAGCCTGGTCTCTAGTGGAATATACAGATATCCATAGGAGGTCTGTGTCCTGAGAGGAGCTAAAACTAAACGTTCAGGCAGAAACAGGCAAAATGTTATCATTTTGCATTTTGGGAGGCCCTGAGATGCCCTTACAAAATACTAATGACCTACATATTTCTTGTGTATAATTAAGATACCCTCAGGTACATCTATGAAAAAGAATACAGGAAAAGCTATAGAACAATTTTTGAGAAAATAGGAAAACAGAAAATGTACCAGATTTTAGACCATAGATGATTGACCCTAAGAGGCTTAAAAATGAGTTAATCAAACTTAAATGGTTTCTGAGATCTGAGAGCTATAATGGCAGACAGTGCACACAAAGTGATGGCATGCTATACATCACCAGCAAACTTCCTTTTTGAAATGAACATCTTATTTTTTATTTTAAACTCAAATATAGATAATTTGTATGGAATGAGTAATCATGCTTGTCCTTGGGATGGAGGATGCAGTTTGGGTTTTCAGTAAGCTTCAATGTCACTGTCGGTGGGAGTGTAGTTGAAGTTTTCACCTACTCAAGGATTGTTATGGAACTGGAGTATTGTTTTGCTTGACATATAGCTAGGGCAAGCCCCTTATTAAGTTATTTGAGAAAAAAACAGGCAGACCCTCTAGTTTATAGCCACAGGCATCTAGTAAATGATAACATTATGATTATCAGATCATGAATGTTCTACTGTAGACGGATATAGCTAGTTAGCGTCACCCAATTGTTTTACTAAGGCTAAGCTCTTCAGCCAATCACTGAATCAGTATTACTATTATCTTAGAACTCGACTTAGTTGCCTACGGCTACGTAGCATTTTTGTACGCCTGCATAATAAGCAATACGTTTACATCAAATACACATTTGGCGCACTGAATGAACTTGTCCTGACGTATCTTTAGACCATTGTGATTCGAGCTAATAATACCGTTCAATCAGCGCACACGCCTCGGCTTATCGCCCTATCCGTTATTACTTGACCGTTTTATAGCGGCTTTACTCTTGATTATCTGGATCAGCCACCAGCTGAAGTCTCCACTCATCACCTTATGACCTGTACCTGTCTTTGGTGACTTGGTTCATAGTCGTTTGCTTTGTCTCTTAACCTCGGTATTGTGTGCATAGTTATACCATTGCTGTAAGGCCACACAACAACGAAGTTACGTAGTAATCGACCTGCCTCCCTAGAAGATCGAAGATCAGCCGATGCAAATGTTGACGCTGCATCCCCCAAGGCGGCCGCTCACTGCGCTACCTGGCGAATGATACGGAAAGTGGGTTTCTCCAACGATGTCCCTATAGGCTGTGTAAGTTTCCTTGAGAAATGCTCGGGGGAATACCCTGCCTATATCTAGTAGTACTGTATAGATATGTGTTGACTTCAAGGCTCCTTAGATCAGCTTCAAGTGTTCGCATGTTTATCGGCAACTACTCTCGGTAGTTTTCGAGGGAACTTATTTCAATTATCTTCAATTTCTCATACTTTTTTTGATATTTAATGGTTAGGTACTGAGCTGGCTGCCTAATAGCAATTTGTTTAGCTTCCCCTATACCCACTTGTAAGGGTTGATGAACCCCAGGGGAGGAACGCAAACGGTAAACGGTGGAGTCAGTATGTGTTCCGGGGATTCCTACACTAACGGGCGGGCGTGCGGGCGAGCTGTAATATCATTCCATGGCATTGACGCTCATCATAAAAACATTGAGGTTCATTCAGAAACATCAAATTGCACCCCAAAAATCCTCTTCTATAAATATTGGGGATAGTTATTATCTTCAATATAACAGATGCGAAAGAACCTCATATATAGATTATATACACAGTTACCGTTGAAGGAAGAACGAATTTTTTTTTATTTGATTATATATCGATACCATATCAGGAAATGAAAAAAAAAGTGGACAACCTACTAAACCAAGCCCTCAGATAAAACCTCTACAGATTACGAATTTGTTAATAAGCGCGGAGAAAACAACGTAACGATCCTTACTAACAATGCAAATGGCCATCTTCGCTAGCCAGGGCCGTGTGCCATGCAAACGAGGGTTCGAAGAGCTGGTACTGACGTCATCAGCCGCCGCGACACGCGCGCGAGGATGACATGATATACATACAAGTCGACGGGAAACAATAAGAAACAGTTACAAACTTCAAATAACTCGATGCAACACTGTCGGAAGAAGGATCAAAACCGGAAGTTATTTATTTCAAGAATCGCAAAGCTTCTGTTGCACTTCCAAATCAATGTGGACAAACAACAGTAGACCGCCCTATTATCATGACAAAAGGATAAGGTTGGTGCGTGGACATGTCATATGTCGAATTTTCTATAATATTATGCTTCCGATACATGGATCTTAATTTAACAGCACATACTACAAGGAAGAATACAATGCAAGCGATATGTTAAAAAAAAGTTGCACATCACATTCACAGCTATATAGACTATAATGAGTATGTCACCAACGATGGGAAGCAGTGTAAGATAAATAATCAAGCGATCGACACATCGGTCAACACGAACTTCACGAAGACATTGTCACGTTCTTCGCTTCGTCTATTCAATAACTGTACATGAGAACGCTTTATGAAGTTCTTTATTTGTGATACAACTCCCAGACATATACACTGTGGCTTTCACGCGACCACACCACAGCACAACAACAAGCCAACACAGGGAGGGCTCATTAACTCAATAACGTTACATCCCTTTCCTTTTACAAATGTCAATGTGCAAATTCGTGTGAACTAGGATAGATCTATTCACATTAGGAAAGTAATCTGCTTTACTGGTGTTTTTTTTTTACTTTAGCCTGCCAAGTACGCTGGTGGTTTCCTGGTCTGCCCTACGTGTGCATTGGTGTCGAGTCCACACGTGGCTGTGGTGTATCCTGTATCGGCATTGGCTCTTCGCATGGTGGTAACTTTGTCATCGGCATTCTCAGACTTGTTTTTGCACGTGGCGTTGTACGATACATCGGACCAGCTTCTATTGGCAGCGGATTTGCCCTCGTTTCCCACGGCTCACTGTCGGGCACCGGAAGATTCTCGTATACAAGACGCAGATGACGTCGGTTGCGTCTGTACGTGTGTCCTTGAACGGAGAGTTTCTTTGTACATTCTCCAAGCGTCCATGTCCACGTGTCCTGTCCGGCCAGCTTCATACGAATCGTATCGCCTGGTGCTAACGGATTCAGGTGATGCGCTGACTTGTTGTATTGCTCAATATGCGCATTTTTGGCAATCTTCTTGTCACGATACACGTCAGTTGCAAGTTTCAGAATCAGTCTGCTCCGCTGAATTGGAAGCAGTGTTCGGCATCTACGACCGAACAACAGCTGTGCTGGGGATGCAGTGTAACACTCACGCACAGTGTTTCTAAACTTCAATAACGCCAGCTGGACGTCGCTGCCTCCTCCATCGGTTTCTTCACGATGTTCTTCACCGTCCCAAAGGCTCGCTCAACTTGGCCGTTACTCTGGTGATATCTCGGACTGCTCGTCACATGCTCAAAGTCCCATCTCTGCGCGAACTCTCTGAACTCGCCGCAAGAGAACTATGGACCATTGTCCGACATCACTACTTCGGGCACTCCATGACGCGCAAACTGTGACCTCATTGCATCGATCGCACACTTCGTTCGCGTACTCGAACTTAATAGCATCAGCTCGAAGAAATTGGGGAAATTGTCGACCAACAGTAGGTAGTGCTGTCCCTGCAGCTCGAACAAGTCAGCACCAACTTTTGCCAAGGTCTGCCTGGACTGTCATGATGCACCATGGGTTCCTTGCACTGTTCTGGTCTATGCATGTTGCACACACTGCACTGACTCACATAGTCGGTGATCTCTTGGTTCATCAGTGGCCAATACACAGCATCATTGGCGAGACGTATACATCCCTGTATGTACCGTGGCGATGATGTTCTTGCGTAAGCTGGTCGGTAATACGATCCTGCAGTCTTTGAACACGAGTGTATTCTGCACGGTCAGTTCATGTCGCATATTTTTATACGCACGAACGTCTAAGTCGCTGTCTGACTTCTGTGCAGGCCAGCCTTTCATAGTCACCGCTCTTCCAGTCTCATGGGAGACACCGTCAGTCCCTCTTTCATGTCCATCTTTGCGAGTGCAACAGCGTGAACATTAATCTTGGTTCACCCGGAATGTACGCACGGCTCAACGTGTCCGCGATGTACATCTCTGACCCATGCGTGTATGTCACATCCAGACTGTAGCGTTGGAGACGCAGCAGCATGCGTTGCAATCTCTTGGGTGCCGTCACGAGTGGTTTCTTGAAGATCACTTCTAATAGCTTATGATCACTCTGCACATGCACCTTCTCTCTCACATACACATATTGATCAAACTTCTCGCAAGCAAATACGATAGTGAGTAGCTCCTTCTCGATTTGCGCATAGTTTCTTTCAGTGGCATTAAGTGCACGAGATGCATACACTGCTGGGAGTCCGTCCTGCAATAACCCTGCTCCAAGAGCTCCGTCTGACGCATCGCACTGGATGCACACCGGTTACTTGACGTCATAGTACTGGAGTACCGGGGTGCTCGTGAGAGCTTTCTTCATGCGACCAAAAGCCTGCTGGTGTATGTTCAACCAACACCACTCAGTATCCTTGTCCATGAGTCGTCTGAGGGGCTCGAGTATATCTGACAGACGTGGGACGAACTTTGCCAGATAGTTCACCCAGCCAAGCAGTCTCTGTACAGCTTTGGCGTCCTCTGGCTCAGGCATTTTCTCGATTGCTTCGACTTTCTTCCGGTCTACATGGAGTCCTTCGCATGTGAGTAGATGACCAATGTACGGGACTTCCGTCATCTTCAGCTTCATCTTCTCTGCATTCAGTCGAAGATTGCGCTCTCTGGCGCGATCCAAGAACTATCGCAGGTTCTTGTCGTAGTCTATCTCTGCCTCTTCGTCAGTTGTGCCACAACCTACTATCAGAAAGTCATCGTGGATCACCTCTGTGCCTGCCAGACCCTCTACAAGTTGGTTAATCGTGCGTTGCCATGCAGATCTCGGGTGCAGAGTTTATCCCGAAAGGCATCCGCAGCCACCGATACCGACCAAATGGCGTGTTGAAACATGTCGACCTACTGGACTTCTCATTCAGCGGGATTTGCCAAAACCCGTTCTTGGCGTCTAACACAGTAGTAGTATAGGTGTGCAATTGGTTACGCTTTTGAGAAGTCATGATACGCCATTTTGTTTTCTGGTCACGTGACTTCCGGTTGCAGTCACAAGACTGGTCAAGTCGCTGATTAGTTTATATCCACACGGATGGACAGCGTCGCACTAACCGATGACGATATGGCGAATGCAGGCTTCAAACGTCGCCGAGAAATTACACAACACAGAGTCACGTGGTTGAAATGATGGGGCGACTGCACGTGGATATGTTCCTACAAGATCGTTTTCTACTCAACGGAGTCGACGTCAAGATTCGGCTTGTGCGAAGCAAGGATGCTTTCGCGTTGATGGCGGGTGGCGTTAATCCCACCTATAAAGTAAACATCGTTGACGCGAGCGTGTTCGCGAGAAATGCGACACTGAGTACGGCCGTACAAATGGCTCACATCAAGGCACTCGACAAAGGCACAGCCAAATATCCACTCCGCTCTGTTGACTGCAAAGTGTACACGATACCGCATGGTGCCATGTCACACACGCACGAAAACGTCTTCCTGGGCACACTTCCCAAATGCCTCGTGTTTTGCTGTATCGACAACGACGCTTTCAATGGTTCGTATGCTAAAAACCCGTTCGACGCAAAGCACAACGACATAAACTCCCTAGCAGTCTACGTGGACGGTCGACAGGTACCAGGGAAACCCCTCAAGCCAAACTTTGACCAGGGTCGTCACGTTCGGAGTTACATGAACATGTTCTGCAAATTGTCGCAGGACGAAGGAAACGATGTGACACGATCTGACTTCGGCAACGGATACACCTTCTTCGCGTTTGATCTGACACCAGACGCCTGTAACGGATCGTGTTTCCACCGCGTGAAGAGGGGCAACTTGCGCGTCGAAATTCACTTCGCCACGGCACTCGCGCAGACGGCGAATGTTGTTGCGTACAGCGAGTTCGAGGCGGTGTTGGAAATCGACAAAAACAGAAACGTCGTATTCGACTATTGATGGACAGGAGGCAGATCGAGCGGGTGTTTGCGCTTGGCTCAGTAACCAAGAACATCATCCGTAACGTCGTCGCCAAAGACGAACTTCCAACGAAGATCGGTGCATGTCGAACGGCATTCGTTTGCAATACATACGACGCTAATAAACTCGGTCAACACTGGATCGTTCTCTACATCGACCATGGAGAATATTTCGACTCGTATGGTCTACCACCACTGCACATAACGTTCCAAAGTTTCTGAACGATCACTGTGTGGAGTGGACCTACAACGACAAGACACTTCAAAGCCCTCTTTCTAACGTGTGTGGGCAATACTGCATCGCTTATTTCCTTTTTCGCTGTCTTAATGTACCTATGAAGACGTTCGCTAACTTGTTTGGCACTGATTTGGTCGCTAACGATTGTCGTGTATTCGACTGGATAAATGCTTGAGGCCGGGCACAATGTAAGAGTCGTCCGGTTTTTATAACTTTCGCTCTGTTTCGCTGACGTAATGTACACTTAACGATATTTACGAACTGATTTGGTTGCTAACTATTGTATATCCCGTTGGCGCTGATTGCATATAGCTTTAATCAGAGACACACAAACACCATCATTTCACAGAACAGAGCCGACGGAGCGATGTTAACTCACCCGTAAACTCGGACCGCTGGAGTGGTGTTGATTCACACGTAAGTCGTCATTATCTTGGCTACATCAATGAACCGCTGGCGTGGTGTTAACTCATCCGTAAGCTCGGACCGCTGGAGTGGTGGGGATTTCTACTACAAGAATCCGAAAGAGGGAAACCCCAAAGAATGCGACATGAACTAGTGCGATTTATCGGTTCTGTTTTACGAAATTCATGCGTGAAATGTTACGTAGTGTGTCTAAAAAGGCTATAAAATGTACTAAATAACAATATAAACGAGAAATAAGCATTGCCAATTGACAAAAAAAGATACCAAAGTATACTTTGGTAACAAAAAGTCAAAATCGTCGAAATCCATCGTTGCATGTTTATACGGTGTTTTCTCGAAATCAAGTTCGCTGACATACGACTCATTTCGTTAGAACACGTCACATATATGAGATCACTGTCGGAATGTTTCAGGATAGCCTTTCGAAGTCTTCTGTTCTTTTGTCTTTGCAACAACTCTAGACACAATACGTGTCTTTTCATGCGTGACGTGACGACATCCCTTTAATGACGGCTCGGGCTAGGCGTCTGTTCTTTTATATTTTCGATTATCGTCTCACCTACGTCTCGTACTCGCGGTTTGTATGTTTTTGATATATACACGTACTGAACATCGTCGTCCGGAAAGATGGACGTACGCAAGCGTAGTTGTTCGGGTGTTTCTTGTTTCAGATCGATCACCAGGTATCCGTAAGTCACCTTCGTCGCATTTTCGAAAGACTCGAATTTCACCTTACCTGGATACATCTGCTTGGCTAAATGTGTTAGTTGAGAAGTGTCGCAAGGATTCTTGAAAAACACCATGTATTGTGCATTAAGGTAATGGTGCGGCTTTTTTGTTTTTGGAAACAGATTTTGGACCAGGTGCAGTACAGACATGTTAGCGTGGTGGCTCTTTTTTGTGAATTAGGTCGTGACCCTAGCATCAGTTTCTGCCATCAGATCGTCAATGATCACTAGGTTGTTTGTTGTTGGATTACATACCGACGACTCGGGGAGCCCTTCTTCAAACGACAGGTGGTATACCTGTCGTGTCAACGTCTCGTAGGCGGATTCCCATTGGCCATAGCACCAAGTTATTTTTTTTCCGGTGGCGGGTCGATCATAGACGACGCATAGCGTAGCAAACATGCAACAAATGTGGTTTTACCGCATCCTGTAGGTCCGGCTACGATACACGTAAAAGTGTGTTTCCAGCGTGGATCTATCGTGACGATTTAACACACCTGTACGGGTCACACCCTTTTCATACAGCAAAGGCGCTGTGGTAAGACCATCGGCGAGGACCTGCGTTTTGCGTAGAAGTATGTAAAGACGGAAGATTTGATGACTCGAAAACCCCTATTCCAACCACAAATCTGATTGGTCAGCACGTCGAGGAACATGTCCTTGTCGATCTCGTTGTGGCGCTTGCTCAAACCCTTTGTGCTGTACTTAACAACAGCAGCCCCGGAGCAGTAATATGTCTTACTGCAAAGTCCAATGAAACCCCTTCCGTGCCATTCTATCTAGCCTTACGCGCAAGACAGCACGGTGCAGAAGTGTTCCACGGGTGTTCGGCGAGTCGACTGCGCACATAGTCGGCATTATGGTCGGCACAGCTTTCCGAAGGCAACCACTCGGAACGGTGTCGAAAGTAACGGTCCCTCTTCTCTTCGGACACGAGGTCGTCCAGGCTATATTACCCACTAAGGCGATGTAGGCCGAATCTGTATCCATTTCGCAGTACTGGTACAGAGGTCGCTCGAAATCGTAATGAAATAGTAGCATACGCAACTTAGCGTACTGATAAACGAAGAAGCCTATGTGATGGGGAGTGAGTATTTGACGACTTTCTTATCCATCTCGATCTCGTAGGCATTGTCGACGACGACGTCGAGTTGGTGGAAACGTCGGTTGTTGATAAGCATCGACGCTCCTACGTCAGTACAATACTGGACATCTCTGTGCCGATCAATGTCGGTTACCGTCTTACCCTTATCCAGAGTTTCCAACTAATTTAATCGTGTCTGCAATGATTGTTTTATTGGGATCGGCGTCTCCCTCGCGACGAGCTGTCGATACGGACTCACCAAACCGACGAAAGCAAGGGTTCGGTTGATCCTCGATGATCTGATAGACGTGATCGACTACCGTAGGCGAGGTACCACCGTAGGAGCGGTGTGGCGAGAAGCGTCTTCTCGCTGTGATAACTTCCCACTAGCAAGCGCCGCGGGGCCGGCATGATATCGTTGTCTGGCGTACTGACGCATGAAAGGTCCGATGTCATCACGTGACACGGTGGTGTTTTTGAACACCGGTAGCATTTCGGCGAAGTGTTGGCATAGGTTCTCTGGAACGCGGATGTCGCACTCGACCAGCCCGAATAGTGTACCAGCACAAACGGCGTCCAATATCTGTTGTCGTGTGAGTTGCCATTTGACACCGCGCCGACGACGGAACTCGATGTCTAGAAATAGTTTCACCGCGGGCGCACTTATTGTCCTTTTCCACGTGCATTCCCACATCTCAATAACCTATACAAAGCGTCGCAGGTATGCTGTATTCTTGCGTGTTTCTTCCAAAAGACGTGTCATCGACTTTCCGTTGACAGTGTTTACCTGTGCAGGGGCATCCGTGAAAGAAACACCGGTGGAATTGATACGCTGTTCTAGTTTCGTGACACTAACCATCCACATGGAGTTGTCCTATGCGCTTCTCCCTGCCGTTAAGCTGGTGTCGGAAGGCGTGTCCGGTTCTAGATGCTTCCCAAGTTAGCCATTCGGCAGCCATCTGTCCATATAGCTGCGCAGACTCAGATCGAAACCCGTTTTGTTCTCGTCGACGCGTGAACCATCCAGTAGGCATGTCCTGCATCAATGCCCAAAGATAGAGGGCATTGGCGTCATAGCCTACGATCGAGCGACACGGCTGCGCGACCTCACCGCATTCAATCTCTCGTATCTTGGTGACATCCTTCTCGTCATACCAATGGAATATTATTGCTGGTCCACACACGATCTGATCCTTGACTAGGTGATGTAAGTCTTTGTGTTTCTCGTTGAAGAGCGTAAAATAAGTGTTGGGTGGCATGTCGTTGAACAGATATAGCAACGTCAGACTGGAACGCTGATGCCGTTTTTAAACACATCGATACTTTTCTGTTGGTAGAAGACTGTCTGCTTACTGATGGCTTCCAGGAAGGGAATTACGTCGAGGTAATTATACCACACCAAGAAATCACGCATGGTTTTCATATGCGTATCTCGCCATGCCCTCTCGCATTCGGCATAGTCCTCGATGGATATACCCTCGTTTCTTAGGCGGCTGCAGAAGGCTTCCTTCGGTGGAAGGTTACGAAAGTCGTCCATGTACTCATACGGAAAGTAACCTTTTGTAACCTCACATCCGTAGGCCTTTGAATATTTGTCGTAACTAAAACCGGATGCAAGGTAATTCACCATGTCCAGGAATTTCAGTTTCTTCGTCGACAGGCACATGGAAGTGTTCCCTCTCTTGATGACAAAGCAAGACGCGGTTTCGCTCGCGTCACCGAGTAGAAGATAGGGCACCAAAAACTGTTTAATTGTATTTAGGTCATACCTCCCCGAGTTGAAACCGGTTACGGGCATTTAGTGGAGCCAAACCAACAGTTGATCCGTCAGTATGCTGTATGTTTTTTTATGCGAAGCTAATCCCCCCTCTGCCTCCTCCTCCACCTCCTCGTCCACTTCCTCTGAATACCTACTAGTCGCTTTATCCCAACTCGTCTGCAGTTCCTTCAATTGATCGAATACTTGCTTGTACCGAGGTTTCAGTATATCGAACGCAGCATCAGTCGTCGTCTCCATGTCCGTCATCATGGCTGTTACTAACGTATCCGAATCACCGTCGGTGACATAACATCGAGCATCCTTGTGTCCTGGCACGTTGGACGCCACGCTCACGCTGAGGGGAACGTGCCGCGCGATCCACTTCACCTTGTCACTATTGGGTGGCAATCCGGTGCTATCAAAGTAGCATTCAAAATCATACGTGGCGTGATAAGGGTAATACCTCAATCCGTCTTCCACCCGAATACCCTCGTCGTCCAAGCGTTGAAATATCGACGGTGTTGGGTGACAGACACCTCCGGGGTATATGTGTCGGACACCTCCCTGACAGGAACGTTCGTGCCGGTGGAGTAGGTACGGTTTTTTTCCACAACGAGTCGCCGCACTTCCGACATCGATAGGAGTGACAGTACTGTTGCGCATCTCGAACGTACGAAAAATGGGTTCCGTGTAGATTGACCGTCATCGTTTCTGGATAGTGTCACATTGACCGCCGGACTAGTTCGGCCACCGTCTTACCGTCTTTCGTCTCGTTCAGTGTGTATACTGGTATGTTTGTTGAAAACGTGGCTTCTACCCGATAGAGATCGTCTAAAGCGACATCAACAAACTCTTTCATAGGTACATCTTTGTCATAATCGTTGTATCGTTTGTTATGAGGGTCTCTCTCTAGGGTGATGACTGCCTTGTTGGGTTTCAAGTAGGGAGGAAGGGTGGCATTGACTCAGCCTATTGGATGATCTACAATTTTGTTAACGAAAAAAGTTACGTTGGTCACGATCTCCACCACCCAAGCCGAATCCGGTCGTTGTGCGACGACCCACTGCAAGACGTCGGGTAGACGGATTCGTTGTAGAAATGCTTCGAAGTCTTGCAAATTTATAACGAGGCTGGGTACATCCAAATACTGTATGTTTGTTTCTAAGTATGAAACCATAGCTCATGTTAATCTTAAACGAATAGGTCTGTTCGTCGAAGACACGCCGCAACTGTCCTTCTAGGTCACGCGTGTCCAGCGTGGTCAGTCGGTAGTTGTACCTCGACTGAACGGGACCCCTGGCAGCCGAGGTGCGTATGCTTGCCCAGTGTTGACGAACAAATTGTTGTAGTTCGTCCGACAAGACATCGTTTCCTACGGCGCCATCTAGCGATGTTTCTAAGAGATCTTGCACCAACGCTTCTTCACTAGCAACATATGTGGTTCGCTTTGGTGAGGGAGGTCCATTCGGATCGCATCGTACCGTTTGCTTGTGTTGTGCAAGATCACGGCGTCTACCGAACCAGCGCCCGCAAACATCACACACGTTGACGCAATAATCACCATCGATCGATGTGTTTTTGCATGTGGTTCTAGCGTGTCTAAGCATATTGCATCGCTTACTGAAATCTTTCCCACAGCCAGGACAGACATGCCTACCGGTTGCGGTGATATCGCTCAATTGAACATATGTGTGATCGGCAGACGGCGGTGCTGTTCTAGACGCCGGTAGAGTCGAGGAGTATGTGTGGTCGCTAGTGGGTGTTGTGTGGCTTCTTTGGTGGCGTCGTAACTCGGCGTGAGTGCGAAACGTCTCTCCGCAGTGACGACAGGAATGCAACCGCATGGTGCAATCGTATTTACGACTGAAAGAAAGTCGTTTCGTCACCAGTCGTTAAAATAACACGTGTGCATCCACCCACACACACCCCCACGCGAAGCGTAGGGATGGTGCGGGGGCCGTGACTCGCGTGCGTGTGCATGTAATAATGCATACGTCGACTAGAGAAAAGAACACAAACTCGGTATATAAGTTTTCCACGTTTTATTGTGTATAAAGAATAATATCAAATGTGTGTCCAACGGTGTGGAATACAATGATTTGGCTTACGGGTAAATCAACACCACTCCAGCGGTCCGAGCTTACGGATGAGTTAAAACCGCTCTAGCGGCTCATTGATATAGCGAAGATAATGACGACTTACGGGTAAATCAACACCATTCCAGCGGTCCGAGTTTGCGAGTGAGTTAACACCGCCCCATAGGCTCTCGTAATGATATTGATGACGTTCCATACCGAAGGCTACACATACGGTTATTTGTTTATAAATAGGCCATAACATGAAATGAGTATATTTCGAAATATCAAAATTCTATGTATTCGCCAAAGTCGCTTTGTGAAATCTTTTGCATCAAGCAAACAATGTCAAGCGATTATATTTCCAACACATCTCTTGGTAGTCATAGTGTTTTAAAGCATGCAACAGAGCAGAAAATTATAAGTATATGAATATATTTATACCACAAAACCGAAATATAAACAGTCATTATCAGAACACAAACGGTATATATTATTATATTATATTATATTATATTATATTATATTATATTATATTATATTATATTATATTATATTATATTATATTATATTATACTCTGTAGTATTTGAAATACAAATACATAACACATAATAATGTGTGTATGTTTTCATGAAGTAATAAACTTCTTCTATTTATCGCATTGAGCGATATTATTTTTAAATCTAAACAGGTTTCGTTGTGTCACTGCTGACTCCACGCCGACGGAGAGAATTATTTAACGATACGTGGCATCGTGCGAATGGTAATAACTATCCCACTGCTGGGTGGTTTTCTGCTCTTCCAGCACTTTTTTCCTTGACATCCTCTCGCCATGTGGACGTCGTCCACTTGGCGAAGGTGAGTGACAAGGCCACGTCGAGCACGTCTGGCAAATGTTTAATTGTTTTGTCGCACGAGTCGGCGAGACAACCGTCCATATGTTGGACTTGGCTGGGATGATTGATTTCACACCCAACACAAGTCGCGTGTGCCCGATGGTTGACAACGGTGATGGTGTATTGTACGATCCTGTCGTCTAAGGCGTCCAAGAGTTCTTGCTCGGTCGACGTTGGTCCGACCAATTCTCCGAGGGTGCCTGGTACGAGCTCGCTATTTGCAATTCCTCGTAATCCAGTTGTTCGGTGTTGCTCGGTGAGGAGTGGTACGAAGGAAGGTCGTCGCCGTCGTCGTTGTCGTCTTGGAACACTACATCATCGTAGTCATCATTGGACACCGGTCATTTAGCAACGCTTCCACATGGTTATTTGATGACGACCAAGATGATGGTGGTGATGAGGCGTGGAGAACGATAACATCGTCACCATTTACCTAGGTGCATAACGAGAAAAGTTAGAATTGTGCAGACCAATTCTACATAACTTAATCGAAAATCACGTTGTCATTGTTGTTGTTGTTGTTGTTGTTGTCTTTCTAGTCCCGTACGAATAAATTTCTCTAGAGCCCAACCCATAGCTTCTGTAAGTTTTTCGATTTCGGTCATACATTTCACCAGTTCGTCCAGAGTCATCGTCTCCCCTCCTTCCTCCATCACCACCACCTCTTCCACATCATCCTCCATCGTCTTGGTTTGTTCCTCTTTTTCCTAAAGTAAAATAAAGTATTTCGAGAGCCGATTGTTTTTTCTTTTCTGGTTTTGTTTTCTGGTTATTGTCAGGTTTGATTTCGGTCATCTGTTCAATCAGTTCTTCCCACGGTCAGTGCCCGTATTGTCTAATTGTCGCTCGGCAGTAAACACAGTCTGGACCTCGTCACATTTTGTTTCATCTTCCATGTCTTTCTGTGTAAACATAACTTGAGCGTCTGTCAGCACGTAGTTCGGAAACTTGACTGTCTTACGGATCTTTGTTTTCATGAGGGCACCGCGGAAATTGCCCAATGCATGTAATTTAGCGGTGTCGTCAGGCAGAGCCGCGAATTCCTGAGCACTCATACCTACAAGTTTTGTGGTCAGATCATGAAACGCCGTACACCAAAAACTTGTGTCCGACTGCGTATCTTGATTTTTTAAATTTGTG
Source organism: Ridgeia piscesae (assembly GCA_025642075.2). NCBI lineage: Eukaryota > Metazoa > Annelida > Polychaeta > Sabellida > Siboglinidae > Ridgeia > Ridgeia piscesae. Next base: position 262,391 of record JAODUO010000156.1, read on the forward strand.
TGAAGAACACACATACTTGCCATCGATGTCTGGTGACAAACGCTTTCTACATATCCCGCACCCGGATATGTTAGCCGAGAAGAGGTCTTGTTAAAAGACACCCATTTTGTTAGAACGGGATAGTGCAGAGTACAAATAACCATTACCTATCTCTATGTTCAATAGAGTAGAGATCTCTATGAGGTCGGTCATTCTCGAAATACTGAAGTCGTTGAAAAGTCGAAATGCTGAGAAGTCGATTTGAAGTCTCAGAATTGGTTTGTAGAATGGTGGTAAGGAGTCGGCTTTTATACACAGTTCCCGCTCGACCTTGGTACCTCACTTGACAAACAAACGAGCCATTGAATCGCTTATCTGTAAACAACTGACTACGTCAAACTGGACGTCGAACTTTGTAAACAACTTATTACGTGTCAGGTCAGTGGAAAGCTTTCGGCCGTCTTTCGTGATACCAGCACAATCCAAGCATCCACGTTTTGCTAGCATTGGTCCAGATAGACACATGACAAGTCACCGTCCCCACCGCGTTTGGCTACCATTGGTCGAGAGAGGCACGTTATGTATATCAAGTGCGTATAAAAGCCAATGCTTAGCATATTTCAACAAACTTACTTCAAGACTTCGTCGATGATTTCTCAGCACCAACACCAGCACTAGCATAGCACTAGCACAAACAGACATGTCTGAACTTTATGTTTGTATATAATACCTGTTTTTAAGGTAAATGTTCTTTTTTAATGAGGAAGAATGGCGCGAGGAAAATGCATACATATACATGTATGTATTAAACCAGATCAAAGAAAGAAACAAATAAACAGGAAATAAATATCAACCAATAATTGATCGAGAAAGTAAACCGGTGTGCAGTTGGTTACGCTTTTGAGGAGTCATGATCCGCCATTTTGTTTTCTGGTCACGTGACTTCAGGTTCCGGTCACGAGACTTGATGACGTCCCATCTGGTTTAGTTTCCCGCCAGGAAGAAAGTCAACCGGAAGTGACGTAATCAAGCCACAAGATCTTCATCAACCAATCACCGATCGAGAAACAAAACCAGATGGGACGTCATCAAGTCTCGTGACCGGAACCGGAAGTCACGTGACCAAAAAAAATGGCGGATCATGACTCCTCAAAAGCGTAACCAACTGCACACCTATACTACTCACAATTAACAGTCTTGCATTCTGTGTTTCAGCCGAGTACTGACCTCTTCTATTGTTGGCATCGGGTAGTACTCGCGTTTGGTTGCTCTATTAAGATCATTTGGGTCTAGGCATATACTGATCTCTCCGCTTGGTTTCTGGACAATCACCATATTTGATACCCAGTCCGTTGCCTCTATGACTGGCGTCAATACTCCATCATTCTCTAGCTCGTCAAGTTTCTTGATGGATTAACTGTCCTTCAGCCTTTCCATGCCTTCAACAATCCGACGTGGCACCCGCATAGTTGGACGCCATCAAGAGTTGGTTGGAGGAGTCTCCTTCAGAGCGATGACGAAATAATGTTAAACGTATGGTACTTGCCGCTTGGGAAGATGACCTGTAAATACATGTGTTGTGTAGAGCGACGGCGAAATAATGTTTAACGTTAGGTTATGTAGCTGTTTTGGGAATGACCTGTAAATACATGTGTTGTGTTTTAATAAAAAATCTGCAACCTTTTTGGATGTCTCTCTTCTCTCTCTCTCTCTCTCTCTCTCTCTCCTCTCTCTCTCTCTCTCTCTCTCTCTCTCTCTCTCTCTCTCTCTCTCTCTCTCTCTCTCTCTCTCTCTCTCTCTCTCTCTCTCTCTCTCTCTCTCTCTCTCTCTCTCTCTCTCTCTCTCTCTCTCTCTCTCTCTCTCTCCTCTCTCTCTCTCTCTCTCTCTCTCTCTCTCTCTCTCTCTCTCTCTCTCTCTCTCTCTCTCTCTCTCTCTCTCTCTCTCTCTCTCTCTCTCTCTCTCTGGTGCCATTTAAAGTTTCGACGCGATAACCTTGCCAAGTTTTTTCTTATTTGACTGAACCAATGTGCTAACTACGTAGCATTTCGTAACGTTTCACCGTTTCATTGCGTTAGACAGGTGGTGTTTTCACAAGTTTAATTTCATAACATTCTATGGGAAAACTTTGACACTTTCTATCATAAACCGAGAACCGTGGTGGCTTTTCTTACGACACACATAATTTTCCTATCCAAACCTAAACAATGAAGAAAAATCTTGGGTCGTGACGTCACTTCTTTAAAAACTGGTACCATCTAGCGGATAACTCTGACACTAGTAGTGTTAGACGCTAGCCCCATCTAGCGGACAAAACAGCCACTAATTAGGGATCGATATAAAAAACGATGGCTTCGACTACTTCCATAACATAATTTCTTGTAAAATGGCGGCTTCGGTCATAGTCACGACATACGTATTCTGTGTTTCGAGTCAAGTTTTTTCATATTTTACCATGTCGGTGTGCCAAATTTGTATCATTTCACAACTTGTCACCGTTTCACCGCGATGGCTTTGTCACAGTGACGTATTTTTCTAAATCATCTTGGTAATTTCATAACATTCTATGGGAAAACTTTGGCACTTTCTATTATAAACCGTGAACCTTGGTGGTTTTTCTTACGACACACATAATTTTCCTAACCAAATCTAAAACAATGTGGAAAAATCTTGGGTTGTGACGTCACTTCTTTTAAAACTGGTGCCTTCTAGCGGGTAACTCTGACACTACGTTAGACGCTTGCCCCATCTAGCGGACAAAACAGGCACTAATTAGGGTTTTTCGTCTGCTGAAGATCGGGTCAGTTCTTGGTATAATCACTCCAATAAACAGTGGTGGAAGATGAAGATGAGGAAATAGAACCAGTTTTCCAGGACCTACAGATCGATGATGGGCCATTCACCCTCAATGAGTACCAAAGAGCAAAAGCTCGTTGAAAGCAGGCAAGAGCTGTGGTGAGGAAGGCATAGTACCAGAAGAGCAAAAATGGGTACACATTGATGACCTGGTACTCCACATCTCTAACAAAGCCTTCATTGACCGCGAACTTCCTCTGCATTGGACAATCATCAACATCATTCCCATCCCCAAGTCTGGAGACCTCACTAAGACAGACAACTATAGAGGAATCAGCCTCAGCTCTGTGGTTGCCAAGGTGTACAACAAGATGATTCTCAACAGAATTCGCCCTAAACTTGACCCCTGGCTACGTATTAACCAGAATGGATTCAGGGAGAAGAGAACCATCACCTCACAAGCACTGGCATTCAGACGCATCATCGAAGGTGTGAATAGGAAACATCTGCCAGCTGTCAAGACGTTCATTGACTTCAAGAAGGCCTTCGATTCAATCCACCGTGGGAAACTCATGAAAATTCTTCGAGCCTATGGAATCCCAGCACGCATTGTACAGTCGATCAGTGATGTATACGACAACACCTCGGCCAAGATCCTGACTCCTGATGGTGAGAACAGACACCTTCCCAATTCTCGCAGGTGTCCTGCAGGGTGATACCCTTGCCCCCTACCTCGTCATTATCCGTGCTATCACGGGGAAAGAGGAACAACTTGGGTTCACAATCACCCCAGGGAAGAGCAGACGGGTCAGGCCAGTGATACAGACGGACTTCGATTTGGCAGATGACATCGCACTCGTGTCAGACACCGTCGAGAAAGCACAGGCCCTGCTGCTCAGCAGCAGATATCAGAATATGTATGGAGGATCGTGATGTTTGGCGTGTCATCGTTGCCCGAGGAGATTCGACCAGGTGATTAGGGTTCGATATAGAAAATATGGCTTCGACAACTCCCATAACAGAATTTCTTGTAAAATGGAGGCTTCGGTCGCAGTCGTGACATACCTTTTTGTGTTTCGAGGCCATAACCTTGACAAATATTCGTATTTTACAAATGCAACGTGGTAACATTTAGCGACTCAGCGAGATAGAAAGAGGAATCTTTTCACTTCAGACCATATTTGTATCATAACTTCTATCAAAATAGGGCTTCTGTAAAAATGTCGCATCCGGTCACGTGCAAAAATATAACTTCCATAAAAAGGATGATTCCTCTCACGTGCAAAACACAACTTCGGGAAAATGGTGGTTTCGACCACAGCCATAACATAACTTAACGTTTTGAGGTGATAATCATGACTAGTATTCGTATTTTACTAAGTCATTATCGTAACCTTCCAACCAAATCTAGAAAAAAATGTTGGTTTGTGACAAATAATATTGCAACCTTACTACGCTAGACGTTAACCCCTTCTGGTGGATAATCCTAACACTACATTAGATGCCAGCGCCATCTAGCGGACGAAACAACCACTAACTAGGGTTAGACACAGCATATATTTAGGTTAACTAAGGTTTGACATAGAAAAACGTTGGGGTTAACTGATCAAAAATTGCTATATTTTTGTCCGGGACAAAAACAGCAATTTTTTTTTAATTCCGCGGAGTTTGGTATCACATTTTCGATCAGTTAACCCCAATTTTTGTCTATGTCACACGCGGTCACACGCGGTAACACGCGGACACACGCGGACACACGCGGGCACACGCGAACACGCGCGGTCACACGCGGTCACACACGGTCACACGCTGACACACGCGAACACACGCGGTTACACGCGAACACACGCGAACACACGCACGCGCACGCGCACGCGCACGCGCACGCGCACGCGCACGCGCACGCGCACGCGCACACGCACACGCACGCACACACGCACGCGCACACGCACGCACACGCACACGCACACGCACACGCACACGCACACGCACACGCACACGCACACGCACACGCACACGCGTTTTTTCTTCAGTTTTGTCCGTTTGGTTTTTTTTTCAGTTTTGTCCGGGGTTTTTTTCGGTTTTTTTTTCAGTTTTGTCCGGGTTTTTTTCAGTTTTGTCCGGTTTCTTTCTTCAGTTTTGTCCGTTTTGTTTTTTCAGTTTTGTCCGTTTTTGTTTTTTTGTAAACATAACGTGTTTGTAAACTTATTTTGTAAGTTTTGTTTTGTTTTGTTTCGTTTTGTTTCGTTTCGTTTCGTTTCGTTTCGTTTCGTTTCGTTTCGTTTCGTTTCGTTTCGTTTCGTTTCGTTTCGTTTCGTTTCGTTTCGTTTCGTTTCGTTTCGTTTCGTTTCGTTTCGTTTCGTTTCGTAACTGTCTGTTTCTTTTGTGTTTTGTTTTGTTTTGTTTTGTTTTGTTTTGTTTTGTTTTGTTTTGTCTTGTCTTGTCTTGTCTTGTCTTGTCTTGTCTTGTCTTGTCTTGTCTTGTCTTGTCTTGTCTTGTCTTGTCTTGTCTTGTCTTGTCTTGTCTTGTCTTGTCTTGTCTTGTTTGTAAACGTAACGTGTCTGTAAACTTACTGTTTTGTTTTGTTTTATTTGTTTGTTTGTTTGTTTGTTTGTTTGTATGTTTGTTTGTTTGTTTGTTTTGTTTTGTAAACTTACGGTGTCTGCTAACTTGTCGTGTCTGTAAACTTGCAGTATCTCTGAAATTGTCGTATCTGTCAACTTGCCGTGTCTGTAAACGTGTCGTGCCTGACACACACGAACACGTACGGACACACGCGGACACACACGAACACATACCGACACACGCGGACACATACGGACAAACGCGGACACACACGGACACACGCGGACACACACTGACACACACTGACACTGACACTGACACTGACACTGACACGGACACGGACACGGACACGGACACGGACACGGACACGGACACGGACACGCACGCGACAACGAACGCGCATGCGCACGCACGCCATATGTAAGTTCCATACGTAGAGAACGTGACCTATGTGACCTACATACTGGACATGTAGTGATATCGCCATATGAATATACATGCCCAGGCTTGTCAAAATAGGGACACTACGTCACAGATACAATGTATTACATTGTATTTAATTTACTGCTAGTTGCCTAGCAATCTAATGTTGTACCGGCGAAGGTAGTAGCGGTGCCTCACTGGGTATGGAGGAGTAGGTATGTTAGTCGCATACGTAGGACCTACCTACCAGGAGAGCTGGCACACTGCATAGGGCGCTGCGTTAAGTCCTGTTTGGTATAGTTTTTAAAAAGACACAATAATTGATAACCTCCAGTTGCATTAACCCAGTTATATAAGATAGATAGAAAACAATAACATTGCGCAAGGTGGCCTACACGAGGAACGTGAAGAAAGTGACCCAAGTGGCCTACGCGCAGAACGTAATGATGATAATTGACCTTAACGTTGACCTTTGATCTTTGACCTTCCACCCTCCCTCCCGTCCTCCCTTCCTCCCTTCCTCCCTTCCTCCCTTCCTCCCTTCCTCCCTTCCTCCCTTCCTCCCTTCCTCCCTCACTCCCTCCGTTCCTCCCTTCCTCCGCAACAGCCAATCACAACCCTTCTTTCTCTGCAACAGCCAATCAAAACCCTTCATCCTATTCCTCCGGAGGAATTCCACCAATTAAAATGCTCCACTGGTCCACCGCTCCAAAGCGCTCCAATATCCATTGATCAGATCCTACTATACTACTATCGACGCCTTGTCGCGTTCACAACAGTTGACGACAGTGTGTTTTCCAGTTCGTCAGTTTCTAACTTTCTATCCAGTCCGTGTAGTGACAGACAGTCACCAAGTAGTTTTCCCATGGAGTGAGAACAGGTCTTGGCTGACAAGTTGCCTTGGCAATGTTGGTAGAGGTTCCTTTGGGGCAGATTGTCCGGATTTCGCACATGCCTGTCACATATCATGTATGGCACTTCTCATGCCCGGCACATATCATGTATGGCACTTCTCATGCCTGGCACATATCATGTATGGCACTTCTCATGCCTGGCACATATCATGTAGGGCACTTCTCATGCCTGGCACATGTCATGTATGGCACTTCTCATGCCTGGCACATATCATGTATGGCACTTCTCATGCCTGGTACATATCATGTATGGCACTTCTCATGCCCGGCACATATCATGTTTGGCACTTCTCATGCCTGACACATATCATGTATGGCACTTCTCATGCCTGGCACATATCATGTATGGCACTTCTCATGCCTGGCACATATCATGTATGGCACTTCTCATGCCTGGCCAGAAAAGCACTTCTTTCGCCATGCGTGTGTTGGCTTTTGGCCCGAGATGGTTACAGTGGATACAGTGAAGCAGTTCTGTGTGCATGGACGGAGGTGTGAATGCTTGGAGACCTCTGTAAATAATGCCATTCTGTGTTGATAGTTCATCCCAGAAGCTCCAAAATGGTTGTAGGCTAGGGTCGAGATGTGCATTGTCGGTAGGCCAAACTCTTGTGATGACATTCCTCAGCTTGACCATGACAGGGTCATTTTGTGTTTCTTTGTGGCTGGCCTCAACCGCGCGTTCCGCTGGCGATCGTCTAACTCCACCCGGAGCCTAAACACTTCGAAGCCTGTTACTTCAATTTGGCTTCCAATGTTCGCAGCATGACCCAGGTGCACGGCATCAGCTATCACATTCACACGCCTTGGTCACGGCTGCACGAATGTCATCAGAGAATGCGAGAAGGATAAACATATGTGCTTGTAGTATATATACTCACACGGAATACGACATTCCGGTTAAGTGTTTTTAAGATTTTTTTAATTCCTTTCGATATGTTTGGGGGATGAAACCAGTCACACGCAGAGCGAATGCATCGCACACAGGACGGTGTGTTTTGGACTATCACAATGTTAAAAACTAAATGAATAAACATAATCTGCCACTAGTGAATACATTGCAGTATATTTTATGTTTTACCATGATAATTATGTTTAGTCTAGTTGCCAGATAGCGAACCTAGAAATTGTAATTAGTGTAAGATTTTTTGATTGATATGTATTCACATGGATGTCTGGAAGATTTTGAGCTTTGTTGGCACAGGGCCAACTTTGGGGAACTTTTTGTATTAGCTAATTAGCATAATTAGCATTATTAACGCTAGTTAAGCTTGATCCGAGTAAAATTAATATGCATAGAATCATGTGTGATAGCACTTTTCTATACAAGTTTGACTCGAGGAATTCATTTATGATATTATTGTTGTGATTAAAAGTCAAGGTCAATGTATACAATCAAGGTCAAGGTCTTGTTTGGCTCAAAATTGTTGAAATTTACTTAACTTCCCCATTTCGCGTAACTGACAATGAAACAGACAATCAATGGTTTTATTTATAGTTAATTTTATGAAACAGAGAAACACTAGCTGATGGCTAGTAGACCTATAACCAAATGTAAACATTCATAGTAAAAGCAAATTAACATAGATAATAACATACTAGATATCCAATACTGAATATTGTTCTTATGACTCTTCGCGATCTACATAATCATCATCATAGTAATGGTCATGCTGGCCATCGTTCTCCTCCATCTCCTCTTTCTTCGTAAACGGGTTGCTGCATTCATCACCTGCTGTGCAGATGCAGTAGATTGTGCAGCTGAGTTTTTCACGGTTACAGCTACAATTGCCTTCCTTGCATGTCTTGTCCTTCGCTCGAGAGCGGCAGCTAATGACGTTCATTAGAAGCGGTGGCCCTGGTGGACCACTTCAATGCTGAGGCAAGTTATCCCATCGTCTATTTTCCATCCATACTCTGCGATGGAGACATCTGGAGGACCCTGTTGGTCAGCTGCCTTCCAAAGCAACATCTGCAGGTGAGCACGTCGCACGTGGAGGTAAAGGTTTGTGTCTGTCGGAGGCAGTAACATGATGCGCAGTGGCTTCCAGTGTTTGCGGGTGTACAGATTGTACGGAGCTTGAGTCATCGAGGTGCCCGTTGGTTGTCCATACAGTGCCGCAAAGAACTCCTGTCCAACTGCCATGAGGTCCGCGTGAGTCGAACTCTCCTCACCCAGTACATTGAATAGCCCTGGGAAGTTGCCTGCATTCGGTGTTTTCAGAACATAGGCCTTGCTTTTGCCGAAGGGGTAGGAAACAGTATCACAGCCGCTTACTGCATGGCCTCCAAGTAGCTGTGAGTACACTGTGTCCCCTAAGTTGGCACATGTGGCGTTGATATCAAGGACAACACCATCCCACTTCGTCATCTGCACAGCAACACGAACCTGTAGATCGTAGCGCCACGTCCAGTAGACCAGCAGCACGAAAATGTCGTTGTCGTCGCTGAGAATTCTGACCATCTGACGTCCAACATCGGCGGTTTGAAACAGATAGCTAATGATGGTGATGTCTGCTTCATCGTGCAAGAAGACGCCACCATCCCTGCTCTCAACTGACCCACACACACACACACACCCCAGGTTGAACGTGCTGAGAAGACGTGACAGGCCACGCTTGTGATGTTTGTTCTTCATCACTGCCTCACGACTGGCAGTGGGCTTTTGAGGTCCAAGTTGAATGTAGTGGAGCCAACACCAGCATGTCGCTGCCTCTCGTGGTCCTTAGCCGATATTTCAGTGTAACGGTCAATACGAGAATTTTCTCTATAGCAGCACACAATGCAAGCCTCGCTTTCAGTGACTCCGCCAGCACATCCACACTTCCCCCACAGGGCCAGACCACGTGATACAAGAGCTGCTGGGCGTCCACGATGAGGACATCAGGGCTTGGAGGCTTGTGATGCTTTACTCCAAGCTTGTGAACTAGTATCGCCTTGTTCCCTCTCCGGAGGCAACCATACTCATCCATAAGTGATGTAGTGATAGCACATAGCTCATACCCAAATATTGGCAGGAGTGCCATCTCGCACTGTTGACCGACTACTAGAAGACGGAGAAATATTGACTCTAGGTCGAACACGACCTTGTCACCGATTTTGACACCTCGTTTCAGATGTTCCATAGTATTCACTGGCGAACTGAGCTTTGCATGGAATCCGGTTGGGAGTGAGTTTTGGAATGCAGTTGCCATCGTCCCACCAATTGCCAAGGAGTCTGACACATTGACTATCATTGGAGCCACTTGTCCATTATGGATGTTGTAGAGGACATCACTCTCTATCGAGGGGGTGGGAACTTTTTCCAAGTTCTGTACTGATACGCTGGCGGTCATCTTTATCAACTTAATTTACATCTCTTCACACCTTCCTCCTTGTGCGGCGTCTCGCTGGAACTGCTTGACAGATCTGGGGAGTAGCAATAGTCAAGCGTGTCAGAAACATATGCAGATATGGGGAAATAGTCAATCCATTCTGCTACTTGTGTTGAGGATAGCGTGATACCCTTCAAGCCACCTTTTCCGATCTTTATTGCCGTCTGCTCCCCGAACTGATTGGCAGAGACAGCGTTCCAGCTGCCTGCCGTGTGTCTGCAGACAAATGCACCGGAGAGAAGGTCGTCCTTGGCCTCGGCAGGCAGGAGCACTGACATCTCGAGGCAGTGCCACGAGAGGTACCTTGCACAGTTGTGGTGTCCAGCCATGAAAAAGTAAGGTAATAGATGCTTGTTGCAGAGCTGCTGTAGAAGCCAATCCCCCTCTCTCTCGGAGCGGATCAACTGGTGTGCGAGCAAGGTTGGGGTTATGAGGTTGCCTACCCAGTGGCGACCAGTTGGATAAAGCCGTGCCCTCTCCGGGTATTCACATATCTCCTCCCACGTCTTGAAGCCAATCTTCAGGAAGGATTGTAGGAGAATGGAAGAAACCATCCTGAATGCGCGCAACGCATGCACCTGTGGTTTCCCATGACCCATGATGCTGCTGACTCCCCCAAAGGCAGACCCAATGAGGGTCTCGAGACCTGACCCCTGCATCAAGTGGCCGATACACCCACACACATTTTGCACTATGTGCATCACCCCGGGCCGCAAAATGAGGTTCTGAAATCTTTGTGAATCACTCCACTTGATCTGCATGGCCTGGATGTACAATCGCATATCGGGGGATAGTTGAATGTAGGTCATGCCGAGGTCTTGCAGTGATTTCATCATATAAACCACAGATATAAGCACTGTGTCTGGGTGGGCAGGTGGTGCATTAATTAGCGGCCCAAAAAGGTAGGTTGATGGTTGTTTCTTTACAATCTCAGCTGACTTCCTGGCAAGCTGGTTGTTGAAACCACTCAATTCCATTGGAGGACTAGATGAGGAAGGTTGAAACGGAGAATTTAGCCACTGCGCATCCTTGTTTTGTGCACGATGCAGGCTTGTCTGGGTACGTGTGACCTCTTCATAGCTCGGGCCGCTTATCACAGGGAGGAGAGCAGGTGGATTGACCTGCTTCTTGCCGGTGTAATGCAGTAGAGCTAGTCCAGCATAACCAACTTCAGGAGTAGAGCGTGCAGTGTCAACTTTCCGAAGACGTGGTATGGTCAGCGATGATACACTTGGTCGCGCACAACCCATATCCACGATGCCACATGGATGAGATTGCTGGAATTCGTGTGCCATCGCGTGTTTGTCCCTCCGTCCAATAGGTGTGAATATTTGAAGGTCAAGGTTGTCCATCCATCCAAATATGACGCCCACCCTCCTCTCCAGCCCCATCGCCTGATGTAGGCCCACACCATTACTCCGCACAAATGCTGCGGCGCTTTTACGGAAGCGTAATACTTCATCATATGATGTTACATAGCCATGATGCGACAGTTCTTTTATCAACTCTGAGCTTCCGTGCTTGTGGTGGATCTTGACAGCTAAACCCAAAATGGTCTGATTGTGGCAGCCGGTGATGTGACTCTGGATCGACTGGGTCAGGCTGAGGGACTGCTTAGTTATTTCGTCATTGGGCACAAGTGCCGAGACGAGACGGAGTAGGGCTGGTCTGGCTAATGGTGTTACTGTGCGTGAAGTTACCAAGATCGTAGAAGAAGTTGCTAGATTTTTTTACGTCCCTAGCCTCTTTCTGTACCTGGCGGATGACCGTGTCGACCTCGCCTTCCTCTTCGTCTGAGCTGGCTTTAACAAGCTTCATCATCTTACCAACAAACTCCTTGAATCCGACAAGTGAGGCACATCCATCACAACGAATGACAATCATATCATCAGCCAGGCATTTGTTAAGCTTCGCAAACATTTGTTTGTGTGAGAGTTTACCGCCATAATACAAATACATGTCATAAAGGTCAGTGGTATTGTACAGCTTGCTTTGATTGGCATACATAACACTGATGCACGATTTCAGTGCATCATCATCTACAACATGGCTCGGAGATAAATCAACAAACTTTGGCATAGTCTTGAATGAGTTCTAGCAGCGCTCATGGTATATGGGCATCCCGCGCAGGAAGATCGACCTCTTCACAGATGTTCCATGGAACATTTCTCCCCAGTTCATCGTTCCTATGCTTCGCAATTTCCACTATACTGTCCCTGAATGTCGTTGTACCAGGTCGTTCGTACGTCTGGCACTGCCGTACCCTAGCCCACCGATCGGGATGTCGCTTGTCCAAGGGGATGCATTTTTAATTACAAAATAAACAGTGATTCTTAAAGTCAAAAAAGGATCCATTCATCAGGGTTTGAGATCTACGAACACGAGCTAAAGGGGGCGCGTCCTCAGGTACATGTCTATCAACATATTTCCTTTTGTACTTTGTGGAAGTATAAGCAATTCGTTTGATGGCTCACACTGTCCAGTAAACTTTGAAGTTGAGATAGAAACTCATTATTAAACTCATCTCTCCCCCGTTAGAGTAATGAGTTTATTTATGGCTTTCTGCTTGAACACTTGTAGATCGCCTTTGTTTGCTCCACAGTTCGGAATCAAGCACGCCGACCTTAAAAAGGGATACATAAATCTAATTAATTATATTAGTACACATATGTATATGTATATATATATATATATATATATATATATATATATATATATATATATATATATATTCATGCAACGACCCCGCATGCACACACACACACACACACACACACACACACACACACACACACACACACACACACACACACACACACACACACACACACACACACACACACACACACACACACACACACACACACACACACACACACACACACACACACACACACACACACACACACACACACACACACACACACACACACACACACACACACACACACACACACACACACACACACACACACACACACACACACACACACACACACACACACACACACACACACACACACACACACACACACACACACACACACACACACACACACACACACACACACACACACACACACACACACACACACACACACACACACACACACACACACACAAAACAAAACAAAACAAAACAAAACCACACAATGTTATTTTGATGTTAATTTAGCTGTAATATCACAGGATAAAAAATGATAGTATCTTACATGGATTGTGCCATGGTGATGATGATGATGATAACTATGGTCGTACTCATGTGCCTATGGTCATAAGACATAGATGTGAACTCCGAACTAATTCAAAGTAGACGTTTCTAGTTTGGTGACCCAAACTGAAACAAAGTGCGTGATCACAAACAACAATTTTCAGCCATAAATGGCCTTGACCTTGATTTTACACATTGACATTGACCTTTAATCACGAAAAAAATAACAGAAATGAATTCCTCGAGTCAAACTTGTATAGAAACGTGCTATCACATATGATTCTATGCCTATTAAATAAAACGTTTTACTCGGATGAAGCTTAACTAGCGTTAATAATGTTAATTATGCTAATTAGCTAATACAAAAAGTTCCTCAAAGTTGGCCCAGTGCAACAAAGCTCAACATTTTCCAGACACCCATGTGAATACATATCAATCATAAAACCTTACAGTAATTACAATTTCTAGGTTCACCAAATAAAACCATTATTGTTGATTACCCCAACACGTCATCTTGGCATTTCATAGTATATTCATATATATAAAACGAGTAACTATATAGTATTTGGAAATATGGTAAAGGTCACATAAAACGCAATAGAGATCAATTAAAACTATTTTATAAAACGCGTCACATACATAACGAAACTATTTTTTATCTTAGTATAACAATAAAAAATTATTAAACAAACGGGTGAAGCTTATAAATTTAGTAGTTTTTACGTATTAAAAGAAAACATCATTGGATACTTAGAAAGATAAATACACAAATTTGTACCTGTAACTAGAATGTAAGGGTGCAATGTGTGCAGAAAAAACACGAAGCAAAAAAAATTAGAACAATACTCGCAAATATATATATATATATATATATATATATATATATATATATATATATATATATATATATATATATATATAATATGTAGAAGCAATTAATATTCTCCGTCCACAGAAATCGCAAATAGTATATATAATCCGGATTTCATATTCAGAAAACCTTTTGAACAAATCAACAGGCACATACACGTCGTTTCGTATGTGACGATTTGTTTTACGTACCTATTTACAAATGGCTGTATAACTATATACTAAAAATTAATAAATTTGTTGGCTCCTCCCTCCCCCCCCCCCCTCTCTCTCTCTCTCTCTCTCTCTCGCTCAAAGCTAACGGTGCATTTTCCAGTTATCGACAACTTTCCACCTAGCGAAAGATTCGAAAATTACTCGCGCTCTAGCGACCACTTAATCAACTACCACTATCCTATTTTTGGTGTTCGTTCAGTTGGTCGGGTGCACGGAGTCGGAGGGAAGATGGAGTGGAAGATTATCTTCGTCTTTTGCGTTGTAAGCTTCAGTTATCTGCCACGCACGTCAGCGGACAATGAAAGTAAGTATTTCTTAATGTCGAGAATCTGCGGCAGTACTAAGTAACTAGAACAACTATAAACGTCAGTTTTGAACAAGTAATTTGACATTTCCAGTTTCCGAGGGTTCTCATACTCATCCAAGAAAGGGAGACGTTGTCGACGTGTAGGAAGACATGTAAGCCTCTTCAAAAACGGAACTGGCTTAGACAGGCATGAAGCTGTCGGGCATTTGGATTTTAATGCCTGGGGGTCGATTGTTTAAATACTCTTTAAGTTTAGCTAAACACCGACAAGGGCAAGCGGCGAAACTCGAACGAAAATCAAAAGGCAGAATCGTGACGACTCGATTTTGTGTTCCGTGTCAACGGCTCTTGTGAATTAGCGTGGGATGATACAAGCACCCTGGGGAGGAAGGGTGTCAAACAGTCAGACACGGTGTGATGATGGGCACGTAGGACGTGTGTATTATCACACATGAAACCAGACATGAATTTTATTTCTACCACTAGATGTGTAATAATATGTTTTATTATTGATTTTAAAATGTTACATTCTTATCGTATAAATTATCCTTTTATGTATTTTAATAATAATATGCTGTGATCATGGATGTGGTACTATATCAAATAAAATATATCAAACTTATAATTTCCTGCAGATTATGGTGATGCTAATAATTAATTATTATTTATATTGAATTAAGCTGTTTTAACAGCACGTTACTACATTCCCGTGCATGAATGCTGTAAGTAATGATTATAATATTTGCATACACAAATGCGCTAACAAATTATGAAACTGGAATGCAGTTGATAAACTAAAGATTTTGTCTCATGCACGGGAGATGGGTGCCAAAAGCGGGAGGCTCCTGCATAAAGCGGGAAACTTAAGGCGAGATATGGGAGCTAGATAGGATATTTTTTTGAAATGCATAATTCATATATTTTTTTCTCTCCAGGTTGTAAGGAAGCTTTTTCTTAATAAAAAATGTATGGGGATTTTTTCTGCCAGACCCCCCGTTTCCATGGCAATAAAGAAAATGGCCGCCAAATGATAGAATTTATAGCGTATCTAGAAAAGAACAACACTTTGGAAGTAAAGCTGACATGGCCATGTGGTTTGGATTGCTGTGTTCTTCTTGATATACTCTACAATCTGTATAAAAAACATTTCAACTTTTTTTAATATTTATATTTGAATTTTATTTTTTTCCCTTTCAAAATGCGACATTTTTCAATACTTTTTTATTGATTGCTACAAAGATAAAACAAAAAATCAAAATGTTTTTTATACAAATTGTAGAGAATATAAAGGAGAACACAACAATCCAAACTGGGTTAGTGTATCTTGTTTACTTCCAGAGTGTTGTCGATTTGTGGACAAAAATATGATTTTCTGTAAACGGCCGTCAAAGTTTACACTATAATAATGTGAATAATAATGATTGTAAACATGCAAAACAATATATAAAAGTGTTTGTTTATCATCCAACACTTATGCATGCATAACAAGCAATATTAGAAATGAATTACTCCCACACAATTTAAAAAATTTAGAATTTTAGAAATGTAATGGTAATTTGAATTATTACTGCAAAAGGCAAGGTGAGGCAGCTAAATAGGGTATTTTTTTAATTTAATAATTTGGGCAAACTTATCTATCCAGTTAGAACGGGTATGTCATTGGGAATAAAAAATGTGTGGAACTTTTTTCACTCGGACCCACCGTTGCCATGGTAACCAAACAAAATGGCCGCCATAATGGTTAAATATTGCAAATTTTGTGCACCGTACCCAGTCATTACTGCAGAACATACCATGATAATTCTTTCACTGTCCTATTTAGACTACTTTGTACTACACAACTACAACGAGATATTTGGAATATTGCATAATTTTATATTTTTTATATTTATTTTATATAAGTATACATTTTGCAAAATACTTAAGAATATTTTTTTACAAATATCTTGTTGTAGTTGCATGAAGAAAGTAATACAGAATGCAATAATATAAACATCATTAGCATAGCTAGTATACTTCCAGAGATGCATGGAGTCTAAGTTCGGAAAAATGCATTTTCTGCAAATGGCCGTCAAAGCTTGAATAACAATTTGGCAATGTTTTTAAGAAAATATGTTGTTACTATTAATATTGCAAAGTTTAAAATATTCTGTTATACATCTGGTATCTTCACTGAGGATGGATAGAGCAAGTAGAAAGTTGTTTCAAAATTATTCACTTGCTCTCAAGTCATATGCAGTTTGTGCCTAGTCACGTCGTATTATGTATGGTATTTCAGCAACTCTGACTTTGTTCACCAAGACCTAAAAATGTATTAACTATGTTTGTTATAGTCTCAGGAACAGTTAAAACATTACCAAACAGGAACACAGTCAATAGCATTAACAACTGCATGATGAGGGCAATGACATGGATGTTAGGACCAGACACTGAGCTGACAGGAGCAAGTTTCGACTGAAGAACAGCTGTAGCATGTCCTTGATTGCGAGAAGTCATGGCAGTTTCAAGTGTTGGTGATGAGTTTGTGTCACCAATTTCTGCATAATCATTTTAGGACATGAACTGTAGTAACAAAGCAAAACCTCTGCAATCATCCCTGCAAGAACTCAAATGCAGCACTTTGGCAAAGGGGACAATCCACCGTCTGAAGAAGGATCAAGCACCATGGAGGAGATGAAGCCGAAGTGAAATATGTATCAATAAAATGAATTTGTCTAATGGAATGTAAATGTACTATGCATGCATGTGTTTGTATGTGTGTGTGTATGTAAAAAACCACATACACATTGTAAACAATATAATTAGCATATGATTATGAGGTACCATTTAGTAATAAATAATTGTATTTATTACTAACTTAATTATATTGAAAAATTCATAGACCATAACTGTGAGGCTGAAGTCTAACAGCTAAGTAATAACTCACATAAACCATAGCCATGTACCCGAATTTTCTAACTTGTTTACTCCAAAAGATAAAACCCAAAGATACTGATTGATAACACACCAGCCAAATTTATCAAGAACTGCAACTAACAATTCTGCAAATACTCTGATCCATTCCAATAAGTAAACACAACACCCAAGTTGTCAGAGAGTTTGGCCATGCTGCAAACGCCACCAACGACCCCCGGCCGTCGGCGCTAAGCTGTCGCCTGCAACGTATATTCCTATGCACGGCTGCGTGCTACGGGCAATAATCTCTAACACCGTTCGATATCCGTCTTCCCCGCCGCCCTCGTGCACCGCAGCCGCCGTCGGCATCGTGGCCGTCGACGCCAAGCTGTCGTCTACGGTGATTACGTACGGCTGCATTTCCATCGAAACACGCCGTTTCGCCGCCGAAAAGTCCCGTTTCGCACGTGGGTCCCGCACTTGTGCGGCTTTCCATTTCTTTCTCTGACTAAATTCACGCCTTGCGGCAAATTTATAACGTTTGGCAGCGACAGGATCCACACAAATGTCGTCGAAACTCTAGTTAGACGCCATCTTGTTTATATTCGGAAATGGCAACATGGTGAATTGTGGGATACGCGCCACGCCTTATATGGAATTATCCAGGTCACCGCAGGTCACGCACATAGCGGAACTCGCCGATGCTGACGTGTCATAACGGCGAACGCCAAATAAGGAGATAGTCGGTCGAATTGCGCTTGCGTTTATTAGGATTTCCCGTAAATACAGGTCAAAGGGCGGGGATGCCGTCTACGCAAGCAGTTAGAGGACATATTGGCGGTTCTATTCGTACCAAACAACATGGCGAACGGTGAATGTACGGTGGCGTTACTAAGGTCTAAACATCGCGTATTTTCCAACACATCCTGCGTCTTCAAAAATAAAACAGATTTAATAATTCATAGGGAATCATTTTATTATCGCAAAAAGGTCGTTTAGAGGTATGTAATTGTTATAAAAGTGAACCTTATTGATAGAAGACATACAAAAGTATTAGAAAACGGCAAAAACACGTTTTTTAATTTTTTTTCGAAAAACGTCATTTGAGCTGCCGTATCCTGCCTTAACAGGTCTGCGTGAAGCAGGACTTTATGCAGCATAAAATTTATCCGAGTCACACTTTGGTGGACACGCACACATTAACTCATACATACAAGCCAGTTGACTCAGTTGAGATGATATCTATGATTTTTGAAGAATTTGTTTTTTTACCATCCACCACCCATCCAGTGATATTTCTACTCGTCCACAACAGATTTTACCCATCCAAAAGACAGATTGATGGGTCTTTGCATATTGTTGTGGTGTGAACTGTGAAGCTTTCCAATCCAAATGCAATATTAATCAGGCAGGCCTTAATTTTACAATAATTGCCCAGAAGTGTGCACTGAGGCATTAGGTTTATTTTCTAATGATGCAGTTTCTCTATTGGTGCATTTTGTTATGCTTTTATATACTTTTTTGTCAAAATTTTATTATTATTGGCAGCGTTACTTTGATTATTAAACCAAAAATATTCATCTAACGGCTTATTTTCATCCGACCTACAAATATAAGTAATAAGAATGCAAAACATGTCACTTCACAATAGTTCACATCTACTAGTTTTAAACATTTTTGCATTGGTAAGAAATGGTACTTACAACAAACTATAGTTTAAAAAACCAAGTGGTAAGATGCCTGTAACCATAGCTTTATGTAGTGACCCGTCCACCTGTCATTTGGACGGGTAAAAACGAATATGGATGGGTAGAAATATGGGTGAACGGGTAAAAAAAATGAAGGGGGGGAAAGGTCTTCCAAAACCATAGATATTGTTAGTTATACCTTGAAAGTGAGTGAAAATGGTGTCACATGTGTGTTTGTAGTCCATTTCAGGTCATCAAACACATTTAAAACTTTGTAAATTGGCTTAACAATTCACATCCATGTGTCCACCAAAATATGTGTGATTGGCAATAATTTTATCCTGCATAAAGCCCTTGGTTCAGGTCTTGTAGACCTGTAGTATGTGTTCTTGTGGCAGGGGTTCAGGTCTTGTAGACCTGTAGTGTGTGTTCTTGTGGCAGGGGTTCAGGTCTTGTAGGCATGTAATGTGTGTTCTTGTGGCAGGGGTTCAGGTCTTGTAGGCCTGTAATGTGTGTTCTTGTGGCAGGGGTTAGGTCTTGTACATACCTGTAATGTGTGTTCTTGTGGCAGGGGTTCAGGTCTTGACTGTGGCAACGGAGGAGACGGATGGTTTCAGAAGGTTCATGCGCACCGCCAACAAGTACCAGCTCAATGTGAAGGTATGTACATCCTTTCTGTGAGACTGACCTACTTTCAAATGATAAAAGAGCCTTTCCCATCTTAGATAAGAGACCAGTTACAGGGCTTTTATAAAACCTGTACAAAATGGTGTACCTACTTGTTGCATTAATTTTAAATAAGCAACATGTAACATGTTGAAAGTTTTAGTTGTGTAATTTGATTGGAATACGACAATTACAACTGGACGCAGACCACTCAGTAGTTGTGCAATTTTTGTGAAAAATCTTTGCCTAAGCCTAGTTCATTGTGAATTAAGACAGTCAGCCAGTTAGTCAGTCAAAAACACATAAGCGGTCAGTGTAGGACATTAACCATGTGACTGGCCAGCGAAAATCCTCTGTTGCATACTGTTACAATATAATAATAATAACTCTGCAAATACTTATCATAAAAGTATGAATGAGATAGTATAATTTTATTACAATAAATAGTACATTTTTATCTATTTATATCTCTATTATGTCGGATAATCGTGGTGATATTACCTGAACGTCATCCAAAAAAACAAATGCAATAACCTGTTTTCAAATAATTACTGAGCTGACAAATGTCCTACTTCCAGTGAGACGAATGTAGCCTTACATGTTAAGCTGCCAAATAACATCAAATGAATAAAATCCATTGAGAACTTATTTTTATTCATATTTTTGACTTTGTGATAGACCATTTTAGACTGGCCGATCACTGTTACATTCGCCACTGGTGCAAGCAGTGAAATGTTGCGCTGAGAAATAGCTGATTTTTCACATCAAAAAGCATGCAAAGTCATTCTAACTACAGTATTTGAATTATTGTAATAGCCATATTCTTGAATACTGTCAGTTGTTTTGTTGAAACATAGATGCAGTGACTTTAGATAATGAGATGTAAACGTTTGAATTTGGAAAGTTCTTTGACACAAAAGTCTGCCATGGTGTTGTTTAGTTCTGTTTCTGGCGGGCAGATGACACAGTGTTTGAAAACTTGGTTCTGATTCGCTGGGCCAGCCCCGCCCACATGTTTATTTTTCCCAGATTAGGCAAGAACAGAGATTTCTATTTGTACCACGTATATGGGGATTGGGACTTTATGAATCAATGGATGTGTAAAACCACCAATTCTGTCACATGTTTTGTCAACCCGCATGTAACTAGCTGTTATTCAATCTGCTTATGAATAAATGTACTGTATATATACACCATCCAATGGTACCAAATATGTGGGGGCCAGTTACTGATTACGCAAACTAAAATGTTATTATGCAGGAAGGTCTCGTCGGCAGATTAATCAACCATGGCTGGTCGCATGGTTAAAACACCCCATTGGTCTAAACACCGTTGTAAACATTTGGTAGTGTTTTGAAGCTAGGTAAAAAAACTTCCTTTGACAGTAACATTGAATAAACTTTGCAGTAATGTTGGCTTTATCTTTTTCTAGACCGAATTCCTGGTACTCTGTGCATCCTACTTATCAAAATAATAGTAATATATATTAAAACAAGATTCCTTATTGAAATGTAACAACTAATAACTGTTGATTCACATCAGCCTTTCGGCCACCATGAGGCATAATGAGAAGATTGTCCCACGTCTGACTTAATCTGTAGCCTCCATCATCTCTGTTCATAGTTGGTGCAATCTTCCTAATCCAGATTCTTTAATGCAACGCACACACCTGTCTGTCAACGCACACACCTGTCTGTTTTACCAACCACTTTCACCCTCTCCCAGTCTATCATACAGTTATGTCTGTCTGCATGGTTTGTTATTGTCACTTCATCGAAATGTGTTGCACATTTCGTTTTTTTAGTAACATATCTAGTTGTTACATTTCAACTTCTTTTTGCGTTCATCTAATCTCGTACCAAATGTTCGTCTGGTTTCACTGATGTAAAACATGTTGCAGGTCTTGGCCTGTCTTGCATGGGATTTGGTTTATGTAGTCAGTCTCTTAGATTTCTGTGTAGTCTGACAACTACTGCTATTTCATGAAGTGTTACAATGAGGTGCCCGTCCTCTTTCCGTCTGTTGTGGAGGACCTTAATAACAATGAGGTGCCCGTCCTTTTTCCATCTGTCCTGGAGGACCTTAACAACGAGATGCCCGTCCTCTTTCTGTCTGTCCTGGAGGACCTTAATAACAATGAGATGCCCATCTTCTTTCTGTCTGTCCTGGAGGACCTTAATAACAATGAGGTGCCCGTCCTCTTTCCATCTGTCCTGGAGGACCTTAACAATGAGATGCCCGTCCTCTTTCTGTCTGTCCTTGTGTGAATGAGTGCTGGCTGGAGACTACATCAAAGAACCATTGAAATTGCCCAGATAACAATCACACTTTCCCAGTGCTAAGCAAATAATTATTAGGACTACCCGGGTAGCAGGAGTGTAGCCAGGGTATCTCCAAACAGTCTAAAGTGTAACCAGTTAAAGTTCAAAGATTATCAGCGCAAACATAAGCCCAATGAAGACTGACAACACTTGTAGATTATAACCAGAATTGCCAACCATATAAATGTTATAAAAATATGTAATAATATTTTACACAGCCAGTGCTACCCAGTAGCCACTCAGTGTTTTTATATGTTTATTCCTAGCTACTCGATCAGTTTGTAACACCTTGCCTGCATTGATGTTTAAATTAAAATGAATTGACACATTGCTGAAGTTAGCAAAATATTTGAACGTATAATAACAGTGCACTCACTATTGGCTTGACTTCGTCTCTGATCAGTCCCTAAATACAAATGTAGATCACACATTTACCGTGCCGAATTATAATGCAATTCACTGCGGTTCATACACAGTTGACAAATTCACATTTTGGTGCAGAAGTAAATGTTTTTTTCGTAGACGTAGGGAAAACCTAACTTTTCTTATGCACTGTTAGCATGCCATGTCAGTCTAGTATCATATTGTTCTTCGTCTTCTGATTCGTATGTAATTTAATTGCTATTTGCAAGCTGGCAGAGGCACTCATGCTGATGGCAGAACAGAAGCCAGAGCCCCAGATATTATTATGTTCAGTTTAGTAGGAAGGTAGACATGTTGATTGATATGTTCCAACTTCCAAACTACTCACTAAGAAACAGAGACCATTGTGTGGTGTATAACAGTGAAATAAAATACCCTGATCCAGGTCATCCAGCCCAGAGGAAATATGTATTGATGGTTCAGATATATTTGTCTGTTTGTATATCCAGCTGCAGTTCTCCTCACAACGGCAAAAGGACCATTTCACTACCATTGTTAAGAGTTTAAATTAATTTTTACATGAAACATGTGGTATGCATGTGTGCTGTGCTTGCATATGGTTTACAATAAAGTTCACAATTATATTAATTTTAATGAAAAAGATGAAAAATATTTATTACTTCAGTATTCCAGTTCCAATCATGTGGTTGCAGATACTTGACCTTACACAAAAACAACCACAGTTCTTGTAGTAGGATTTGGTAGCCAAGGGCATTAGGGTAAACTGACTGACTGGGTGTAGTTATAAAAAAACACTCGGTAGGCACAGCATGGGTGAATCAATAGGCACAGCTGGAATGGTGTGGGTTTACGTGTCAGTGGTGGTGGAATGGCAGAAATTGTCCTCTGCCAATGACCCCTGACTAGTTTGAATGGACACATTTTACATTACTCTAGTAGATGTCAGATGATTTAGCTGTTATGTGAAGCCTGTGAAGCTTCCAGCAACATTCCTGTTTGTTTGTTTGTTTGTTTGTTTGTTTGTTTGTTTGTTTGTTTGTTTGTTTGTTTGTTTGTTTGTTTGTTTGTTTGTTTGTTTGTTTGTTTGTTTGTTTGTTTGTTTGTTTGTTTGTTTGTTTGTTTGTTACTAATAATAACAACAACAATAAATCATTGCCAAGTTTCATGAATTGTAATTCAGTTTACTGAATGGCACAGCTGCATGTCCACCTGGCACCCACCTAGATTATGTCTGTCTAGATTATGTCTACACATTTACAGTACCAGTGTTTTCCAGTAGTTTTGTTGCCCCACATTTGGTTTACCACTAAACCAGAAAGGATGGGTCTAGCCAGGAAATTCACCCACCCCAGGCATGCTATACTCTAACTATGGGATGCTGTGATACCCCCATCAGATCACTGGAGTTAATTAAGACCTACGTGCTGAAGCATCAGTCTTCGTACTGTTCAACCTCACAGCAACCTAGACGTGGCAGCAAGTTATCCTGATGATGTTGTGTGAGTCACTTGTGTCATTGATTCTGAGTAAAACCTCTCAGGATAACTAGGCTAGTGCTGTGCCTAAAATCTATTTAACCAATTCTTTTAGCCAAATGAGATTTTCTTTAGCCATTTTTTAGATTACCTGCAAAACAAGACGTAATATTATAAAAAATATATACAATATTCACAAGAAAAACTGCCCAATTTTAATTAACTAAACATTTATAACATGATTAGCATAAAAGAATGCTAAACAAATATAACGCAAATATTCACCCAGTATAATTTTAGCCATAAAAAGAAAGCTGAACAACTGTTGGGAACTTTGCAAATACAAAGAAACAGCAACTAACACAGCAGTGCTTCTTTTTGAAGGTGAGCGATTGTCCTCGCTCCCTCTTCAACTCGTTAGTTTGTTGATTGTGTTGACTGTGTGTGTGACTGTTAGCATGCTTTTACCATTCCATTTCCTGGGACTGGGGGATCTATGCATGTGTGACTGTATATGACTGTGTCTGTGACTTTGTGTGTGTGATGGTGTGTCTGTGACTGTGTGTGTTGATGTGTGTATTAACTGTGTGTGTTGATTTGTGTGTGTTAACTGTGTGTGTTGATGCGTGTGTTAACTGTGTGTGTTAACTGTGTATGTGGACTGTCTTGCAGGTGCTGGGACTAGGGGAGAAGTGGGAAGGGGGCAACATGGCCATGAGTACTGGGGGAGGTCAAAAGGTCATGTTGTTGCGTAAAGCGTTGGAGGAACTGAAGGATGAGAAAGACCTGGTTGTCATGTTTGTTGACAGGTGAGATAGATTATACAAGTACATGTCATTGCAAGGTATGATGATGCATTTGATGGTTATAGTAATTATATGCCGTATTGTCCCTAATAGACACGCGTCTATTTATTTCTCAAAAGAGGGTCGAATGCGGTTACCCGCTATATCAGCTTCTAAACAGAGTAGATAACTAGTCCACGATGTGGCGCCACTGAAGTACGCATATGTATAATGACCCGATAAATACTTCTTTTTAAATCACATTGTACTGCGTAATGCTTTTGGTACAATCTACGTTTTCTTCAAATTGCTTTAATAATGTTAAATGTAGTAATGTGAATATAGAGTGGATTTACTGCATGTAAAAGCTGCCTTGGCCATGTGCATCAGAAATGGCAAATCAGTGTTGATACAGTGATATCGATGTCGATAACGATGTATGTGGTCCTGACTAGAACTGTATAGAACCATGAGTCAATAACATATGCAATTATTTAAATTGTTAATTGTCTGACTTATCGACAGAAGCAAAGCTTATTAATTGAAACACATATGTCTGAATATGAATTTATATGACAATTGTTATCGAAGTTGGTTGATGCCAGTTGCACTCCACACCCGCGGGCGATTCGTCTGGAATGGAGTTGTGAAACGGATGACAATCTCAACTTTGTCTCTACTCAAATTCGTTTGCATAATTCCATGGAATTTGTTGTAATTGTTTGTCTTGCTTGATGAAATAAAATACGCAAGCAGCACTGTATGTTGTTTCGTTGTTGTCGCTCAGAAACGTTACGTGAACAGTCTGCGTTTAATCCAATGTAAACAAATCCGCCATTTGTTTGATGCACATGACGACCTCTCTCTGATAGTACCATAAAATAAAAAAATTAAGCCTTCTTTGTGGTAAGCATTTACTTATGAAAGTCTCACCAGCAACGGTTCGGTTGTGTAATTATTATTTTTGAATAGCATTAGTCTGGGACATTTTTGCTATAATTGTAACGTCTACTGTCTTGCATTTTTGCATCAGTCGTTAAATAAATTTTTATGGATTGTTTCACATCTAAAAAGAGGGTGGGCGTCTATTAAGTAATGGGCGTCTATTAAGGACAATACGGTATTATTAATTTACAGTTGTTTCATGAATACAAAACTGCGCAGTGGATTCCATGTAACTTGTTTCTACATAGAATATGGTGAAACCATAAAATACAGTATCTTGTTTTCACACCAGTGGCCACTGGCCAATTTGTATAGTAGTTGAAATTGACACAAGAAGTGTTTTATGCCCATACATGTATAATAATATGGTTTTTGATTAATTTTATGTGATTTTGTTGCTTTTGAATCATGGCTGAGTGTCTTCAAATGTGGCATAGTATTTTCATAATTATACTTTCTGTACAACTTTAGTGTTTTGATGGCATTTGAATTTATACTTTCTTATTCCAGCTATGACCTGATATTCACAGCAGGGGAAAAGGAGATTCTCCAGGCATTCAATAAATTCAATGCCAAAGTGGTATTTTCAGCAGAAGATTTCTGCTGGCCAGATAGACGCTTGGAGGTAGTGTGTCCAATCAAATGACAGCTAAATTTACTGCAGTAACATACATTGTACATACATTCCATCATTTGTTTTATTTTATAATTTAACAGTAATCCATGTAAATTATTTACTCTTGTAAAATATATGTAAACTGTAAGATACTGTAGCATTCACATATAGCAAATTGCTTTGTATAAATTGTACAATAATTTTTAGTCCTTCGGGCCAAAGGTCCAATGGACATATGGCATCACTTTATGTCAACCATCCACTGTTAGTTCTCAGATCTCAGAAACTGTTGAAGATGTTAATTAGTAAATGATTAACCTCACAAGAAACTTTGTTTTCCATATATTTCAACTCTCTCTCACAGCCTTCTTCAGCGAACTGAAATTCAGTCCGCTGAAGAAGGCTGTTAAAGACAAATATACGGAAAACAAAGAAAAAAGTTTCATGAAATATAAATCATTTACTAATTAATAATGAGCCAAGAAACTGGATCATTGCATTCGAATATGTTGAAGATGTGTTTTTCAAATTTTGTGTAGACATTTCTTAGGGTAATGTCACTATGACAAGAAATGGGCCTAAAACGGTACATTTTAAACACTTCTCGGAAGTTTTTCCTCTAATTTTACATAGTTATATATGTGGGTATTTTCATTGTACACAAGAAATGTATAGTTCACTGCTCATTTGTAAGGGCATCTGAGGGCCTCCCCAAAAAGCAAAATATGAACATTTAGCCTAGTTCTGCCAGAACTTTTAGCTCCTCAGGACATGGCCCTCCTGTGGTGATTTGTATATAGGTGGGGCTGCATAACTAATTTCTCTGGTAGGGGCTGTGTCAATAGCCCAATAAAGTGTATAGGGGGTGACTGCGTAGCTAACTGCCGCTCCATAGCCTGGTAGGAGGCTATAAGAATAACCCAGTAGAAGGGCATGTTGTCACCTGTAATTGACAAAGATAAAAATAAATATTCTAGACAACTAGATAGTGAACAATCATAGACATTATTGATATTGCCTGCTTTTTTCACAAAATTTGTCTGTGTTTCTGGTCATTTTATATGAATAACCAGAGAAATTTAGGCGTTTAAGCTGAAGAGACTAGGTGGTAACTATGATTCACAATAACACATTTCATTAACAATTACCAACTATATTACTATATAGTACAGAGGACTACAGGGCCACTTTTTTTTTGCTTGATCACGAATGATGATTTGTCTACATATTATTATTAATTAAACAATCATGTTTCGTGGTTGGTGGCCAATGGTTGAACAATGATTTTGTAATTTCTAGAGTCAATATCCGATTGTGCGGATGACTGAGAAAAGATACCTCAACTCTGGTGGTGGGTTTAGTTTTGATACTTTTGCATCAACATTTGCTTGCTATTTCTGTGTAACAACAGGTTTTGTTATTGCACCAACACTATTATATATGCAACAGTATCATTATTTATCATAGGATGCTTTCAACATCATAGCATTTTATTTGGCATAGTATACATGTATATTGTTTTTAAGGCAATTTGTTGTATCTATCATGATAATTTTCTGCCATACATTTCTTGCATTTTGTGTACAACTGTGTAAAAAAATCTAATAAACAGCTAAATGAAAATAATGTTGAGCTTACTGCCACTTGGATGATAAATTATGCATCCATAATATAAGCTAGCATGTCAGTGAAGCACACTTATAATCAGCCATGTCTGTCATGTCTACTCATATATTCACTATTTGTTTAGTCCCTACATGATCCTTTTTCCATTTTACTTCCTTTCTTTACTGCATCCATGACATAGATAACAACTGGATGTTTTTCTTGCCCAGTAAATTTCAGCGGATCTAACCAAAGTCTGACACAGTAGTCAATATTTGTGAGCAAGCCTTATACATGATCTTGAATGCTGACACAAACCGAAAACTGCATACACAGAGTTATGATGTCAAAATATTGCCATGCTCATTAGTGATAAATAAAACGTAATTAATGTTATTATTCTGAATTAACACCAAAACATATTTCTGCATTAACATCATAACATGTTAGTTGCATCAAAATAATGGTTTGATGCATATCACCTAACAACATGTGAGTTATGAATCAGCATACTATTGTTTCATTTCAGCATTTGTAATAAAAAGATTGTTTCTGTAACAAGTTGTTATATCATAGTGTAGTTTTGATGAGCATTGATCTATATACAGAAAAATGCAAGGTCTGAATGTGCCTAGATGTTTGAGCCAAGCAGATTGACAATAGTTTGTGAGAGCATGGAGGTGACACATCAAGTGGAGAGTTGTATGTATGTCTTCAAACAGGGTTCATTGGGTTAGTGGCGGAGTTGTATGACCTTGTGACCCGAGGTGATGTGAAGGCAGCTGATGACGACCAACTGTTCTACACAAAACTCTTCCTTGATGAACAATTACGGGTGAGTCCAGTTAAATGGTGTTTTGTCCAATATTCTTTTTGCCCCACAGATAAACAGAATTTATTGTGAAAAATGTGATAATTCACTGTCCCGCATTTTTTCATTGGGAGCCAAAACATTATCATTAAAACTACAATAAATCAGTCGGTTAATGAAATAAATAATTAAAACAAGATCAAAGTGGTTAACAAAAATTTACTTTTATAATATTGTTTGGAACACTTGCAATTCATGCTGTAATTGTTTTCTGTGTGAGTGAATGTCAAAGTGAGCTAGAGTACATACGATGTGGTAGGTCGGGCAGAATGCTGGTGGTGGTCCAAGTTTATGTTGTCATCTAGTATAGACATGTGATAGTGATAATAGGGAAACTGAAATGTATGACACTGTTAGCAATAATTCTCACTGAAATATATGACAGTTGCTATAATTATGTCACTGTAATTTAGCTAAACATGTAATTATAAGCATTGTTGTAATTACACATTTATGATATAAGTCTGTTTAACTCTCATGTAGTTTGATGGTGTTTCGTAAATAACTAGTCATAAAACATTGTCAGTTTCAAGGAAGACAGTGTAGCTAGTAAGACAGGATGGGATTTCTTTCTTCCAGGCAAAGCTGTCAGTGAAGTTAGATACAAGAGGAGAAATCTTCCAGAATCTTAATGGAGCTCTGGGTACGATTGATTCAATATTTTCTTGAACACTTTTCTTGCACTGGTGACTAATTTAGTCACCATTGCACTTCTCTAAGTATTTTTGATTAACAGCTAAAACTGTTACATAATTCTGTTGTCAGTTAAAAACTTACCTTTATTATCTTGCTTATATATGGTAGCTCCCTGGCATATCGGTCCATGTGTTGATGACTTGAATAATGATTATTGATTTTGAGATTCATCAACTGTTTTGTCTTAACCCATTTTACCATGTTGCAGACAAGTTGCAGCCAGTTCCTGGTCGTTTCCACTAAATCAATCTGTTACCATCAGAAAATGACAGGTCTTCATTTAAAATGGACATAACTTTATTATTTCCAAAAAAAATTCATGTGATATTCCCTTTAGAAAACAGATAAAGTAACATAGACAAATTCACGGTTTTGAAACATACCACATTGTCCCTAATAGACGCGCAGTGTGTGAGTGGGAACACTTAGGTGCGTGTCTGTTAATTTCTCAAAAGTGGGCCGCATGTGGTCACCTGCTATATCGGCTTCTAAACAGAATAGATAACTAATCCGCAATGTGGCGCCACAGAACTGAGTACGCATGTGTACAGCGGCTACAAGTGAATGACCCAAGACATACTTCTTTTTAAATCAACATGTTTACTGTGTAATGCTTTCGGTACAATCTACGTGTTCTTCAAATTGCTTTAATAATGTTAAATAAACGTAATGTGATTTACTGCATGTAAAAGCTGCATTGGCCATATGCATTCAAAACGACAAATCAGTGGCCGACACTCGATGTTGATAATGTAACGATGTACGTTGTTCTGACTAGAACTGTAACGAACCATGAGTCAATAACAGATTCAAATTGTCAACTGTCTGATTTATTGATAGAAGTAAAGCTTATTAATTATAACACATATGCTTGAATATGAATTTATATGACAATTACTCTGACTTATTCTTGTTATCGAAGTTGGTTGATGCCAGTCGCACTCCATGCCCACGGGTGATTCGTCTGGAATGGAGTTGTGAGACGGATGATAATCTCAACTTTGTCTCTGGTCAAATTCATTTGCATGATTCCTTTGAATATGTCATAATTGTGTTTTGATTGGTGCAATAAAATACGCAAGCGGCGCTGTATGTTGTCGCTCATAAACTTTACACGAACAGTCGGCGTTTAATCCAACATAAACAAATCCGCCATTTGTTTTATGCACATGACGGCCTCTCTTGATAGTACCATAAAATTAAAGCCCTCTTTGTGGTTAGCATTTACCATATATTTACTTACAAAAGTCTCACCTGTAATGGTTCGGTTGCCCTGCCCGCAATTATTATTTTTGAATCTTTGCTACTAATTGTAGTGTCTACTCTGTTGCATTTTTGCATCACGCCTTAAATAAATGTCATGGACTGTTTCACATCTAAAAAAGGGGAGGGCGTCTATTAGGTGGGGCACATCTATAAGGGACAATACGGTATATGTGATATATGGCAATCATTGCCCAATAAAATCAAGTATGTGTTGAATTTTGTCGTTATTTTTCACCTGACCAAAAGGAAACAACATGTCAATGAGCAAGTTTATTTTATGCATCATTATCTACTGAAAACAAAGGTATAAAACGTGTCCATGTATCTTGGCCAATAACATCTTTATGTAAAAAAAATTGTAATACCAAAATGCCAGTCAACCAAATTGCAGCATGTGCCATCACTGAGCTGAATTATGCAAATTTGTGAAATATTTTGTGGCTCGTTTCTTATCACTAATAAGCAAATACTCTAAAGAAACAATTTTGGTCAACATTTCAGTGTAACTTTATTTATGAAGTAGATACTATCGTTGAAAATACGTTGTTGATGTGATATTTGTGTGTGCAGAGGAAGTGACACTGAAGTTCAAAGGCAGCAGTGGCTACTTGTACAACTCACGCACCGGCACCTCACCTCTTGTCATCCACGGCAACGGCCCTATCAAGGTCAGTCTAACTCACAGTCAGAGAGCACAGATATTCACAGGTGACAGCAAGACACTTGATCAGTGAAACTCTTTACTTGCATTA
Organism: Ridgeia piscesae; assembly: GCA_025642075.2. Classification (NCBI taxonomy): domain Eukaryota; kingdom Metazoa; phylum Annelida; class Polychaeta; order Sabellida; family Siboglinidae; genus Ridgeia; species Ridgeia piscesae. The sequence continues at coordinate 294,008 of JAODUO010000156.1, forward strand.
CATTGCAGAACCAGTCGTACACTGCCCCACTTCCTGTTTTGTACCTTGATTCCAGGAACGACTTCTGGAGAGCAGTTATAGTGCAAAGGCTCAAATATCAACCACTGTATACAGTCAGTACTCGTTCATACAGTAAATGAGAGCAATGTGAAGTGAAAAATATGCTCTTGCTTCGACTTAGCTACATAGGGTTCAAACTCGGATTATGTGAACGAGAAGACTGCTGCTCTACCCACTGCAGCACAGCGCTCCAAAAGTGATGAGCCCCTAGCGGCTAGCTCACAAGGTGAGCCAGTGTTGTGACCTTGTCTAGCTAGACACTAGACACTAGACACTGACACTATAAGACCATACATTTGTTGTAGGTGCAGTTCAACTCACTGACCAATTACCTGGCTGACCAGTGGACTCCCACAGCTGGTTGTCAGAGCTGCAAGGAAGATACCATTGACCTTGAGGGTATAAAGGTAGGAACAGACCAGTTGCAGTCTATTGATATAGATAATCTGCTGATGGTTAAGTCTGACTTGTTTGCTTATACAAAAGATATTCAATACAATGGTAAGGTTTTCTTTGCGGGCACTTTTGACAATCAGCAATCTACTTGAATCAACTTCAGAATTGATTTAAATTTATAAGATTCACACGTTTGTAGAAGGTACAAGTCTGTTCTATATGATTGACACAATTTGATTTGGTCCTGTTTTGTGTGTCAGAACGTTGATGAGCACTGTTTAACTTGTAGCCGGAAGACTTTCCTCGAGTGATGATGGGCATATTCTTTGAAGAGAAAACACCATTTGCTGATGTGTTCTTTGAGAACATAGCCCAGCTGACATACCCCAAGGACAAGATTGACATCATCATTCACTATGCTGTGAGTAGTCTGGGCACTACTTCTGAATACATAATTGAGTGGTCTGCATATTTTGACTGCTTCCGATTTATATTGACTCGTATATTGTGCAGCACCATAGAATATTATTGTATAAATATGGTGCTATATAAATTAATAAACATTTACATTAACCCTAGAGGTGACCAAGAAAAATCCTCTGTAGCATACAGTTCCTATACAAATCAAAACTTTGCTAATATTGGTTATAAAAATATGAATGAATCATCATTCTAATGCCAAAAGAATGCTTTATTATAATGAAATTATAATACCTGTAGAACAAATGAAAATCATGGGGATATTTGTATCTGAAATTGAACTAAAACAATAAAAAATAAACAAACATTTCATCCTGGTGCCAGATAGTGATGGTGTGGAAGAATATACTTCGCCATTTAGATAAATATAGATTCATGTATTACTGCGAAATTAAAACTGAAACAAATCCGTTGAGAACTGTTATTTTTTTCTGACATAAAAATACTTTGATTCAAGCCGGCCGATTGCGGCCGCGCTCATTACTGTTGCAACCCATACGCCCAGCCGGAGAAATGTCGTGCTGCTAATTTGGTCAATTTTCACCCAAAAACACCTCGAAAGTTAATCTAACTGCATGAACTAATATAATAACCTTTGTTTATGAATACCGGCAAGCATTTTGTCAAAATATCAACGCAGAAACTTGAGATACTCCAAAGGAAAGTTGCGAAGTGGATAAACTGTTGTTTACTGCGCCGCCATTTTGTCTTCAGCTTTGGTTTCGCGGTGTCGATAAAATTTATATTTGAAATAACAGTTCTGATTGGCTGAATGGACTGAACCCACACAATTAATTTTTGGCAGATTGGCCACTCACAGAGCTTTCTTTTGATACCGCATATGTGGGGGTGTAGACTTTATGAATGGATCCGTAAATTCATTCATCAGAAAGCAATTTAGGACTACAAATCGACCCAATGGCACCTGTCTCTGTTGTAACAATTTTCATTTCCGTTAAACCTAACTCACACACGCGGACATTTGGTATCTTTGGAATCTTCTAGATCATGTAGGTTTCTGCCTGCGCAGATTCGGTGACAGCTTTTCATAATTTAGCTGACAAAACATGATGCAGTTCACACCCATATTTGGGTGATTTTCTACTACCAGATGAATGAATTTACGCATCCATCGTAAACTCTAGACACCTATGGTATCAAAAGAAAGTTCTGTGAGTGGTCGATCTGCCAAAAAATAAGTCACGTAGGCTGAGTCGATTCATCCAATCAGAACCATAGTCTCAAATGTAATGTCATCTACTTATTTATTTCAGTTGAGACTTTCTGTTTTGATGTGTGTTAGCATGTGTGCATGCATATGTAACAGAGATACAGAGGTTGAGCCACTTTGATGCTTGCAGGATGAGTTCCACAAACGACATGTCGAGAGATTCGTGAAGGCTCATCAGAGTGAATACAGGAGTGTTGTCATCTTCTCACCAGCGAAACAGCTCACAGAGGGCACTGCTCGCAATAGAGCTCTGTAAGTGAGAAATCTGCATAATGTTCTGATAACAGTAGTTCTAAATTGTGTAGTTTGAACTAGATTGCCATCCGATGCTAAACTTCAGATTGCATGTTAACAAGGAATCCTTGTTGAAAGTGCAAACAATTCTCATCTCTGTATAGCCCACACTTATTTCAGGTCTGTGAGTTATATTTCGTACACTGCTAGTGCAGTCATTAGATCATTTGTTCTGTCCAGTCATCCTCTGTTTTTGTTAATTGCTGACAAGGAGGAATTAATTTCAATTTATTTTGGTGCTGAAAGTACCAAAATAAATTGAAATTAATTCCTCCTTATTAAAGGGTATGTAGCGTCAAAGACATTTTTGGGAGCAATATGTCCAGTCCTTGTAGTTGTTCCCCAATCTATCAATATCATTTGCCATAGCATCTATTATCTGATTGAAAATCGATAAATTAAATCAAAAATCGCAACTTTCCACGGAAATCCCCGAGGTCGCTCCGGAAACACCCGCTATACCCTGTGACGTAGAACATTCCGTTAATCCACAAAGCCATCCACATGTCGCCATTAATCCACCATGATGTCCGATCTGTCTGAACCTTCGGACGATTGCACTATTCAATCTGACGAGGAACAGTCACAAGGAGAGTTCGTCACCCACACTGGTGTACAGGGTTATCAGTATGAGCTCAAGAAGAAAGATTCTGACGGAAATGAGCCGAAATCGTCGGCGACTACTAGCGGCAGCGGGCTTGTTGATCAACGCAACCGAGTTGAAAACACGGTTTGGTTAGTTCAGTTATACACATCTGTTCTATTCTAAGCGTCTTTAAAATGGTTAACAAAGATCATTCATATATCTAGCATATAATGATCACGCTTTGTGTTGTAAATACGTTACAGAAAAGAACTGTTTACCGGGCGATAATAAGTTTCCGTAGCGGCGACTCGCAACTTGACAGCTACTCAGCCTACTGAGCTAGGGCTAGGCTACCGCGTATAGCTTTCGGATTAAAGTCAGCGATTGACAGATGTGATGTAATAGTTTTTTGTTCTGTTGTCATCATGTTGTGGTGTTTTAATCAGATTGGCATAACTATGATTAAACCTATTGATATAAACGTTCAAAATTAAAATCCGAGACGACCTTCACATGTAACATAAATTTATGACAGCATCCAGGATTGCCTAAATTCATGGGTGCTGGATGTTGCTTACTTGCAGTATCGCCACCAGTATAACATTTTATTTGCCTAGCTTAACCATTAGTAACATGAAATAGTCATGATATAGATATGATACATAACCCTAATCTAAATAACACAGTACATGTTGCAAGAAATGTTCCACATTAACATTTTATTGACAGTAACATTAATTTTTTCAGAATCTACCTGCATACAGTAAAAGAGACAACTGGTCAGATGGTGCTGGGGTGTAGTTGGGCATGACAACAGGCTTCCACTGCCCTCGTGTGTGATCAACAAGATTAAGGAAAACATCCTTAGCCCAGACGGAGAATACACTGGATTTAAATGGCCAACATAGAAATCTACTTTGTGATTTGTATCATAAAATAATCTTAGAGCCAGTAATAATATTTTCCATATTGACCATTTGTTGTTTACCACGTTTAGTACAATATTAAATGTGACAGGTTTGTTTCCCATTATCCTTTTGTGTATATAATGGATGGACTTAGTTAAGATCTGAATAGTATACCCGTAGGTTGTAGAACGGGCATATCTAAAATCAATCACATCATACTATGTTCATCGTCTGCAAAAGGTCTTTGTGCACTGTTGAAAATGTATGAGAACTATGGTGATGATTATGATACAAGTGTAATACTAAGAAAAGTGCAATATTAGTATTTGAATGAAATATGTTGAAAAACAGTTAGTCAAAAAAAATTGTTTAACAGTGTTTATATACCAATTGTTAATCAATATCTTGGTCATATCATGCGTAATAATACGAAAGATGAGTATACATATGGGTGTGCGTGTGTACACAGACAGTGTAGACTGGTTCAGTAGTGTGTTGTGAAAAGGGTAGTGTTGTGTTTCACCACATACTGTAGATCACTATATACAAGACATTTATGGTGCAAACACACAATCTATTAATAAGTTGTATGTCACTTATAACATCTTTCGAATGATACGTCACAAGCCCAAGTGGTGTAGTGCAAGCAGTGTTTGTTACCAGACATGCCTCATATGTTAATTTGCAAATATGTATATAATTTCATTTTCATTCAATGATAAATAATGTGTTTCTATGACTTCTATAATGCACACTCTTGTATGTATATGGATTGTTTATTTCTGTAATAAAGTCATTCATTCATAGATAGCTGGTCAGATGGTGCTACGGTATTGTTGAGCTTGGCAACAGGCTTCCACTGCCCTCGTGTTGTCAACAAGATCAAGAAAACATTCCCTAGCCCAGACGGACAATATACTGGATTTAAATAGCCAACATAGAAATCTACTTTGTGATTTGTATCATAAAATAAATCGTAGAGCCATTAATAATATTTTCCATAATGACCATTTTGTTGTTTGTCACGTTTAGCATAATATTATATTTGACAGGTTTGTTTATTACTGCACACTTTCTATTTATTTTATAAAAAAAAGTTATACGTATGCATAACAAATCATAAGATCAATGAACTGATTTTTGAATATTGTACAATAAAAACATAATGCAACATTATCTGCTGAGACTGTCGATGCCTAGGGCTAGGCTAGTCACAGCCGATGCCTAGCCTAGGGCCTAGGCTTGGTCTACTGGCTGAAACGGCTGGTGTGTTGTTCTACTGGCTCATCTTTGTCAGGATGGAAGAAGGCAGCAACCATTACTTCTGACTGTTCTTCTCTGGTCCCTTATTAATTAACAATGAGTACACTTAATTATCCTGAAATGCACTTCGCATAAGACGGCTTGTGAATTGCGAGTGGCATGAAGTCGGCCCGCTTCACGGCAAATCACGCTCACAAAGCGTACACACTGACTTTGGAGACCTTCTTCTTTCTGAAATTCATGCAGCGCATGTCCACCTTTTTGTATTATCACAGTTGTAGACAATACATCGTTTAACCATCGTTAAATTCACGAGATCGATCACACTTGAAACGAAGCTGTTGGGTGATAATAGAAAGGGTTGCCATGCAAATTTCCCATACGCGAATGGGTTCTAGGTGTGACGTCAGCGACACCGGTGCTGCCGTTCTCAAAATAGTTCGCGGTGAAAATGTGCATCAGAATGTGGAGTGTTCTAAGAATATTTCTGATAAATTGATTGGGTTTAAAATTATTTTACCATTGCTTGTATCATTTTCATACTATATTCTATACATGTAATAAAAAAAATTAAACATTTTTTTGCCAATACATACCCTTTAACAATGTAATATTTTGGTAAGGTACAACTAAAATTCATGGAATTGTTTGAATAAAAGAGCAATTGTCATTGATCATTTGCAGCATCTTTACTCCTGAATTTGACTAGAAACCCCCTTGAGTCATTGGTACTGTGAAGAATGATTATGTAGGTAGTTTTAGTTTTGGACATTTCTTATATTATGATATATCTGATGTATGTTATCAATGTGACTATTCTCATTTGCAGCGAGGCTTGTCTCAAACACAGCTGTCTGTACTACTTGGCAATAGATGGCGCTGTACAGCTGGAAAACAACCGCACGTTGCAGATGCTTATCGAAAGGAACAGGTTACTATAGTCAACTACTAAGCTTAAAAGACACTTGCAGTGTTGCAAACTTAAAATGGAACAGTCACTGTTCAACAGTGTCCTTGTACAATGAAGCTGAAGTAAATTTAAATGGAACACTCAAAAGTCATAATTACTTATATGAATTCTTTCTCTGACATAATAGGACGAATCATAAATAATTAGTTTGCCTCCATTATATAAAAACTTTGTCTAAATCAAATATGCTCAACAATTGACTGCAGACTGCTTCATTTAATTAAGTGGCATATTAACCAGTTTGTGTGCTATCTATTCCTGCATTGTAGAACTATCTTTGCCCCGATGGTGTTGTAGATCTGTCATTGCCCCGATGGTGTTGTAGATCTGTCTTTGCCCTGATGGTGTTGTAGATATGTCATTGCCCCGATGGTGTTGTAGATCTGTCTTTGCCCTGATGGTGCTGTAGATCTGTCATTGCCCCGATGGTGTTGTAGATCTGTCTTTGCCCTGATGGTGTTGTAGATCTGTCTTTGCCCTGATGGTGTTGTAGATCTGTCATTGCCCCGATGGTGTTGTAGATCTGTCATTGCCCTGATGGTGGTGTTGTTCTGTCATTGCTCCGATGGTATTGTAGATCTGTCATTGCTCCGATGGTGTTGTAGATCTGTCATTGCTCCGATGGTGTTGCGTCCGGGAAAACTCTGGTCCAACTTCTGGGGATCAATCGGTAAAGATGGCTACTACAAGCGCTCTGAAGACTACATCGACCTTGTTGAGTCCAAGCGAAAGTGTGTATTAGTCAAATTGCTGCTCTTTTGTATACTGTATGGAACCTGGAAATGGTTAGTCGTGTAAGGTTTTTTTGCTGAATCATATATATTATGTGTCCCTTAAGTCAACTAGGTAGGTTGGCAATGCGCCACCCTTGGGCAACTCGTGGGACCAGGCAAATGCGAGATGGCTGCCATGATCCTTGTGAATTACAAAATGTGTTCATCTTTGCACTACAGCATGCTAGGGACATACATTTTGTGTTTACACGCATGCTTTGGCTTATGATGAATTCAATGTAACCATTTATAATGATGTCCGACTATGTTCAGATGACCAAAATTAAAAAATAGCCAAAATTGAGCATAACTTGATTACTTATGCTACATAGACATGATTTTTGTCCATTCCTATGTTTTGTCATATCAGGAATTCAACGAAACCATTTCCAATGATGCCCGCCTATGAAAACCGATTAACATTCAAAATGGCCGTCATTTTTAATGAAAATTTGCAAGAGCCATGATTTTGGGTCCGTTCGTACATCTTAGCATACGAACAAGAACACAGTACTGGTACACATTTGCACTGCCTTAATTATAAGTGAAATAAAATATTGTGCAATGCATTCAATGTACTCATTTCCAGTTATGTCCGATTATGCTAATGTGTCAAAAATTCAAAATTTTGTTATTAAGTGATAATAGCCAAAGCTGACCATAATGTTTGATTGACTTATGCTAAAGACACAATTTTTTAGTGCATCCCTATTGGTAGATTGATGGCCATTTAATTTTTGTGTTACATGAACATCATTGGTAATTATTAGATTGGATTCCTGTTATGTTGAAACATTGTATAACATTTATTTCACTTACAATTAAAGCAGCACAAGTGTCTATCTGTACTGTGTTCTTGCCCGTATGCTAACATTTATGAATAGACACAAAGTCATGACTCTTGCAAATTGTTTGTTAAAATGGTGGCTATTTTGAACATTAATAGGTTTTTATAGGCGAGCATCATTGGAAATGTTCCATTGAATTCCTCATATGGCAAAACTTAGGAATGGACAAAAACACCATGTCTATAGCATGAGTCAATATAGTTATGCTCAATTTTTATTATTTGTTTTTGAAAATCACAGCCATTTTGAATTTTGGTCATGTCATTAGGATGTCATTAGAAATGGTTCCATTGAATTCCTCATACTCTAAAGCATGCAGGTAGACAGGAAAATTATGTCCCTAGCATGCTGTAGTGTAAAGGTGAACACATTTTGTAATTTACCAGAGTCACAGCATCCATCTTTGATTTGCTTGGTTAGCATGAGTTGTCCAAGGATGATGCATTGCCATTGGATTTGAATTGAGGAACATATAATCTACAAGATTTTGCTATAAAAAAACTTACATGACAAAAACTGCAACTTGACTATATAAATTTAGTATATTTTATTTTAGACTTATTTTTTATTTTACCTAGTTATGCAAATTACCTGTTTTAATTATCACACTTCTAATACATGTAATAACAGTTTTACACCCCAGGTTTTAAGATTAAGTTTGAATGTGTGTCTTGCAAAATGCAGTGTTTTGTATTTGCTGGAGATTTGGTAACTGTAGAAGAAAATAATTTAGAAATAGACGTTTTAAATTGGACAGTGGTTGCCACTTGCACGCCTAGTTTTATTGGGTGATATTACACAGCTGTAAATGTAAAATGTTGATTTTTCAAAAATTATTTTGTGAATAATCTTTCAGGGGCATCTGGAATGTTCCTCATATCACAAACATCTACATGATTCAAGCCTTCCGCATTCCATCCATTCTTGGGGCATATGTGGACCCTGAAGTTGACCCTGACATTGCAATTTGTGCGCGTCTCAGGGAGAAGGTACTTGCATTTTCATACAACATTTTCCCCTCAACAATTGTTTCTTATAGCAAAATTAAATCTTACTTCAGAATGTGTACCTTCTTTAGCTGTGTCACATGGAAGGGACGGTAAAACCGATTGATCCATTCTACCTGCTGTCCACACTGAAAGTAGTGTAAGTCCAACACAGAGGAATGAAAAACCTGTCACGAAATGCCTATCACAAAATGTCATCTTGTTATAGCATTTAATGGGAACACTGTTGTTTTGTTGCAGGACATTTTCCTGTACATAGATAACCAGCAGTACTATGGCCACTTGGTGAACACAGAGAACTTTGACACGACACATCTGCATAATGACTTGTATCAGATCTTTGACAACAGATATGTGAGTCCTTCCACATATTCACCCATGAATATTTGATCTTATGACTGCAAAACGTGACATGTTGATCAGCTAGTAATTTTCACTTACACTATAAAAACATTTTTAACATTGTTTTGTTTAACATGTTTTGTTCCTGAAAAGATGTGTTTCTTAACTTACCTAATTTGATATGTCATCACTGCCACAATAAATTGTAGATTATGACAGGGCAATAACTGTGCCATGTAAATCTAGTAGTACTTGTGGTAGACACTTCTCATTGTTACATCCCTCACCTGTCTCATATGAAAGTAGTGGTAGTTATTAAAACTTCTGTTTATTTAGGTGCTAACATATTACATGTTTAAATTTATCAGTTTATTGTAGTTTAGGGGCAAGCGCTTCACATTTTTAATTTTTATGCTAGAGAACTAAAACTTGGTGGGAATTATATCTGTGGGTTAAAATACATAAAACAAGTGGATTTTGTTTGGACATATGTGTACCCTGGAAATGGGTGCCATTTATTTGTTGTGACCTGTTTTCATGCACAAATAAAAAAGCATGGTGCTACAACATGCTAAATAGGCTACATGTATTGTACATACATGTATCTACAAACTGTCAAAAGAAACTTTTATTATCCATAGAATATATATATATAATTTTATTTTGGAAAACGGTATATAAAGTTTCATATTTTTTAGATTGGTGCATGAAGATAAAAAGGAAACTAAGGTGCATATACTAAATCCCTTTTGATAGTTTGTAGTGCATGTCTTGAAATATATTAATGTACTCCAAATTTTTAGTTGATCTGCCTTGCGTTTTTCTCTCAGGGTCTGCATGAAATTTACGTAGACTAGTGACTAAAACATCCTTGGAAAACCATAAGGCAGATCAACTCCAAATTTGGAGACATTCTTCAAGATATGCACTACAAACGTCAAGAGGGATTTTGTATATGAATCTTAATTTTCATATTGTCTTTGTCACCCAACCTAAAATAATAACAATCATTTTCATATATATATATATATATATATATATATATATATATATATATATATATATAATAAAAATGTATCTTGACAGTTTGTAGATACATGTATGTACAACACTATCATGTAGCCTATTTAGCATGTTGTAGCACCATGCATTGTTTTTGAATGTGTGCATGAAAAGGGTCCCAAAATACATGGCTCCCATTTCCAGGGTATACACATGTTCATAAATAAAAATTCCTCTTGTTATATGTATTTTAACCCACAGTGTTAATTCCCACCAAGTTGTAGTTCTCTAGCATAAAAAACATCTTTGAAGCACTTATCCCCTTAATGAAAAACATATAATTTTGAAATATATCCTTTCTTTCTCAGACATGGGATAAGAAGTATGTGCACCCTGAATACAAACGTGCGCTGGCTGCCGATACAGTCAACCCTCAGGTAAGACTTAGTAGCTTACTGTGATATTGTCCTCTTGGTCATGAGTCATGCTTAAAATATTAAATTTACTGATTTATATCCTAAATGAAAGTTTTGTCCAAAAATAGTGCTTTGAAATCTCGTCATGTTGACAATGCTGTTCAGAGATTAATTTAACAAATTCTTTGTTGATTCAGTTTTTGTCTCATTTTGGAAAAAATTTCTTATAAATCCTACTTAACTGGTCCACACATTAGCTTGTCTGTGAACATGTATTATTTAGTTCTTATAACTATTGGGTAGAAGGGTGTTTTAGTTCTTATAACTATTGGGTAGAAGGGTGTTTTAGTTCTTATAACTATTGGGTAGAAGGGTGTTTTAGTTCTTATAACTATTGGGTAGAAGGGTGTTTTAGTTCTTATAACTATTGGGTAGAAGGGTGTTTTAGTTCTTATAACTATTGGGTAGAAGGGTGTTTTAGTTCTTATAACTATTGGGTAGAAGGGTGTTTTAGTTCTTATAAATATTGGGTAGAAGGGTGTTTTAGTTCTTATAACTATTGGGTAGAAGGGTGTTTTAGTTCTTATAAATATTGGGTAGAAGGGCGTTTTAGTTCTTATAACTATTGGGTAGAAGGGTGTTTTAGTTCTTATAACTATTGGGTAGAAGGGTGTTTTAGTTCTTATAACTATTGGGTAGAAGGGTGTTTTAGTTCTTATATAACTGTTGGGTAGAAGGGTGTTTTAGTTCTTATATAACTGTTGGGTAGAAGGGTGTTTTAGTTCTTATATAACGATTGGGTAGAAGGGTGTTTTAGTTCTTATATAACTGTTGGGTAGAAAGGTGTTTTAGTTCTTATAACTATTGGGTAGAAGGGTGTTTTAGTTCTTATAACTATTGGGTAGAAGGGTGTTTTAGTTCTTATATAACTGTTGGGTAGAAGGGTGTTTTAGTTCTTATATAACTGTTGGGTAGAAGGGTGTTTTAGTTCTTATATAACGATTGGGTAGAAGGGTGTTTTAGTTCTTATATAACTGTTGGGTAGAAAGGTGTTTTAGATTGGTTTCTTTCATTTGTCAGCCATGCCCAGATGTGTACTGGTTCCCGATGGTCACCCCAAAGTTCTGCCAGGATTACATTGACGAGATGGAGAACTTCGGCAAGTGGTCCGGTGGTAAGAACCAGGTAAGATTGTTGAAGGTAAGGTGGGTAAGAACTGAAGCAGGTCAAATAAAATAACAGGTAAGTTGATTACATTTTTGTATACATTGATAACTATGTTAAATAGACAGAAAAAATACTGAATAAATAAACAATAAAGTGAACTATCTGTACATTCATGTTGTTTCAGAACCGTTTCATGCCAAATTAAAATTATCAATTATCTACTGTACTAACATGTTCAGGGGTTGACAATAAGGTTTTTTATTGTGCCAGTGGATTTTAAAAGTTACTGGCCCCCCAAAAAAGTTACTAGCCCAAATTTTTTTTGCAGGAATACACATTTATTCTTATAAAAATAGGTTCATTGTACAATAAAATATATTTGTTTATATTTAGAACATTAAAATAGACACGGCAACTGAAATGACATTTAAAAAATGTGTTTTTGCTGTTTTCTAATTCTTTTGTTTGTATTCTATCAATAAAGTTCACTTTTATAATAATTACATACCTCTAAGTGACTTTTTGCGATAACAATTGATTGTGAAATATATCTTAATTTTGAAGACGCAGGAGGTGTTCGAAAATACGCGATGTTTAGACCTTAGTAACGCATACCGTACTTTCACTGTTCGCCATGTTTTGTTATATGAATACAACCACCAAACTGTCCTCTAACTGCTTGCGTAGACGGCATCCCCGCCCTTTGACCTCTATTTACGGGAAATCCAAATAAATATGTGCTCTATTCGACCAACTATCTCCTTATTTGGCGTTCGCTGTTGTGACACGTCAACATCGGGGAGTTCCGCTATGCACGTGACCTGCGGTGACCTGGATAATTCTAGAGTAACGATGACATCGCTACCAAACGTTATAAATTTGACGCAAGGTGTGAATTAAATTTAGTCAGAGAAATAAAATAGAAAGCCGCACAAATGTGGGATGCATGTGCGAAACGCGATTTTTCTGCGAAAACGGCGTGTTTCAGAAATGCAGCTGCACAGTAGACGACAGGTGGTTCACAAGAAATCCACAAGGGGTCATTGTGACATCCTCAACACATTTTGTCTATTCGTTTTACACATTAGTATAGCAACAATAGTAAGGGAGAACGCGAAATTCAATGAAAAGTTTTTATTTTGGTACCACTCGACTATTACTACAAAATCCGAAGCAATATCTTAGCAAATTCACTAGGAAGGTGTCCGCCTCGCGTCACCAGCAGCGACACCGAGAACTTGCAACTTGCAAACAAGATGGTGACTAGTTTCGACTGATAATGCGAGTCCATGGATTCGGCTGTCACAGATTATGTTTAATTGTTGCGTAGCGAGTGACAACAGATGGAAACTATCTAAAACAGGTATTACCCTAAAACAATGGTGAATAATTTGACTGTTGAAATCAGTGAGTGGCCTGTCGGGCCAGTAAAATATGAAAACTGGTGGCCCGAACTGGCCTGACACCCTCAAAACATGCGTCGGGCCAGCGCTATTGTCAACCCCTGATGTTTGTGCAGATATGATTAATTTAAGTGAAGTCATTGGATAAAAAATATTTTTGATCAAGCAAATTTCACATTCGATTATTTTAATATATTCACTAATGGTTGTTAGAATGTCATTTGTTGTGAATTTTTTTTACACCTTTCTGTTGTTTTTATTTTGTACAATTGCGCATGCTTAGAGTGAAGGTCACTGATTACAGGACGAGCGATTGGCTGGTGGCTATGAGAATGTACCAACTGTTGACATCCATACAAACCAGATTGGTTGGGAGAAACACTGGCTGCACTTCCTGAAGGAGTACATTGTGCCTCTCAATGCAAAGGTCTTCACTGGCTACTACTCCGAAGTAAGAGAGTCAAAACAAATATGGACTGGTGCATGCATTCAAGCCAGAGCCATAATGTAATGAAATGCATCTACTTTGTTACTTTACTTAAGTAGAAAAATAAACTTTTCTTGAGTAACGAAGTACTTTTTTGGGAACTACTTTTACTTGTAATGAAGTACAAATATGTGTACTTTTTCTAAATGTAACAAAATACTCATAATTTTGTTGTTAAATTTTCAAGGCGACTAAAAGTTCTGTAAATGATCCATGCTGCTGAAAACATGGCACTGTTTGCAGTCAGCATAGATTTTTTATGAGTAACAGTGGGAACAACAGACAGACATTTAAAAAATGTTTTTTAAGGTAATCTGTATATTCATGTAAAGTGTAATGCGCCTCTGAATGGTTTTATTGCTAGAGATATGGCGTAAGCAAATACTGTTATTTATTATTACTACATGTTAAGTGTCCGGGACATGCTGGATTTCGATGTCAGTTGAACAAAAGATAATGGTTTGTCACTGAATGAAGCCAGTGAAATAATTGCAGTTTTGGGTCTGAACTAGGTGTCAGGAATGCAGGATCATACCTGGATGGGAGAACACCCCTCGGACAACAATGGTCTGGGGTTATTTAAACACCTTGCACTGACTAGACACAAAAACAGATGCCTTACTAGTCTTCTTGTGGTTGCCTGTTGTCGACACAGTTTATTAGCTTTATCATTGTGAACTGCACCTCCTGTAGATATCGACGCTTCCCTATTATTACCCACCGCAAAATTGTGTGGAACTGAGTGAAATTAGTTTATATATCATTTGAATGTTTTAGTTAATTATTTTAAATGTTGGTATTAGTATTTATTACAAATTAAGACATTTAAAAAAGACTTATAACCATTGATGTACACCTAATGCTTATCTGAATTTCATCAAGTAGGGGCCTACCACAAATGAAACAAAAATCACGTCCATCTATCATCCAATATGATAAACTGTTTAAAAAAGATATAATACCCCCATAATAACATGTATTGCTAATTCTACTTATTAATATGATGATTGTTGTAGACTTATTAGTAATAAAACATGATGTATTTATTGCCTGTGTGCAATGCTGTTTGTACCATATTAATTATAGTTCAGTGATACATGATCTATTTATATATCTGCACAGAACAAAACAGTAGTACACAAATTATACCTGCTTGGTGAACACGCTAATAATGTGAATGATTTTTGATTCACAAGAGATGACTGCATCGGCCATTTAGTTAGTTACAGGAGAAAAGTATGTTTTGTATTTATTTCAAGTATTTTTTACTTCTACTTCAAGTACATTTTTCCAAAAGTTCTTTTACTTGAGTAACTTTTTCTAGAGTTACTTTACTCAAGTTTAAAATAAATGTACTTTTTACAGCTCTAATTCAAGGTTTCATTTATGGTCACCTCGTTGATACAGCCACCTCTCAGTTCAAAACACCCTCAATGATACAGCCACCTCCCAGTTCAGGTCACCCTTAGTGATACAGCCACCTCACAGTTCAGGTCACCCTCAGTGATATAGCCACCTCGCAGTTCAGGTCACCTTCAATGATACAGCCATCTTGCAGTTCAAGTCACCCTCAATGATACAGCCATCTAGCAGTTCAGGTCACCCTCAGTGATACAGCCACCTTGCAGTTCAGGTCACCCTAGGTGATATAGGCACCTCGCAGTTCAGGTCACCCGCAGTGATACAGCCACCTATAGCAGTTCAGGTCACCATCAGTGATACAGCTACCTCACAGTTTAGGTCACCCTCAGTGATACAGCCACCTCGCAGTTCAGGTCACCCTTAGTGATACAGCCACCTCGCAGTTCAGGTCATCCTCACATTATTCATTTACCATAAGAGTGACTTTTTTAACAGGTTCCATAGTACTCGTTGGGCCATCATTAATTAATATTCTCCGACTATGGTGAACTTTGTGATGTTTACTGGCTCAAGCCATCATGAATCTATTTTTTTAATTTTTAGGTTTCAGTAATCATGAACTTTATAGTGTTTGCAGGCACAGGCCATTACAAATTCTGTTTGTTTATGTATGCTATAACCATCGTAATGTTGAATTAGCAGGATCAGGCCATTGTGAGCTTTGCAGGCTTGGAACATCATGAACTTTGTGTTATTGACATGCTTGTGCTGTCATGAACTTTGTGTTATTTACAGGCTCGGCCCATCATGAACTTTGTGTTATTTACAGGCTCGGGCCATCATGAACTTTATGTTATTTACAGGTTTGGATTGTAATGAACTTTGTGTTATTTAAAGGCTCGGGCCATCATGAACATTGTGTTATTTATAGGCTCGGGCCATCATGAACTTTGTGTTATTTATAGGCTCGGGCCATCATGAACTTTGTGTTATTTACAGGCTCGGGCCATCATGAACTTTATGTTATTTACAGGTTTGGATTGTAATGAACTTTGTGTTATTTAAAGGCTCGGGCCATCATGAACATTGTGTTATTTATAGGCTCTGGCCATCATGAACTTTGTGTTATTTATAGGCTCAGGCCATCATGAACTTTGTGTTATTTATAGGCTTGGGCCATCATGAACTTTGTGTTATTTATAGGCTCGGGCCATCATGAACTTTGTGTTATTTACAGGTTTGGATTGTAATGAACTTTGTGTTATTTAAAGGCTCGGGCCATCATGAACATTGTGTTATTTATAGGCTCTGGCCATCATGAACTTTGTGTTATTTATAGGCTCGGGCCATCATGAACTTTGTGTTATTTATAGGCTTGGGCCATCATGAACTTTGTGTTATTTATAGGCTCGGGCCATCATGAACTTCGTAGTGCGCTACAGA
This sequence comes from Ridgeia piscesae, assembly GCA_025642075.2. NCBI lineage: Eukaryota > Metazoa > Annelida > Polychaeta > Sabellida > Siboglinidae > Ridgeia > Ridgeia piscesae. The sequence continues at coordinate 310,446 of JAODUO010000156.1, forward strand.
CCAGGAGAGCAGGACCGACTGAGACCGCATCATGACTCTTCCACCTTCACCATCAACATTGCGTTGAACACGCACATGGACGACTATGAGGTGGGTAAACTAGATATTACCAGAGTTAACCAGGTTGCCCCCGTTATATAAACTCTTGATGGAAAGTGGGCTTGGAACCATTTGGCTTATTGATAATACAGCATTTCTTTTTTATCTGTGTATGACTTTCTAAGATATTCAACAAGATTTAAAATTTTAACAAGATTTAACAAGATTTTAACAATATATTATATATATATATATATATATAATATATATATATATTATATGTATATATATATATATATATATATATATACATATATATATATATATATATAATATAAATATGCCGACATGGTTTTCTATGTCAAATATTGTTTCTACATTTTAACATTCTGGGAGGGCAGAAAGAATTAGGGTATTTTTATGAATATGTAAATTGAGGCATAGTGTTTAACAATGTGTGGTTTATGCTACAAGTCAATGCAGGGTCAGAGGGTGCCTCCGGGGCATTCTTCTCTGCAGGAAGTGGCTAACCTATCACAACAGGGTCACCATCTGCACCCTCTCAAAGTCACCTTCTACACCCCTCTGCAATCACAACATACTCCCTGGGGTAGGGGAAGTTAATCTATCCAATCACCCATATTTGCCCAGCGTTATAAGAAAAACAATTTCCCTGCTCAATGCCATCTTTGTCTCTAGCATGAATAAAGAAGCACGTCACCCACCAACCAGCCCCATTTATCCACCATTGTAAATGATCGGACGGTTAGTATCTCAAAAAGGTTGGCTTGACACCCAGATGAGTTCAAACCTGGGATTCTGATTATGTGGCTGTAGTCACATCTCCATTGCTCGTATCCAATCACGTGAAATATCCTGTCTTGACATCCAGAGGCATGTATACCCAGGATTCTGGTCGTGTGGCCAGTCACATGATTGGTGAAGTAGCTGGCCCCGGACCACATCCATCTGTAAGACAACCTGGTCTTGCATCCTGTTCACAGGCTCTCAGAGCTGCCCCCAAAGAAATCTGCCCAGACTGACGCATTTTTGCCATGATACATTTGATGCACTTTACTACATGAATTCTTGTGTTCTGTCATAAATGTTGACTATTAAATGATACAAACATACTTGTACAGATATTCCCGTAACCGTTAAGTATCTTATACAGTTCTCTTCTCACAATTTCCGTAATAGTCCACAGACAAGATCTGACAGCATACCCACTGAAATAAATCTTATTTGTTCTGACTCTGACTTCGACCCACAGGGTGGTGGACCTCGGTTCTTGCGTTACGACTGCGCTGTTGCTGGAACCCGTCGCGGTTGGATGCTAATGCACCCCGGTCGTCTGACCCACTTCCATGAGGGCATGCCCGTTACCAAGGGAACCAGATACATCATGGTCTCGTTCGTCGACCCATAAGCATGACAGTAGCTTAGTCGTAGTTATTGCTGTGATTGTCATGTGTCAAGGTCACCTAGACAGTTACGCTCCACTTGATATTGAAAATATACACAAGGTGTCAGTGATGTAGATGTGATGTCAACACCTTTCACAACCAAGCAGAATGCATGTTTCTGTTTGTAAGAGATGTTAGGATGATGTTGCTTTTGCAGGAGTTTTTTATGGAATGTTTTTGTATGCAAACAGTGTTTAGCTGTTTCATGAACTGTTAAAAGGGGTGGTCTCAAGTTCGCGAAGCTCCCTACCTTCACCCCATCAACATGTGGTGTGGGATGTGGATGTTTTTAGTGGCCCTTAAGACAAAGAAGTTCATTTGTGACTCCCAAAAGGGAATGGTCATATAATGAACACAGTAGCTGTAATAGGCAAATGCAATTTTACTAATAAAATAAATATACACATAATAATACACCTATTATTTTAAACCAGTTTGTTAATGTAATCAGACTTTCAATCTTATAATTATACGGAAAGGGGTCAATGGCTCCCTTTAAGACTTGCTGTTGCTGTCATAGGAGCCACTGCAAGTTAAATATTTACATATCTTGTTGGCCTTATTCAATCACATATCTATCTTAATTATCCAAGTCAATCAGTGTAGTTTGTCGTAAGTATTCTTTATACCTGCTGAATTAATTGAAATGTATACATGAAAAGTAATGGTTCCATCTATTTATTAACAGTTTGTAGAATTGTTGTCTTGATCTGTGGTGATTATAAATTTATACGTGATTTACGTTTTTGGAGGCTTTGTGAACTCATGTGACCACTCCTAATAGATGTGCCAAATCACAAAGATCACGCTAGAAATTGACAGATCTCTCATTCATACTTGTTCAGAATCTTGTGGACGTATTGGTAAACAACACATTGTGATCTCACCAGAAGCACGATAATGACATACGTTACAGTAATGATAGTTGTAGTTTTTGAAGCAGGCAGATTTTTCTGCAGCATTAGAATTAGTGAGGCCATGTGCAATATTGACTGGTGCTTAGAGTAACGAGATATTTATTAGATTCTCGCAAATTAAGTGCACCGTGTGGGTAAACTGATTGTATGTCAGATGGATTTCTTCTAATACAGATGATTGTTACTAGAATGTATTACTGGTAGCAGTCAATGTTTGTTTTACCTTCAAGTGACATGAAGGTGTTTCTTATTGGCTGATGTCAAACCAGAGCAATTGTGTCAAGATTGGATCCAGCTTTCATTGGCTATTGTTGTGTTTTCACAAATCCACAGTGTATTAAGTAAACAATCAAGTTGACATTGGTCCAGAGCAATTGAAAAGGTTTTAAGAAATTTGAGTCGGCAGAAATGTGTAATTTGTGTGATTGACCTATGCAGAGAAAGTTGACTTTTCTACTGTTTTAGTGAAAGTTGATAGCTATTTTTTTTAACTAGGTGAGGCAATTTAAATAAATATATTTGTACCAGTTGCTGGTGAGTTATGCATATTCTGTTGGATTTTGGACACTGTTGTAGAATCTGGACCATGCTAATTTGTCCCTAAATTTAATGTTAAGTTCATCATTCCCAAACAAGCCAGGCATAGTTGTAGTATTACAAATATTCTGTCTTAGCATATTTGGTATGGCTTTACTTTACTGGACACTCAACGGTTGTACAAATTCCACCTAATCAACTCTGCAAATATATGCATCCACATCGGCCTCCTTGTGGTTTTTGGGCCGAAGGCCAAATGGACTAATGACACCATTCTGCAATTGTTATGCCCTGAAAAAATGTAGTTGCAGTTTGCTGTGTCATTATTGATCTTGCGTAAATAAATAATAAAAACAAGACGCAAAACACTAGTAGAATATCCACAGCATTTTATATTGGCAGCATAGAAGATGTTATAAAGAAATAATAAAAACATTTATATATATATGTGTAGTGTTTTTGATTTGCACACATTTGTCAGCGTTGTCTTGTGGTCAGTCTTAGTTGCCCAAGTTTGTCTGTGTTTGTTCCCGAGACTCATTGTAAGTCTGAAGTGCCAACTCAACCATGCCTCCGTGATGTGAGTCGAACTTCAAATACAACTGTAAACAAAGCAGAATTATTCTGTTGTAGTTTCTCAATTCCAAATTCACCCAACATAAATTAGAATCATAAAATTATTAAACCAGTTGTTTTCTAACAATTTAAGAGTCTAATTCAATACCCCCAATTCAAAAAGTTCACTACAAATTGCATGTGGCAACATTATTGTAACATCTTAAAATATGAACTGTTACAAATAGCTGTCACTGCAGAAGATAACAATATCATTCGTGAGATAAAGACAACTGAATGGATAAAGGCACCAAGAAAAAAAACCCAGAAATAACCCCTCCTGGAAAAAAGCCCTCCATAAGTTTTCTATTGTATTCATTACGTATACATTTGCCATACAATAATTTGAAAATGTGAAACATTCAGCATACACAAAGCTTGTCAGTAACGTATGTGGTGAATGTACAATATGTCATATCTCAAGTTAATTCACAGCTCACAGGGTGACAACATGTACTTCAAGGATTGCAGTTATCTAAAAGGGAATGCCAGTTGCATTGTTGAGCACAAATGAAAGTAGTTAACCTCTTGGATCCTGAACACCGAAATATCGGGTTTTGACACCAGTGTCTACTATAATCGCTAGATGTCACTCGTTTTTCGCAGAAACTTCATCAAATTATACCCGGATGTAGACAGAAGATTTACCGATAGTTTGACACCAAGTTTGCATATATCTATGAAGAAAAATTGTACTTTCTAGCAAAATCAAATCAGCAGTCAATCGTAGATGTTTCACTATTCATATTAGTGATGTTCATGAGCAAGAATTGCAGTTCTTTAGTTAGCGTGTCCAATGATTTGGATGAAAATGTGAAAGCAGCAGCTATGTTGACAGCCATGTTTGACATCGGCGATATTTCATTCGATTCTGAGCTGTCAAATAATTGCACATTAGCCACAAAATAAAACTGATTTTGATGTATCTTATCATTTATTTATGTCTGGATTGTTGACATAAATAATATTCTGATTATTTTCAATAGGTTTTTTACTCACGCCACAGTAATTTTGATGACACTGTTGGCAAATGTATTCTGATTTACACAATATAATTTTGCTTTGTACTTGCATGTGCTATATTCCACATAGCACTTGTGATGGCACTGTCATTTGCTGTATGTAATATTTCAATCCTGATTTGAGAAAAACAGGACCAACTTCCTGAGTGACATAAAATAGAACACAGTTGATGTATGAGTGTTAGTTTTTGTGGTTCTCATTGACAACATATTATATATTGCAATGATATAATAATTGAGAAAGTAATTGCTTATAATTATGGAGGAATCAACAAAACAAAAACAGAATTTCATATATATTGTCGGCCATCTTGGATTTTTTTAATATGTAAATTATATATTAATTAGTTTCAGTTAGTCATACAACAATGATGTGTACATCAGTGTATAGATAATTCCTTTCTGGTTCAGATTATATACACTTTTATATAATTGTGATGAACAGTTTTTATGATATGATTCATTATGTGAACCCATGTCTGGTCATAGTGTTGAAACCCTCAGAAATTCAGGGCTTAAGAGGTTAATACTTTCTCATAAGTGTTAATTCAAATGAAATACACAGACTTCACTTTTACACAAGAACTAAAATCAAAGAACATCTTCAATTTCAAAATGAGTTTACAATGGAGATCATCCTTAATAAGGGCGGACAGAAACTGTGCTATGCTGGCTATATATACACAAAGTCAACGAAGAAGAACAGCATACAATGGGAACGTACCCAGACGAAAGGATTAGACTGTGGGGGGCAGTCTGCACTGATACAGCTGTGCAGACAGTTCATGTGTACACAGCCATGAACCCAGTGACTGCTCAGTACAACAGCAGGCCAACTAAGTCGCCACAAAAAGCATGCTATTAAGGGCAAACCCTGTCAAATACTCGCCGACAAAGCAGTTGATGTGCGTGCTGCTCTTGGCAGAACTGAGTCCGTAAAATGCATGATGAGGAACCACAAGAAGGTTCCCTCCCAATAACATTGAACACTTTCCTTGTGTTAAGAGATTTGTAGGATTCACCAGTATGCGACATAAATGTTTAACTATCCTTCAGTTAGTTGTTTTGTGGGATGTTATTTTCTGTTTATTCCCGTATTCGACGACGTTGCTCACTTCGCTCGTCATACAGCAGGGGAAACACTGCATTCCATAAACTTTTACAGTGTACATAAAGCAACGATTATTACCTGGATAAGTTCCTGTTCATCCTTGACCTGCTGAACTTTGACCTGTTGTGCTGACTCGCAATTGGGATGAAGAATGTGGTAGAGTTTAACGAGGTCAGCAGCGTCAGCGAGACTACAAGAACGACATTGACCTGATAGTAACACTCAATTGTCCTATATTACTGACACGTAGCAACACTGACACCTATATAACACAACCTTTTGTTTTCCTAGAATAGCTTGTCAGCTATAAACACTTGCATCCCAGTGTCAACAGTTCTAGCTATATTAAGGTTTCATCTGGTAGTTTTAACTGTGTAATACCTGTACTGTTACAAATGTAGCAAATTTCTAAGTTAACTTGTGCTAAACACACAACAATTCCACATTTAAAGTCTTCTAATGGAAACCAACAATGAATAAATATAATTTTCACTGAATGACAACATAAACTGCATGTGACTCTGACATACATCAATTATGATAGAATTTATGTCTAGGCTCAAGTGAATAGTATGCGAGCTGAACAATTTGGTCATGTCACACATCTCTTCAACATCCCCCTTGATATTAATACCAGGGTTGATTGCAGACTAAAGTCTCATCACTAGTCTCTACTTGGAACTTACAAGTCTCTCTGAATCATGTCGACCAGGAGCCCATCAATCTTCTTGTAGTAAGCGAAGTAGAACGCCATGCCACCAAAGTGTCTTGTTGACCGTAGCTGATCGTACTCGCACACACTCGCTATGTGTTCGTAGATACGTTGTGTCACCTGAAATGTTTTAATTGTTCGTCTGTATTCTCTGTCAGACTAGTTCATCTGCAACATTTGACTGGATCTGAGGTTCATTTTGACTGCATAAATTAAAACCATAATACAACCAATGCCCAACTAGAAGAATTATTGTTGTTAATATAGCTGCAAAACTTGAATTTCTCAAAACTGAACAAAAGCAAACTCTCGCTACAAGGACTTACAATATAAGGAACATTCATTTAAAAATAACAATTTTGACATTTCTGTTCAGTCCCGCTCTGCATTATACACTCGTGGCTGTAATGAATGGTTTGAGTGAGTCCTGATAGTGCTCCTCACAGAAGCCACTGTATGAGAATTATTGTGCTGATGCCAATAATTTGGCTGCCTAACATAGTAATCTTCTTTTGAAAAAAGAAGGCGGCCGACACTCACCCTGATGTAACTGCCATCGTCTGGCTCAAACTGGACACAGGCTCTGTCCAACACATACTCGTACTTGCCTTTCCGCAACAGTCTCTACAAACAATAAAAATATATGCATACTGTGATATTCGACACAGGCAATGTCTTCATGACTTAATCAGAATGAAGGCAACCCTACCTTTGATGTTAGGATAGTTGCCAGTCACTAGCAACCTTTCATTCCCTCAACCAAAACGTCTGTCCAACTGAACACAACCTCAGTATGTGTAGGGAGCTGAATAATTAACTCACTTCTACATTTTCTTCCTGGAACATCTCGGGAATGCTGTACATGCGCCCAGGAACAGGAAAGTAGACTTGCAACATGCGGTCTCGCTCATTGTGTGTTGCCATACGTAGCTTGCCATTCGGCTCACGCACAACAATCGATCTTGACTGAAAATACAATTTGTATACAGTGAAACATGCCATCAAGCATGCTATCATTCAATGCTATGCAAACATCTGTCCGAGAAGAGATGAATGAAAAACAAAGTTGAGGAAGCAATGTTAAATAGTAATTGAAATACAGGTGTAAGTGTACATCCAGTCCTGCTTATCCATCAGCCTAATCCAGGTAGTAGCTACAATAAGAGATAGAATTTTTTTTTATTCTAACCCATGACTGTTGTTTTTTGCAAATACCGGTATACTGTTCTCCTTCATCATACACATCCTGTGTTATTATAGATGTTTAAATTTTATTAATTTATTATTCATTTTTAATTACTAAAATGGTTATCATACTACAACATTATATCTATACTAAATACACCACAAAGCACTCACTTAAAAAACTCTGACAGTAACATGAATATTTAATTTAATATTAAAAGTAGTTTTTTTAAACTATGATTTGGTACATTATTAAATTCTTAGATGGAATAAATATAAACAACATATGTCATGCCTGGTAAGCTATACACTTACCCTGTCTGGTAAGTTGTAGCTGATATCTGTAAAAACATATGGATGTTGGTCAAATCCTTCAATTTCTGGGTTATCTGACAAAATGTGTTCGACGTCTTCCCGACATGTCATTACAGGGGGCATCTGGAGGCGCTTTTTCCCTCGCTCCACCGCTTCGCCTTGTATCTTAAAATAACACCAGTTAAGACTGTTTATTTTGTCCATGCTCAAACAGTAATATTTTATTTTGTAAAATATCAATCACAAGATTTAATAAGTATAAATATGCATCTGCTAATATAATTATGTTTGTCACTGGTTAGATAATAAAAAAATATGGATCTGGTAGAAGTTGTCAGCAACAATCTGACACTGAACTGAACAATGGATATGGACTATGATTACCGGTGTCAGGTAGAATATGGACCCCCATAGAAAATGGACCCGGGGGTCAATATTCTATTATAGAATTTAGACCCCCCTTATAAAATTTGGACCCCCCTTATAAAAAGCTTAACCATTTGGTCAAATAGTATAATGCAATTCATAACTGCAGTAGAACATCACAGCCATCATTGATAACACTTTCGTAAACCAAAATTAACTGTTTTACATTTTAGCCACCATTGCCATTAAATTGTTAGTCCTTTGACTATGAAAACTGTGTATCCTATTAAATGCTAAAATGTATGAATTGTTCCATATTGTGGGATGGTTGTAAGAATACTGTTTACTCATTCATTCATGTATTGTCATCACAACAAAATACAGCAAATGGGGAAAATAATTATGTTAATTGTTTCATGTAAGACCAGTTCATGTTTTGAAACTTTGAATGGTCTCCCTTTAAAACAGTGCTCACACAAGCTACTAAGAGCTTGTAAGAGACTAAATTTCAACTCCATTGGAATCACAGGTTTGAATCAGTTTCTAAGTTACATTAGGAAAAAATTACATCAACAATACAACCCGAGGTCCATTTTCTATGGGGGTCCATATTCTATGGCACATATAGAATATGGACCCTTATAGATTACGGACCCGGTCCATTTTCTATGGGAGGTTCATATTCTATGGCACATATACAATATGGACCTCTATAGATTATGGACCTGGGGTCCATTTTCTATGTGCCATAGAAAATGGACCCGGGTTGATATTCTATGGGGGTCCATATACTATGTCTCATATAGGATATGGACCCCATAGAATATCAACCTGGGTCCAATTTATAAATTTTATATGGGGTCCATATTCTATATAACACACATAAAAAATGGACCCCATAGAATACGAACCCCCCAATAGAAAATGGACCCCTGGGTCCAACTTCTATAGGGGGGTCCATATTCTATAATAGAATATGGACACGAGGTCCATTTTCCATGGGGTCCATATTCTATATGACACTGGTACTTAGGAGACACTTGTTCGTTCAGTGTTACAAAATGGGGTCAAGCAAGGTTGTATACTGGCCCCCACTCTCTTTTCCTTCTTCCTATCAGCAATGCTCGACGAGGCTTTCTGAGACATGGGGGATGGCGTCTACATACAGTCCAAACCGAGCGCTGACCTATTCGACATTGCACACTTCAAAGCGAAGACCAAGACTACTCGAATACTGATAAGAGAGCTGCTATTTGCAGACGACAGTGCACTGGTTGGCCACTCTGCAGAAGAGATGCAGAAAATAGTGGATGCTTTCTCCGATACGTCAAAGAAGATTAACATCAAGAAGACCGAGGTGCTGTGCCAACCCAACTCTACAAGAACCCGAGAGGAGGATATCATGGTTGATAGAAACAAGCTGAACTCTGTTCTGGAATTCACCTACCTTGGAAGCAATATATCAAGTAATGGATGCATTGACGATGAAATACAGAGGAGGATGGCCAAGGATAGTGCATCTTTCGGTTGACTACGCCAGAGACTCTGGAACAACCACCATGTGTCCATGAGGGTGAAAGGCAAGATATACCATGCAATTATGTTGTCCACCCTCCTATACAGAGACGAGGCCTGGACAGTGTACAGACATCAGGTGAAAAAGCTGCATGCCTTCATGATGTGACATCTGCATTCGATCACGAGGATAACCTGGATGGACAAAGTGACAAACAAGGAAATACTTGAATGGACAGGGCTGCCATCTATGGAAGTTCTTCTGATCAGAAAGAATCTCCGGTGGGCTGGACAGACAGGCTATCAAAGCAGATTCTCTACTCTCAACTGTCTTCTGGTCACAGAAAGAGAGGGCGCCCTCGTCTCCGGTTCAAGGATACCATCAAGAGAAACCTGAAGCTGAGAGACATAAAGACTGACCCATGGACATCACTCTCACAGCAGAAAGACAAATGTAGAGCAACAGTCAAGTGATGGAAGCAGTCTTTGTCGCATCATGACCAACAGTATGATGATGAGGGCTGATGCATGGAACAAATATTCTGACTGACAAATCAATCGTGTTTCACGTCCGAAGGGCCATGTCTGACCAGTCAACCAAGTCCATACCAACCTCTTGCAGCTGTTTCTCTGTCAGTAGATGGTACTTTGCTGGCTGCAGGTCTTTCGAAGGTCTCTCCCTGAAGATCTTGTCCAGGTCAAACCCAGTCACACGCCACAGTATGTCTTGTACCTCTGGCTGGATGAACAATGAACCAGGGTCATGGGCATCGGCTGGGCTGCGCCCTGTCAGCCAAAATAAGGGGTATATGATAAAACAGCAGATATATGTCAGCAGAGATTTAATACAATTATGGTTTGGATTTGCATACATGTCAGTGACTGGCTCCGCGTCTGTTTTAGGCAACATGTTTATGATTTTAATATTATGGTTTATAGACATTTATACAAAGTAATTACATACAGTTAACTTAGTGACTGGCCTTTGTTTGTTAAGTATCATACACTATACAAATACAACTTAAGTTATTACCCAAGACTGCCAAGTAATATTTGGGTCCTGCCAATTCGCTTCATCCAACCCCTGTAACTTGTATGTTAGTTATTTATGCTAAATGTTTTTGAACTATTTTATATTAAGGCAAAAAACCTCTGTCACCTAACAATCATACTCGAACTCTTCTTTTTCCATTTTGTACACAACCAACATAATTTTACTAATGATTACACTGTAGCATTCATGACAACTCTGTTCCTTTTCCTGCATGGGGTTATTTATTTCCCCAGGTACAAACTTTCAGATAGGAGCGACCAATGGCTTATAGCATTTCTTTTGAAAGACACGTAATTATTCTAGGGTGAAGTCCTGTGAACAACAATTCCTAAGTTCTGACATGGTGGCTGAACCACCGACACCAGGATTTGAAACTTTATACCTCCAAATAACGCTTTAACCTAGGTGTCATAAACATTGCCTGGCATATCTAGTTGAGAAATTTGGAAACATTTAAATGAGAAGTGTTTGTGACTGGAATTACACACAGAATAATAGCTGGCATCTTGACTATATCTAATAAGCTTCTTTTTTAAAGTCTAATATGGTGACCATCCATAGCGTCACCCTGGGCTACCGTGTAGGCATGATTATTCCATTAATTTACATTATTCCCTCAACCGCGTCCATGAATTGCCATTGTAATATGAAGATACACATAGATGCTTTGGCCTTTGCTTTGTCATTTGAATAATACAAAACTAATATGTGCATTTCATGCATGAATTTCGTAAAAACAAAGCCAAATTAGCCAATAAATCACACTTGTTCAAGTCGCATTCTTCAGGGTTTCCCTCACCGCATGGCGGACATATTTGGTACTATGGGAAAGCCCAGCATGTCCACTGTCTGAATCTGCTAGAGGAATTCCATTAGCCAATAGGAACGTTTATCTGAGAGCCCTATCCGTAAACAAACGTCACCAGTTCTGAAGGGCGGTCCCCTGATTGGCTTAAAGCTGTGAACGCATGCACAGCACGCACTCACTAGGTGTAAACAAGCGGAATCGATCAGATCGCTGCAACGAAACATTGCTAAATACTCGAATTATGTTACGATAACCGCAATAAACTACATGCAAGACATATCTTCGACAATAAGAGCGACTTGGGAGGGGGTTTAGAATACATCAAAAGGTGAAACAGAAGCAAAACAGCTGAATTAGGAATGACAGCTCACTCAGTCATGTACGTGCGTGACCGCGAACTATAAATGTGATTTTCTCAATTTGAAATTCTCTACCATGGGCATGTTCAGTGTCGAATAACTTTGGCTGTATGTGAGCTAGCTCCATAATTTTTGCACCGTTGGAAAATTTAATAAATATTCTTTCCAATGATTGTACTAGTTGAATTTTTTTTTACATGTGACTCATTTCGTTAGAACAGGTCACACACACACACATATATATATGTATATATGTATATATATATATATATATATATATATATTAATATATTTATATATTATATATATATATATATATAATTATATATATATATACATATATATATATATATATATATATATATATATATATATAAACTAACAAATGGAATGGAAAACTAACAAATGCTAAAACGAACTTAGCATCGCATATGATTTATTTTCTAACATCATGACATGACTTTTCGAGGTCCGAGTCTAGCGGGTGAACTTGAAACATGTCATGTCTGACCCACGTTTTGACAGTTAATGCATTTTCTATGCTGAAGCGTGTATGTTTTTGAAGATCTCAACAAGTAAATAAAACAAAAGCAGTATACCGCCAGGTTCACCAGAGCATAGGTGGCGAGCATGTCCACTGCATCTGAGAGAATTTCGAGTCAGAATTCTGTGTACCGCGAAGAAAACCCTACTTGCAGCGGGCGCAGCCATGTTTTCTGGGGTACCCAGTGATCTCGGCCTTTCGCGATCTCGGCCTAAGTGATCTCGGCCTGTTTCGGTGATCTTGGCCTATGCGGCAGTGATCTCGGCCTGTTTTCGGTTAACTCGGTCAGTGACCTCGGCCTATGCGACAGTGATCTCGGCCTGTATAGCCAGTGATCTTGGCCCGTACAGGGAGTGATGCTCACCAATATAATGAAGTGATATTATGGTACAGCATATGTATCATGTTGCAAAAATATGCAATGCAATAAAGATGCTGCATGTGACGATCAGTTCGTTCTTATTTCTTGACTATTGATAAATCTCCAAATGTTATCGTTGAACTTATTGAACCTGCAATGCAATACAAATGTTGTGACGATCCGCCGCGATCTCATTCTTATATCTTGCCTATTCATAATTCACCAAGTGTTGAGCATTGAATCAACCTGTTTGAATGTATTATGTTTGACAGTCTTCTTCTAGGAATCCAGCTTTACATTGTTTCATTTTTGGAATTATAACTGAGTTATCAATACACACTAATAAAAAGGATGCATGGTAATTTAATTGTTTCGCAATAGTCCTTTTCTTATTGTTTATATTTGATTTGTATTCGTTAGGAAGGTGAGAACATAACCCACTTTCAGTTGTTGATAAGCTATATTGAGCAATTTTTTTCGTTTGTTTTTGATTTCCCAGATAGCATGCAAACGTTACATTAACGTTTGCATTTGGTTAGAACCGTTTGATTTTGGTTACGGTTAAATCTCTAACGTTCCCGAAACGTTAGTTTTCGGTTGTTTTTGTTTGGTTAGAAAGTAAACGTAGATCTACGTTAAATAAACGAGCAAAATAACGCAAAAAAGTTCACATGTAAACGTTAAACCAACGTTTCTGCTAACGTTAAATTAACGTTAGATTAACGTTAGCATGCTGTCTGGGTTAGGGGCTGTGTGAACGTATTTTGAGGCACGCCATAGTAATTGGCTGTCTACTCGTGCATTGCTTTATTGAGGAGATTCCTCCTTCCATGTTTTGTCTTTGTTGTGCTAAAGACGCATGGAAAGAACGAACGGCAATTGACTTAACAACTTTAATGTTGAAATGTTTATTGTTTCTCAGAGCCTTTACTTGAAAAGGTATAATCATTGCATGCAGCGTTGATTTTATACTATTCCAGGACTCTGAGGCATCTCAATTACAAAATAAATTATAATCTGAAACAGAAAACATGTATGATAATATCTTCCTCGTTTGAAGCACACATGAACGCGCGCATACACACGCATGCACACAAACACGCATGCTCGCACATAAGTACACACGCGCGCGTGTGTCCTATAGCGAGTTCCAAGCAGGAAAATAGCATCCGTCACGCAAAATGGTGAATTATTAGAAGAATTGACACTTAAAATTATATAATCAACTGTAAGCCAATCAAACTACAAACGCACAGGCATAACATTAATGCAATGCAATAAAGACGCTGTGACAAACGTTTGTGAGCTAATTCTTAATTATTTATTTCCTAATAATAAAGTTATTAATGCCATACACAATAATGATAAAGGGTAGACGAGGTGGTAATTTGCTTAACAAAAGTTTACATTAAATTTGATTTGTATCCGTTGGGAGGTGCGAACATAATCGACTTGCTTTTTTATATTGAGCACATCTTATCGTGTTGTTCCTTTGATTTGTGAATGTTTTGAGGCGCAGGCCATAGTAATCGGCTGTCTACTCGTGCACTGCGTTATAGAACAGATTCTTTCTTTCATGTTTTTTCTTTGATTTGTTACGACGCATGAAACAACGTACGGCAATTGAGTTAACTAACACCCTTGTTGTTGCGTTGTTTATAGTTTTACAGCCGTTACTTTAAACGATGTAATCATCACGTAGTGAGTACATATGAGATCAGATGTTGGGCTCGACCGCAGAAAGCTTTTATTTACTAAAAGTACTACATTTGGGTGAGAAATACCCCCACTTGATGCTGGCGAGTAACTACAAAATAAATCCGTTATGCCTAATTCATTTCTTCCGATGCCATCACTAAAAAGGAACTGAGCAGATCAGGCGTGTTAAATTTGCCTCAGAGTAGTGTACATGCCTTATGATATATACCGTTACTAACTTTTTAAATATAGATCTCCTACAAGAGACAGCAAATTGGCATGCATTCTTCTCAAAGTAAATGGTTTTGGACAAAGGCCAGAACACCACAACTGCAAGAGTTAGGTACTGTATTGTCACAATATGTAGTTGCAGTGGGATTCCTTATTGAAAAGAAGTTATTGCTTGTTCAGTTGCCGATTATGATAGCAATAGTAATATTGATGCAGTAATGCACGCTAATAAATATGCTGACAGATAACAATAATGAAATAAAAAACATCGAAAACGGCTGTCTCATTTCTATATATTTGCTCCTATTTTTGGACTAATTTAACACTAACGAAAACCATAATAAAATGAGCAGATGAAGAATGTTTTTGGTATAGAGCATTCCGAATAATGTTATCCTGGTATGTATGGACACACCGTTTATATAATTATGTTATTATCTTTAGTGTCCTACATCCAAGATACATGGATTAAGAGTCGTCTGTGGCCCACGACCAGCTGGTCCGTTGCTGCTATACAAATTAATAATAATAATAATAATAATAATAATAATAATAATAATAATAATAATAATAATAATAATAATAATAACTTCTTATGCGCCAATATCCTCGAAAATCAAGCTCAGTGGCGCGACAAAACCAAGGGGTTAAGCAATTGCGTAAACGTAGAACAGTGCGTGAGTCGTTGATGGATGGACGAAGGTTCTAGGAAGCTAAGGAGGATAGGCAGCATTAAAGAGATATGTTTTTAGACGTCGGCGGAAGGAAACTATATTACCTTCCGACTTGACACCGACAGGAAGCGAATTCCACAGAGTTGGTGCAGCAACCGAGAAAGCTCGGGTCCCAGCTTTCGTCTTAACCCGAGGAATGTAAAGTGGGTTACTACTGGTTGAGCGTAGCTCTCTGGAATTCCTTGCTGGAGTTAGCATTGAGTTTAGATATGTTTGGTTGTTTAGATGCGAGTGCTTGATAGGATATTGTGCAAATCTTGAAAATAATGCGATAATGCACAGGGAGCCAGTGCAATGATTTTAGAAGCGGCACCGAGCTAGAAAAACGAGGAGAACGGGTAACTACCCTTGCCAAGCAGTTCTGGACACGTTGAAGTCTTGCAATATCCTTGTTCGCAGTATTGTAAAGGAGGGAATTGCAGTAGTCAAGTCTGCTGCTTACTAAAGCTGTCGCGATGGTTTTAGCAACAGAAAGTGATAAAAAAATCTGCGAATACGACGAAGATCACGGATATGGTAGAAACAGCAACGGCATGTTTTTGATATGTGCTGTTTGAAATTGAAGCTTTCGTCAAAGTTAACTCCGAGATTTGAAACGGAGGGGCTGGTGTTACACTCTGATTTAGGATATGTGTCGGGAAAAAGCCGTCGAGTTTTGCACGCTGCGTTACGGTACCAATGATGATAAATTCGGTCTTGTTTGCATTTAACTTTAGTTTACTATTTTTCATCCAAAGGGAGACATCTTGGAGACAATCCCTGAGCTGGTTTAAGGAGCGGCAAGCATCTGGTGTAGTCAACGAAATGTAGATTTGGGTGTCATCGGCATAAAGGTGATGATCTAAGTTGTGACCTTGGATAACAGAGCTTAAAGGTGTTGTGTATAAAGTGAAAAGCAAAGGCCCCAACACAGAACCCTGTGGGACACCACATGACGTGGGCAACATGTCTGAAAAGCAGTTACCTATTTTAATGGCTTGCTGTCTGTCAGTAAGATATGAAGTAAACCAGCTCAGGGCTTTGCCAGATATGCCGTACCATGTTGATAGACGTGTAATGAGAATATTGTGGTCGATGGTGTCGAAAGCGGCGGATAGGTCAAGCAGGGTCAGGGCGGTAACTTTTCCATTGTCGATGTTGAGGTTAATGTCATTGTGTACTTTTAAAAGAGCAGTTTCTGTAGAATGAAATTGTTTATATGCAGACTGCGACACATTGGATAGACCATTTTTGTTTTGTATTTTTGAGATGAAACTTAGGTTGGAAATAGGTCTGTAACTGTTTAATTCTTCTTTAGGCAGAGTTGATTTCTTAAGAACTGGATTAACAGGGGCATCGTTATAAAACAGAGACCGCTGACGAAAACAAGTCATATCAACCATGCAGTGTTATACACTGCATAGTATATACGGTACTTAACACAGTATGTTGAACAAAAACGTAACATCATATGAATATAGGCCGAGATCACTACCGCACAGGCTGAGATCACTACCCCACAGGCCGAGATCGATCACTGCCCCACAGGGCAAGATCACTGCCTCATAGGCCGAGGTCACTGGCTGAGTTCATCGAATACAAGCCGAGATCACTGCCCCACAGGCCGAGATCACTGCCGCATAGGTCGAGATCATTGACCGAGGTCACCGAAAACAGGCCGAGATCACTGGCCGAGGTTACCGAAACAGGCCGAGATCGCGAAAGGCCGAGATCACCGGGTATGATGTGTCACACTAGAAATTTATGTTCTGTCAAATGTCATTGCGCTCAAACAATTCAAATGCAAAAACGATAAAAAAATTAAAAAAATTGCTACACAGTTAAAATATACGTACCAACTTCCTGTCAATTCGATTATTATACATTGTTCAAATGTGATTGATGCACTGTTTGCTATGACGAAAATCGGTGGAATTGTGTTTACAACATTAGTGGATACACAGACGGACGTGTTGCCCAGGTTACCGACAGGTGCTTGAACCATTGCTCTCGTGCCAAAAATTGCATTTAAAAAATACACCATGCCAGGGAAGAAGAAGGGTAAAGGGAAGAAAGGTGGGAAATCAGGTAAAAAAAGCGGAGGCGGTGCACCCAAAGGTGGTCACTCAGATCCGTTTGCCCCTAAAGATGAACTTCCTCTCCCACCGAGAACAGGAGAAAGTGTAAGTTTAAAAAGGTTATCGTCGTTGTTATGTGTTTTCGTGATGTTCAACACAAATTCAGTTGCAGCAAAATGTATAAGTCCGTCCTCAAATTAAATTCTAGTTAACTTATGACAAATGAGAACATCATTTTTGCTGAGTGTCACGCCCAGGCTGGTACAGATTCTTACGATGCCGACAGATTCTGATTCGATAGTGCAAGGGGCATCACGCACTAGTATGGATAGTCGGTTTCAGGATGGCTGGCTTCATGTTATCTGGAAGTGGAATAAGAGTATTTGTGCTTGGTAATATGGGATTAGGGTGGGGTGGATGGGGAAAAGTACAAGTCAATGATGGGGGGGTGGGGTGGGGGTGTGGTAGGGATCGATGGGGTGTGTAGGGGTGGTGGTGTGTGTTGTCTATTGGAGGTGCCTGAAGGGTGCAGTTGTCAGGTTAATGTCCTGCAATGCACCCTTGAAGGCATCGAGACTGTTGTGGGTAAATACATTAGATGGAAGTCTATTCCACTGGGCTATATTGTTCGGGGAAAGAAGCTGTATTTGTAGTAGTTGTGGGAGGTGGATATTTGTCTGTATTTGTGTGGGTGGTTGGATCTTGTTTGGCTGTGTCTGGGCATGAGGTATTGGTTGGGATTGATGTAGAGCTAAGAGGTTGTTTGTTATTTTATACATGGTGGAAAGTCTGGCCTCAGCCCTCCTCTGTTCTAGGGTTGGCCAGGAGAGGACAGAGGCCAAGGTGGATCCAGATGTTTCCCAGAGCTCTGTAATTGTGGACCCTCTCTAGATGGTTGATGTTTCGGGTGGTATATGGGTCCCACACCGGGCAGCAGTACTCGAGGTGTGGGCAGACCAGACTCCAATAAGCATAGCTCTTGATGGACTGGGGAATAGATGTTAAGTTTCTTTTAATGAATCCAAGTTTGCTGTTTGCTTTATTGACTATCTTGTTGATGTGTGGGTTCCAGGAGAGGTTGTTTGATGTGTCTATGCCCAGGTGTGTTGTTACTTGTAATGCTCTGAGTGTTTCATTATGTATTGTGTATGGGTTATCTATGGGTGATTTTGATCTGGTGATGTGCATTATTTCACATTTGGAGGGGTTGAAAATCAGTTGCCAAGATTGTTCCCAGTTTATTAGTCTGTCAATGTCATGATGTAGATTGTCTTGGTTGGTGTGATTATTGATTTTTCGGTAGAGCATTGTGTCGTTGGCGAAAAGTTTGAGGGAGGTTCCTGGAGATATGTGGGTGGGCATGTCATTTATATAGAGAAGAAAGAGGAGGGAGCCAAGAACAGTACCCCGTGGGACTCCAGAGCTCACGTGTACCTGACCCGACTTGCACCCTTCTACCAGCACTTGTTGAGTTCTATTGGTCAGAAAATTGTTAATCCAGAGGTGGGTGCTGGCTCTAATTTCGTAATGGCCAAATTCGACAGTGTCGAAAGCCTTTGAGAAATCTAGCAGTACAAGGTCAATTTGGTGATTTTTTTCTAGGGTGCTAGTCAGGTCATGGATAGTTGTGAGCAGTGAAGTCTCACAGGAATGCCTAGATCTGAAGCCGTGTTATTGGTCAGTGGATTGGATTGATGTGGATATGATATGTTAAGAATTTTGCATGGTATACTGGTGACTGGTGAGGGAGATTGGCCGATAGTTTGAGGCAATGGTTCTGTTATTCTTTTTGTGGATATGTGTGCTTTCAACCTGTCTGAAGGGGGAGTTCCGACATTTATTGATTTCTGGAATGTAATTGTCAGAATGGGTGCAATTTTAGAGGCAATTTCCTTCAGGATTCTGGCAGGAATGTTGTCTGGGCCTTGGGCTTTATTTGGTTTTAATTCTTTCAGTAGTTTCTCAACACCTCTCACTGTAATTTGGATTGGGAGCATTTGTGGGGATCGGTTTTGGTTGGGGAGCTGGGGTAGATTGGTTAGGTTTTCATTGGTGAACACAGACTGGAATTGGTTTGAGAGGATATCTACTTTGGATTTGCTATCTGTATGAAGGATGCCTTTATCTTTTAGTGGGGAGATTCCTGTTGAGTCTTTATTGAGTGATTTTATGTAGTGCCAAAAGGATTTTTTCCTTTGGCTTGTTCTGGGTCAATTACGGCTTGTTTGGTACGGCGTGACTAAGTAGGTCTCTTTCTTCTATTCTGGTGCATCTCTTCTGCATGCTTTACAGTTAGCAATTTGTTGCTTCACATCTACCGCCATTCCGTGCCAAAACATGCTCTGTATTGCTTGACGTAGGGTTGCTTCTAGCCCTTGGTGGCTTACATGCAAACGTTTCAGCATGTCTCTACTGGTTGGGATTACCACTCATGGTCCCTTGTAGACAACACCATCGAAAATCGCTAGTTCATCTCTAAATGTCCACCATGGCCTTACCAATTCTGGAACTTCGATTACGTCTTTCGGCCAGCCATTCTTGATTACTTCCGATAATTGTTGTAGGAGTTTGTCACTTTCAGTCTCCTTCTGTATCATGACATACAGCGCACCTGTCACTGGACAGTCTCTGACTGGGTCGATCGTCTTGAACTGTTGACTCTGCGACTCATGTTTTTATAGTTGAAACACGTGCTCTTGTGCAACTGGTTCTTCAGGCTGTTCACAGTTCCGTGTGTGACGTGATAACAAATCAGCAATGATCTGTTCTTTGCCTGGTTTCCATGTCACTGTGAATAAATAAACCTGTAGGGCTGGCATCATCGCTTGTATTCTCTTAGGAGCTGCAAGCAGTGACTTATTCATGATCGCTTCCAGTGGGCGATGGTCTGTGTGAATAGTGACATTCGGGTGGCCAAAGATGTATTGGTTGAACTTGTTCATGGTGAATACGATCGCTAGGCACTCTAACTCTATTGGTGCATAGTTCGTCTCACTCTTGCTCAAAGATCTAGATGCATAGGCAACTGGTTTGTCTTCCTGCTGTAATACTGTACCAAGTCTTGCTGTAGTAGCATCTGTCTGTATTACGATCGATTTCTGTCTGTCATAATATTGCAGAAGTTTCTGTGATGTAAGCATTTGTTTCAAAGTCTCATACGTAGTTCTCTGGTCTATTCCCCAGCAGAACTCTTTATTGGGTTGATTCAACAGTCTACGCAGTGGCTCACTCTCGGCTGATAAGTTCGGCATGAACTTAGCCATGTAGTTCACATGTCCTAGGAAACGTCTCACTTCCTCTGAGTTTCTGGGTGCTTCCATGTTTGGGATTGCACACTACTTCTTGGGATCCAGTTTCACACCTTCTGACGTGAGGTTGTGCCTGATGTATGGTAGTTCTGTCATGTGAAACCTACACTTCTTCTTGTTCAGTTTCAATCCAGATTCACAAACTCGTTTCAGAAATTTTCTCAAATTGTCATCGTGCTCTGCTTGATCTTGTCCATATATCAGTATGTCGTCTGCACAACTGATACACCTTTGAGTCCTTTCAAGGCACTCGAGAATCTTCTCTGGAACTCGTCTGGTGCGGTCGAAATACCAATTGACATTCGCTTCCATTTGTACCTGCCATAGTGGGTCCAGAATGTGGTGAGATGACTTGATTTGTCAGACAATTTCACTTGTAAGAAACCGTCTGTCGCATCACATAAGCTGAACATCTTGGCTTCTGCCAACTGTGGCAGTACATCGTCGATGTCTGGCATCTGGTAGTAATTTCGTTTGAGCGCCTGATTCAGGTTTTGTGGATCAATGCATAGTCGGACAGTTCCGTTTGACTTTCTTACTGGTTGCAAGTGACTTATCCATGGATCTGATGAATAGTTACATTCATTCCTTGAATTCTTCACTAGTTGAGCTTTCTCTGTTCTCACCGACACCGTTTTGCTGTTGCAACATTCTGCAAAGTGATTCATCTTTTTGCACTTGAAACACTCCTTACCGTATGCTTTGCAGTTTCTGGGAGGGTGTTGTTCCCCACACTTACTACAGTTCTCTGCACTTGGCTTCATGCCAGTATTACTCTTATACTTGTTGCTGGCATATCGACACAAAGCTGGTTTTATAGTGTGAACTGTCTCCGTTTGATTTTCCCATTGTCCCATTGCTCGGCAAGTAGCAACTGCTTCATCTTTTTCTGTCCCGATATGTGATGTTTAGCATACTCCTTTCCATCTTTGTTTGTGCGGCTGCTAGTTTATTCTTTGCTTGGCTGGAGTGCCCATGTTTCCTTGCCATATATCATTGCTGGAAGTACACACGAGTTGTAGATTTGTCTGTTCAAGCATGTACCAATGTTACCGTTGAAGACATCGTGGTGCTTGGCGAATGCTGTCCATCCAGCCGTGACTCTTCTTTGAATCCGCCTGTCTTAGTTTTTGTTTCTGTAGCTGTATCTCTGTCCCAGGCAGATTTACCTTTCAACGTTTTCGATCTGAGTGTTGTTGACATATATTGTTGTGTCGTTTTCCATCACCACCTTTGCCTTTGACTTGTCCATCTTCAGATCCTAATGTTTACTTTCATCATCTAATTCATGTAGCACTTGTTTGTTGTAGCTCATGTGGTGTATGAGCACATATAAGTATGTTGTCAGTGAAGATGACTAAGAAATTTGCCGTCTATCTTCAAGCCTCTGGTTTCCGAAGTCAGTCATCGGAATATGCTTTTAAGTACTGCTGTGAACAGCTTGGGTGATATGGTATCTCCCTGTCATACAGCTCTCCTGATGTTGATCGTGTTGCTTTCTTTGTGTAGGTGGACTGTTATCGAGCTGTTGGTGTAGATTTCCTTCAGGAGTTTGATGTAGACATCTTCTATCCCCTGTTCTTGAAGCGAGGTCAGTACTGCTTGAGTTTGCATTGAGTCGAAGGCTTTCTTGTAGTCAATGAATGTGATGAAGAGTGGGATATTATATTCTCTGCACTTCTCCTTCATGACATGGATGTGGTCTGTCATTGAGTATCCGCTTCTGAATCCAGCTTGCTCTCGTGGCTGGTTTTCGTCAAGTGTCTTCTCTAGCCTTTGCATTAGTACTTTCATGAGTACTTTATAGATGTTTAATAGTAGACACATCGGTCTGTAATTCTTGAGGTCTTTCTTATTTCCCTTCTTGAAGATTATCATCATCTTAGCATTCTTCCATGCTGTGGGTATTCGTTTTTCAATGCTTATGCATTAATTTTAAGTGTACAGCTTAGCAAGTGACTTCAAGACGGTATCTTCTCCCGCTTTCAATGTGGCGATGTTAATATGGTCGTTGCCTGTTGCTGTCCCATTCTTCATATCTTGTAATGCTGCTTCCACCTGTTCATTGTGTAGAATTCCTCTATTCGTTCTATGATCTTATCTTGCTCATGGATGTCTCTACCCTGCTTGTCCAGGAGTGTGATTGGTCTGTCTTGGCCTAGCATCTGCGTTCTTTGGACTTTCCTCAGGCTCTTTGATGCCATGATCGTTTCTCGTATGATCTCATGGTTGTATTTCCTGATGTCCTCTGTTGCTTTCTTTTTGCTGGTCTTGCATGTTTCTGAGTACTCTATTCATGGTTTATTGTCTCTGTTTCCCACCATTTCTTGTTGTTTCATCACCAGTGCTTGTGTTGGTGATGATACCCTCCTTGATTTCTGTGGCTTCATAATTGCCTTAGCTACTCTTGACACGCTGTGTTGGATCATGTCTGTGCTGGTTTCGCTCATGGTGTTGTCGGTGTCGTCTAGTTCTTGTAGTGTCTCAGAATGATCCTATTCGTGTGGCATCTACTCTTGGTGGCCTCTTGGTCATCAATTTTTCCTTTCCTCCTCTATGTCCAGTTTGATGTTGCTCATAACCTGTCTGTGGTCACTTCCAATGTTGACTTGGTTGATGACTGTTATGTCTGTGATGATGTCTGGCCTGTTTGTTAGGATGTAGTCAATTTCATTTTCGTTACACCGTTTGGGCTTTTCCATGTCCATCTCCTCCCTGCTTTCTTCTGGAACATGGTATTCATGATTTTGTATTTGATTGATGTTGCCCATTCTATCAAGGTGTCGCCTCTTTCGTTTCTCAGTCCGAGCCCAAATTTGCCCATTGCCGTTTCCATAGAGTTTGTTCTTTTCCCTGTTTGAGTATTGAAGTCTCCCATCACTATCATGTTGTGGTTTGGTTTCCCTAAAGTCTCATAGACATCGTTGTAGAAGTTATTGATGTCTTCGTCGGAGTATGATGTTGTTGGTGCATATACTTGCACTATCTTTAGTTTGTATCACTTTGTTATGCACAGAACAAGTTCTGCTACTCTGGGGCTGATGCTGTTTACCCTCACTATGTGGTCTTTCCATTTCCTGTTTATGAGAAAGCCTACTCCTGCTTGGCCATTGTTTGGCTTTGTAAGGTAGTGAAACATTCCATACCAACCTGGTTTCCCTAAGTTCTTCTTTGAGTTCTTGTATGTGTTCATCTCTTAGTAGAGTTATGATGTTGTAGGTCACTGTCTATAGTCTACTTACCCTCTTTCAGTGGCTCTTTTTGACCCAGAGATTCGCTCCACCCCTGCAGAGATTCTTTCGGTGCCGCTGGGGACTGGAGGTCATGGCTTTGTAGTCCTTTGCATGCTGGTGTTGTTGGCCTACCATTCCACGCTGGCCAGTGTGGGTTGGAAGGGGCAGGTGATATAGGGTGAACAAAATTGCCCAAGTTTTTTGACATGGTGGCTGTATCAGTACCACTGTACCTGTCAGCCTTCAAAAAGCTCTAGTCTGTGTCTTTTTAAATCTTGTTTGAAAACATATGTTCTGACAAGCATTCTCCATTACATAGATAGTCCAGTTTTCTGTGTGGTGTTGATTGTGTACTGTTGACTGTTCTGTGAATGACATGTGTAAGTGCAGTTTTAATTCTTAAAAGATTTGCGCTAAAGAAGAACTATCCATTATTATTATTAAAAGCTTCAAATGATGCACACCTCTTCACACCTATTCTGTCACTGTTCTGCCACTGCACTCAATTTTAACCAGACTTTGTAAATAATATACCAATTCAACAATCATACATGAATAGGAATTAAAATAGAGATGTATAATCATTATAGATTTTGCATTCTGTTTCATCATAATCACCTACCGGTAACTCACTATTTCATTGTGTTGCCAGTTAATCAAACTGTTGACAACCCACCCTGTGGGGGAGAGAGACTTGTATGGCATGAAAATATCAACTAGAGCGTTGGACAACTTAACACCACAAGAAATCAGTGACTTGAAGATTGTATTTGAAGCATTTGATTATCGCAACCATGGGTGAGCAATAGTTGTCTTTTTATCTTTCACTCAGGGACATTTCATATAGCATAAACTCCTGTTGAACATGCACAGAAAACCAACATATACATTATTCATAATAGTTATACAGGTATGTTCGTAATTCTTACATACATGTTCTGACTCATACAGATATGCTGAAGATTGGCCACTTATGCCTGTAACCATGCAAAGTCCTCATTATTTTATTTGAAATTTAACAATTATGACTTTTGCGTGTCCGCTTTTATAACTACGCATAATAATTTAGTTTGTTGTGCCTCTGAGCTTGAGTTTTCAAGGATACAGGTGCTACAGAAGTATGACAATTACTATATTACTATTACATTTAATATACGACTTACATGGCCAAGCAATGTTCATCTTCTCTTTTTCAGGATGTTTGCTTTGTGGTGATGTTGACAGTGCAGGTTGTGTCACTACAGTACCTGGATATCATCATTAAGCAGTTTTGTGAAAGCTGATAAGTCATGTGCCACCACTCGGAGCCACTGAGGAACCAGCAGAGAGAAGGACATGGTTCTGATAGATTTGTGTGTGGTCTTTTGAGAGTATAGTGAAGGACACCTTCTTCTTCATCTACTATTAATTGGCATTTCATTTTCAGACATTAACACCAGTGGGGGTATAGAGAATAAGATCCAAGCTCAGCGAGGAAATAACAGATTTGATCTATTCACCCGTGTGTGTGATTTTGTTTACTTCACCTTGCATAGACATCTGATAGAAAGGAACAATGCACTTTTAGCATGTCTTCCAAAAGACACAAGCAATGTATGGTTGTGTGGCACGTCAGCTGACACCATTACAGAACCAGGTACATGGGGGCAGTGGATGTTGTAGGTACATCAGGGCAGTGGATGTTGTAGGTACATTGGGGGCAGTGGATGTTGTAGGTACATTGGGGCAGTGGATGTTGTAGGTACATTGGGGCAGTGGATGTTGTAGGTACATTGGGGCAGTGGATGTTGTAGGTACATTGGGGCAGTGGATGTTGTAGGTACATTGGGGCAGTGGACGTACGCCGGGCAATGAGGGCACTCGGCTTCCAGGTGTCAAGGGATCAGGCGAGACAAATGGTGGAAGAGACTGGGCTGAAGGGGGAAGGGTAGGAGGAATCACTGTCACCTTTCACTTTTTATTCTACTGAAATCTATATTTAGCAATTTACATATGCATTATTATAATAAGGGCCAAGAAGCTCCAAACTCCCTAGGACTATATTATAAGTTTGCATTGTTTGAATTGTATATACTTTGGTGAATCACAATAACTGCTTACCCTGGTTAGTCTGGACTGATCATTAGTGGTCTCAGTCAAGATGGAGTTATCTACTACCATTTCACTCGGCCAAATTAAGTGTTTGCTACACTTTATGGTTGTCCAGATTATATATGTTCCGTTTGTCACCTACAGATGACAATATATATCTAACCAGTAAGCACCACAGTGGTACCACTTAGATATGCTTAAATAAACATAAGAATAAAAACATCTTGCATTTATAGAAAATTTATAATGTTGAAGATACATATTAAACTCTTCAGGCAACTATCCAGTTTAACATAGGTCCAATGGTTGCTGACAAGCATCAAGCCAAAGTCCATTTATAGATTGGTCACAGTATTGGTGCAACAATAGAGGACAGGGAATATACGTGAGCCTGTCGGGGTTGGGGTGGCGGGGAGGGGTTGGCCAATATGATATAGATCACAGGGGGGTCTCTAGTAATCAACTTGCAGTAGCAAGTCCAGGCAGAAACAGGCTAGTGTTTCCCCTGCTATATGATGAGCGAGGTGAGCCACCTCGCTCATTGCTGTTTTTCTAAGCCATCTCATTCAAAATTGCCACCACAGAGCTATTTCTTGCTCTAAACATGTTCACAATATGCATTTGTTTCCTCTCAATATACCAGGGAATAAGTTATGCACCCTTCAGAATGCACAATTTTGAAGGTAGTTTAAAAAAGTAGCTCTGGGTGGCCAAGCCCCTGGATCCAAATAGCGTGGCATCATACCTTTGGTACTAGCTCAGCCCACCCTGCCGCCTCGGCCATCACTTTACTCAGGGCAAACACTGCAGGCAACATATGACCATGTAGCTTTTCTGTAGGCCCTGGTGTGCCTTTGCAAACAAAAGACCAGTCAACTACAAATGTCTTGTGTACAGATATATCTATGAAACTGTAGACAAGAAGTTACTGAACAATTTTAGATAGGCAAAATGTGAAAAATTACTAGTTTTTAAGCCTTGGAATACCCTAGGGTACTCCAAGGCCCCAAAGTAAGATCTCAGAGTACCTTAGGGGTCCTCAGAATGATTCATTAAGATTTAGATTGTCTCGTGCATATGGCAGGTAGCATCCGTGTCATACACTGAGTGATCCCATAAGTCTGTTGGACATTTGGACTAAAGGACTAAAAAAGGAATCATCTATTTATATGAATTTGGAATGGGTCAGGTTTAATTATCATTGGTCCCACTGCAAAAAGGATGCTAGTAAAGGTTATAAATAACAAAGTACTCTGCAAGTTCTTTCCATTTCATCTAATTTAATCAGTACATTTTAGTTGTTGACTATATGAAAAAAGATTTTCACAACAATTGTTCTAACTATATACTTTGCTGTTCTTACCGCTGCCCTTTGTAGAGTGGTGGACTTTGATGAGTTCCTTGACTTGGTGATTGCACAACAGGGTGACTCAAGAGATGTGTATGATGAAATACTGCAGGGATTTAAGATGTTTGACTATGGTAAGGGAATACACTTAAATATTTGTCATTGATCATTTTTCTGAGGTTGCAGACGTAATATACTATGCCTTAATGTTAAAGCATCCATGATACCTGTTACCTACACACAGAATAAATTGTAGGAGTTGCCTGCTAATTTCATTACATGCAATATGTAAGGAAGTTGAATGATGGTTCTTGCAGTACAATATAGTTTAGTTGGAGGTGTAAGCTCCCAGAGGGCAGTATGCTCCCTCAATAAATCACCTGCCGCACCACTTTGGTGGATGCAGCATGCTGATTCCTGGCAAAACCCGCTGCTCAGTCCAGTCCGCTATTGGTTACTGACTACTAAAGCCAGAGACTGTGTGTTGACTGGTCACTGGCCAAGGGCATACTGCATCTAACAAGTTGTCCAGCTTGACCAGCTGGGCATGACTTTACACTCTAATGCTCTCTGGTGACCAGGAGTATCCTCCAGGGTTAAAAATAATCTCACAAAAACCTTGTGCACATGGCTTAATTTGTTTATCCCATAATGTGCCTGAGACATCTACTGTTGACTAACTCACCGAGTGATGTTGTGTGTCTTTCAGAGAACTCTGGGAAGATTTCAATGGACGATTTGAAACAGGCGTGTACAGATGCAAATGTGAAGTTCAGCAAGGAGGAGCTACAGGACATGATGATAGAAGCGGATCTCAACGGAGACGGCTATGTGGACCAGGAGGAGTTTATCAAGATCATGCTACAGACAAACTTGTTCTAGAAGACTCCATACTCGTGTAGTTGTTCTAAATCATGGCCAAGTCTAGTTTGCAACACCCAGGGGCCATTTCACAAAGTTAATGAGCTCATGACAAGCATTCACAATTAAACAAAATCTGTTGTAAAATTGTATAAATGCAGAAAGCTTCTGATATACGAGGACACTATATTTCTGTAACACACAGGTAGAACTGTTCCAGTGCCATGTCTACATGTCCACCATTGTCCAGTATACAATATTTTTGGTAAAGAAGTAAACTTAGGGTATAGAGTTCTCATCACCCTTGTGGCCAAAATGCTTTAGACAACAGGGAAGTAGAGACAAGTGTGCATGCTCAAGACAAAAAGGAATGTAATGTTTATTTGTAGACGAGTAAACTGGCCCAACCAGAAGACTTGTTATGACCAGATGTCTTCTTTGCCGACATTCAAAGAGAGACAATATGACGTATTATACATGTGGGAGATATGTTTGCTGGTCTAACATTTGGTCTGCTACCTGTAATAAAATGACAATGTAGAGTTTCTATACTGTAGTTCAAGGACTGCTTGTTGGAGAGGAACAAAAGTCTTTTCGCTGCATTGTTTTAAAAAGCATGGAGTCAGTGACTGTATTATTGGATGTTGGAATTTATGTATATATATATATATGTATGTATATATGGTAGTTTATTGCAGTGATATTTTGTTAATGTACATTTTACAAGGTTTCATAAAACAGTTCTGTTTACATACACACAACTTGTGATATTCTCATTAAAATGTATTTACAGTACAAGTCATCGTCGATTGTAATGATCCAGTATGGCAGCTGCATACTGATAGTTCACTTGGTCTGAAGTTACCCTTCTTTCAAAAGGGCCAGAAGAGATGTTTCATAGACATGTGCATACACAAACACGTACACAAATAAACAAACGGGGAAGGAAACAACATTTCAATACCATTTAATTTTTTCAACTGTATACTGTACACAACCAAATGCATTTAAATATATTTACAATAATATTGCGGTTATTGATAACAAGCAAAATGCCACTACATCTGGTGCAAACTTTGCAAGAAAGGTTTGACTAAGACACATTCCAAGGTCACCCATTGGTTGCAGGCCATCTCAACTCAACCGACGATTACAAGTTTTGTGCATCTTGGAAACATGGTAAGTCATTCCTATTACAGCACAACTGTATTGACCAACTACTAGAGTTGCATGTGGATTTCAAGAGTTTTGCAGTAAGTATGAACTACAGAAAAAAACTTGAGTCTATCAGAGACGATTTGTACATCTGTGAGTCGAGAGTAATTGGACAAACAGCCCAATATACCGTAATTCCAATGATACAGGCCTGCAATTCCTTAAATTTATACATTCCAAAGAAAAATGTAGATTTTCATTACAAAGTGACATTAATTATTACTATTTTGTCACATGAACTTCCTTAAATTTTAACTTTCACCAAAAACTATTAAATTTTTATTTACAGCACACACAATACTGATATATCTCCTTTTGACCTCCTGTAGTATTGGAAACAAATAAATGTTCAAGGTCTTAGAAGATCCCAGAATATAATTAAAATGCATACCTCTGTAACTGTTCAATATGTAAATTCCTGAGGAAGCAATTTGACCCAGTGAACACCACAGTAACATAGAGCATCATGCCTTGGCTTCATATCACATATGAAAATATCATGTATGGCCCCACATACTGGCCATACGAAGGTGAGCAATTTTGTCACAGCTAAAATGCAAACTTCATACTCCATAAAAGCTTCTAGTCCAAAGAAACAAACCCAGTAAAAACAAAACAATTTAACAAACAGAAACATAAATTAATCTTGTGCAGAATCTGACACAATATCGGTGCAACAGTGGTAGGGCCTGAAGTCATTCTCCATTAAAAATAATAATTGTTTATAACTTGTCACTGGTTAAGACTCAAATAATTTTGACCAGAAAAGAAAAAAACAGAAAGGAAAGGCTGTAAATGAAATTATAATTTATCTCAAATGTGAACACTTAAAATATAACATTTTAATGATTTGGCTAAGATCATGGCTTCCATATTGCACAAAAAGTGCAGATTTTGCTGAATATTGACAAAACAGGAACACACAGACGACAGAGTATATAGATTCATTCAAACCACATAATTTCTCTGGTTATACCAAAAAAAACACCTATTTGCTTGTCACTTAACAGTAATCTGAGACATTGTGTGCATAAATCTTGCTGTTATTGAAAATAAAATTACAGTGACTTCTAGGTTGCATATCATAGTAATCAAGTAATTAGGGGTATGAAATTTGAAAGTAAATGGCTGTAAAAATGCTCGTCAAATTGTACATACCTCAAGTAGGGTACCCAGTATTTATTTTACTGTTTTAACTTTATTTTTGTATTTATAGTGATGGTGAAAATACCTAAGAAATATAACAGATAGTTTCATACATGCCCACATGACACACAGAATACTGTTGATTCTCAGTATTTTTACTGATATGGAACTATTCTGTATAAACTATTTGCATATTACATCATGGGCATCAATAAGGAATGGAAGAGTTACATTATGGGAGAAGTAAGCCATTACTCTAGTAGTACGCTACCAGCATTTGTTTAATGATTTACTGTATATTCTATGTTTAATAACATATCTGATATACACACAATATAACCAGGTATAATTTCTGTGCCTTTCTGTCTTTCATAGATGATTGTTTCATATACTCCCCCATATACATATATTGGTGGTGATGTAACCATTGTGTAATTGGTGCTGATGTGCATGTTGTATAATTTATACTATTACAAAGGGTAGAAAATGTAAAAACTGGTATATAAATGTCACACAATGTTTTTCTTAGAAGTAGTTTGTTTTACTTGGATGACGAGTATGATCACTTCCTCGGTTGAAGGAAGCTGGCGAGGTTTGCCTTGGGTAAACGTTGTGTGTCAGACACAGGCGGATCTCTTGGAATGACCTAAACTTTCAACCATCTAGAGAGGTATCTCATCAGATTTGGAGTACACCAACATGCTGTGTCACAAACGTTGCGTCGTTGTCAAGGTCCTCTGTCATGGTGGCAAGGTCATTTCTGTTCCCCAGTTCCGCCCGGTGGCGTTCTTCTGCACGTTTCTTCTTTGCCATTTTCTTTTCTCGTGCACTGATCTATAACATAATGGTAAATGTTTGGTTATTCTTTTCATAGTTCGCAATTAGGACACTACATAATAGTTAATATAATGTGTTCAAAACATGCTCCATTTAACTGCAATTCTATACTGAATCTCTCAGTGTAAAGGTACTTTGTAACTAATTTGTGTGTGAAAAATTTTCTTTTTTCCAGGGCTCTTTTAATTTGGATATCATTGATAAAATGAGTAAAAAGGGTGTTCTTTCACCAAAAAATGTCTAACAGAGATTGTCCCTCTGGTGAGAGTTACCGGCTTCTGTTTCGGCTTGGCTCCGTAACTTGGAGAAGGCTCCTGGGAGTAAGAGTTGACCACCTGGCTGCTTGTATTGCTCTGCACCCAACCATCCTGCTCTGATGTCAGACTTGTCCCTGATTCAGTGGCTGCCAAGAAAAAGATAACAGTAAAATTCAGTTGTACTTGTTACCAGTATTGTTTATGAAGTTTGCATTATGAAGCTGGTACATTTTTCACATTACCTTTTACATGGTTAGGTGTAGCTACATTAAATGGGATCAAGTCACAATGCAGGTTTCCTAATTACAATAAATACAGGTTCCTTAGGAAAAAGCATATCTCATTATTAATTTTTTAACCAGAACAATACAGGTGTGATATTATGAACAAACAATTCACGTCAGTTTGGTTAGTGGCACCTGAAAGGCAAATTGACTAAGAAAAACATTAACATACTCAAATAGACCAGGCAGCTTAATCATAGTTAAATTAACGAAAGGGTTAAACCACTTTGACACTACACATTACTTACAATAGCCCGTATCCATGAGTTGCAGAACTTCTTGACTTGCAAAGTCAACATCCCAATTATTGTCTTTTAATACATTCTCAACTAGTCGTTCATCCTGAAAATGTAAAATGCTATTTCACTCCTGATTTTTTAATGCAAGATTATGGTTACACAGTACATACACCCAAGACATACAAGTTATCTGACAAACTCATGTATATAATGATTGCTTGCTAACATTTAATTTTCAATATACTGAGCGATAGCATGCACAACCCAACTCAATATATATTTTTTATACTGTATTACTATTCTTCAACAGTAGAGATGTGACATTAATACAATTTTTTTCAGGCCAATATCTAACATATCTACATAAAACTATGTATTTCAAAAATGTCAGTTAGTTACAATTTTTATCAGTTAAAATGTAGAAAGTAAAAAATACAAAAGTTCGTAAAATATAATTAACACAAATATGTCATTGCACAACATCATTTAGACATTTCTGATTCCGGGCCATTTCATGGTATTTGTGAAATGGTATCCAAAAATGTAAAGGTTTGAATCTAAGCAAAATACCAATTGGATGTGTTAGATATATATCAACCCAAATTGGGGTCAACATTTTAACCTCTTGATTATGCAAATTAGGTTTTTCATATGAAATCATGGAAATCAGTGTGTCAGACAGGACACGTTTTTGTTAGTTTTTTCTGTTGTATTTAATTTGTGATATTTTTTCTTGCTGACAGGATAAGTTTCATGTCAAAACAAATAACACAAGTAATTTTTTCCAATGGAAAGGCCCTGTAAATTTCACTTCACAGGGGTCACGTGTCCTGTCCGACATGATTCATGTGCAAAAAGTATATTTTTTTCCAAACTAGGTGACTTATGAAAACAAGAATCATTTTTCTCTTAGCTGAAGTAGTGTAAAACAATATCAGTATGGATTTTGTAAAGAAATATAACACACCTCATTGGAAATTCAAAATCTTTTTTGTCCTGTCCAACATGCAAAACATGTCGGACAGGACAAAAGCGTGTCATACAGGACACATCATTCTAGTAATAGACCAATGACTAATTAATTGAATTGATATTGTACCTTCCACATCTACTAAGGTTTTTTAAGGTTGTTCTATTTAGGCTGATTTAATTGCCAATAAATGTTGTCTAGATGACATTTATTGGGAAGCCACATCTTTCTACTAGATAGTAGAAAGATATGGCTTCCCAACAAAACCAAGTCATGAGACGTATTGTTGGAGTAGGAATGTTTTCTTCCATTGTGTTCATGGATGTTTGACATGTTTGAGTCCATGAAACCATGCCAGCTACCTTGAAACTATATAAACTGCACCCCAGATGTGGTGGATCCATCACTTTATGCAAACTTCACAGACAGAAGCAACAGTCATGCCAGATACCCCCTTCAAGGAGATGATGTGTAATTATGATAAGTCTGCATGTTATGTCTTAGCCATATTCAAGAGGGGGTTCTGAACTCTCACCCTGATGAAAATTAATTGTCTAGTGGACAGCCAGCTTAATTTAGCAATACTTCAAGCATCTGTGAGGCACTGACGTGAGCAAAAACCATTATTTTCATGATGTTCAAGTAGACCTCTTACTTGATTCTACCACTTGAAAATGTACAATTTAGATTACATACGTAATACACTTCATTTTATACCAATCATGTGTGTTTTTTTGGCATTTTTACCCCAAGTGAAAAAGTGTCCTGTCTGACACACCCTGTCCGACACGCTGGTCGAGTGGCAACTTTTGACCCCCCTCGGCTATCCTTGAGTTAAGAAAAAAAATTCTTTTGAAACCTACATATGATGTAGGGGAACAAAATTACTTGGCTTAATTTTATGAATACCATCTGGTTGGAAGGAACTTTTCACTTTCCCAACATGCCAAAAAACAAACTTCACGTTTTGTCCTGTCCGACACGAACTTTCTGGTTTCATTTTGAAAACAAAATAAAAAAATTAATCCAAAGATTTGTTTACCCTATAAAATTGTTTTATATTACACGTGTATCTGCCTCTGACCAGTTCAAACTTGTTGATACTTACCCAGAATAATTTATGTGATGGGAAAAAGCCTGTAAATATCCTGTCCAACACGAAATGAATACCCTAAAATGGTCCTTCCCTGCAACTGAGATTCTCCTAAACTGAGAGTCTGATTCACAATCTACCATGATAACATAACTATTATATTTTTCTACCATGGTGTTTCAATTGACCTGGTGACCCCTGCTCACCTCACATCCTGTGGATTTTGTCACTTCCCAGACAAGTTGACTAAAGTCTTTGTAGACTCTGGACACAGTGCTATGGCCAACCTCTGGTAAACTGGACAAGCAATCTGCAGCGTACCCAGCAGCATACTTGACCTGATTCAGTGGATTCGTCAGATGGAATTCTTGAGTTCTTTTCTCCATTGGAACTCCATCCTGCAAGCAGTCGTTTGTGAGCATGACAAATAGGAAATGGTTCTGTATAGGAAAACCATAGATATTACAAAAAACAATAAAATGTTGACCTAATAATGATCATAATAATTGGTTAGTGGCATGATTGTTATAATTTAATTTATTGAAACACACAATAGCCAGAAATGGAAAGTACATCAAGTAGGCTAATGTATTTAGTAACTATTTAAGAAATACTGGCAGAAACGTAGTATTCAGGAGAACCACAATAAAATCACCCGCACAAATGTAAAATAAATGTCTGATCATTTTAATGTACCACAGTTAATGCCATGTAAACATCATGATTGGGGAGGATAATAAACAGATAATGAGTACAAAACTATGATTCATCAATACATATCAAAATGTTAAAACGGTACACTACTAATAGCATACTTGATTATACAATAACCATTGTACATTTCCAGCAAAGAATAACTTACCCTAAATTTGATATTAGCTGGTGTCTCAGTGTGGTCTCCGATGGTCCGCACACTGCCATAATGGTCGCCATTGTGGTATGATATGTGGATCTGTCGGCCATTAGGATCTTCAGATCCATGGATCTAAACAAATACAGAAGGTTTTAGGTGATAAATGTTTGTTTTGGAATGTAAAAAATATGAAAACGCTAGTATTCAATGTAATAGTTACTAACCTGCAGACTACAAAATGACTGTACTAAATTTACATTAATATTTTCAGAGACTCCTGGATACTGGTTGTGGAGAAAAAAAAACTGGAGGATACTTTTTGAGGATCGGAGGTCAAAATATGATAGACTTTTTCATTTAAATAGTCTGTATTTTTATGATGTAAACATGCACCTATTTACTTTCCATTTTCCATATCTTCAGTAATACTTGGCCTAATTTCTTTTGATAAGTTCCAGTTTTTATGTTCTCATTTAAGCCAACAACTGTGCAAAATGTCATAAAAAAAGATTTGTGTGATGCTAAAATGGCCTCTAAGTTACTTACCGGTATTTCACACTACTTGATGGGTAGTGTTGGGAAATAATATAAAATAGCAACTATTAGTGATGGTAACACTCACTTGAAGACATGGGGAGTTGAGCTGATGGATAACTACGACGACTTTGTGTAGACGAGCAAAGGCTACAATTGCATCATTGCCTGCATAAGTTCCTTGTTTCTTTAGATTTGCAACTGCAACAGAAGAACATATGAGCTGTCCCTGTGTGATGAAAACAAGGCTGCAAACTAGATCATCTACAATTTCACACGTTACATACATCCTAGCTAATAAGAGGAAATGTAAATGTTAATTTATATTTAAAAGTAAATTTAAATGTTATTGCCAAAACAACATTTGAATCCACTTCAATGTAGTTTCAGGTAACCTTGGTCCAACTCACTATGTCTATCGAAGGGTACATCATCTTCTACAAATGGCTCAAAGTCAGCACGGTGTTCAAGCATGTACTCAACAACATCCTGGCGATGGTTGAAGTGGTTGCGACCGTGACCTTCGAGTTGATCACCGAGTGCACGGAACAGACAGTTCCTGTGTTAAACAGACAGACACAGAATGGAGAGAGCTCAGAAAACAGAAGGAGATGATTGAATTAAAGGGAATAGAAACAAGGCATTGCGTAGAATTAATTTAAGATTAAGTATGCAAGTAACATTTCACAACATTAAAAAAATACATTTGTAGAATAAATTCGGTTTTAGACCTGTCACCATTGCGATTCCTGTGAAAAACCTGAAAATTAGCAAGGCAATCACATGGTATTGTGGAGTCAAAGGTGACACAGGTTGACATCAGGCAGACCCTTTCTACATATTCAAGCATGTATACAAGGATAGTTTTTGCATCAAAACAAGTGTCATAATAATTTTTTTTGCAATATTTTGATGTAATACAAACACTAGTCATCACAAGGAACAGATATTTATCTTACAGATCCACACGAATCAACTTTTGTTTAAATGCCTGACTAAGCATAGGATTCGTCTCCGCCTTTGGGTAATTTTCTGAATCCTAAGTAATTGTATTGATTGCTGCCTACGGAAGATTGAGGATGTGGAAGAGAATGACATAAATCTGTAACTTTTTTGAAGTAAACATTCACTCATCCCTTGCTAAATAATATACTAAACACTCACCACCAATCCCCCGGTATTCCCTGAAGTAAACACTCACCCATCCCCAGGTATTTCCCGCAGTTGTAGCTGCATCTTTGCGAGTTGTGAGTGGAAAGCATAAAAGTTCTGTTCTTCCACTGAGTTCTTCTGCGCCTTCTTCTCCTTCTTGTAGGCGCTGCGCACGGCCCGCTCTTCTCGCTTACGTGCCATTGCTGCGTGTCTCTCGCCTCGGCTCTGGTGAGTTCCGTGACTGTGCTTTCGGGCTGTTGGCATTCAACTACTCTGCTGCTACAAGTCACAAGTTGTTCAGCTGTACCATAATGAGTGACTGTATTTAGACACATAAATTAATTAAATTATCAGTTGTCTATAACATTAAACTGGGCAAAATTAAATAATATTAGGGTTTGGACAATATGTACTATACACATGAAATAATAGGTACATCAGATATATTATATGTAGAGTTTTAGGGTTTGAAAACATACAATGTTCAAACACGTACAAACTTGAGGAACAGACTTGAAGTGTTGGCAGTAATGGCATATATAGTTCTTCATTAAGTCCAGACCTATACTTACGTACCCTGACCAATCTATACGTATTTGCTATTTCCTGTATTGGTGTCTGCATCAACACACATATGTATTTGACTACAAGGATTTTTTTAACTAACCATGATAACAACAGAAACATTAAAATAAAGAAGAAATTAAGAACGGTGTGTAACCATTATTTGTTTAAATCCGCGACTAAAACGAACATGAAATTGCACAATGAAAAGCTAAAAAATATTGCACATCTGCAAAAGATATTGTGCATTCTTGAATCTGTCTCACGTTTTCTTAAAACTAGTATCGCAGTCATACTGGCTTCATGGATCTAATTGTATTTGGTTGTGTTCTATTACTATACCAACAGTAATACCAAATATCAAATTAAATATATCGGCTTACCAAGTGTCCCTGAGCTTTAGGGGCTGTCACCGGTAGCCTCTGGCTTTGCCTGCGGCCAAGCCCGAGAAGACGAATGTCAACAAACAGCGTCATCAACACTTCCGCACTCGACTGTCTGCGGCCAGTTATTACACCAAACACCTCTTGAAAACTGACAACCGCAGTTGGTACAACGAGACTTACTATTCTGTTCCACTGTAGAGACGGTTATAATGAAAGATTATGTTGTGCAACCGTTGCAATATGTTATTATTTTTAGGTTGCGGTGTCCTGGAATGCACCGGACGTTGTCCGTGTGCAATAAAAGGATTAGCGCTGAGTATTAATGGCCGTATTAGTTTCACAAGCAAACGAACCAACTTTGTAATAATTTTATTATTAACCAAATTCAGAGAAGTACCATATATGATCTTATCACAGTTTTATGTATAAATATACAAACTTATATAAAATAGTATAGTTTATAATTACTGTGTACGCATAAAAATATGCGATGTCGACTTTGAAGCAAGAAATAAATATACACCATTTTTGTATATACTTCGCGCCAAAGGAGGAAGTTGGGTCGATGTTGACAGTCTTGTGAAGGTTCTCAATATTTAAAACTTCAGTTTGCTTATTATTTTCATTTGACGCGTCTAGATAACCCGAGGTGCTTACAAGCTAAAGTTTTCTGTTATGCATGCAATCCACAGTGTAACTTGTTCCTAAGTGGAAGAGATTATTTCTGGTTGAACTGAGTTGGAAATTCACCGAGTCTGATCGAGACTGCATGAGTGAGTCTCATCAAACAATACCCCAGTACAGGGTTGAATACAACAATTTGGTGTATTTGAATTGAAAATCACAAAAGGGCATATTTTTGATATGTGGTCTGTATTTGAAAAGTATTTGCAAATACAATGAAATACACATAAAATTACCATTTTACCAACGAAAGATAAAGCACTGCCTGTCATAAACTGGTTCAGGAGTCAAGACAGAATGTTTTTCACACCTTTGGTATGGTCAACTGTGGGCAGCAGAGAAAATTGGCCTACAGTCAAGCTGGTCAAACATTAGCATCAATGAATGAATGGGGAAGCCACTGAAGCTTATCCATAAAAACAGGTATTCACAGGGAAGGTGCTTCAAAGAATCCTGCTGTGTAAACATCCTAGGCTAGGAGGCTTACTCAAGTGCAGGGGATGAGCTACCAATTAACAGGTAGTTGGCACACTAGTACAATAAGGGAAGTTTAGTAAACCTGCCTGCCAATTAGTCAACAGCTGTTAATCAAGCCTTTGTAGCAGAGTGATCCTAATCAATTCTAAACAGTTTGATAGACTAATGAACTTTTGTCTTTACCAGGCATGGAGTCAAAAACATTTGTATTTAAGTATTTGATACTTTCAAATACTTTTTCAAATACATTGTCAGTATCAACATTTCTGTTTCATGATCACACGTAATGCCTGCCAAACTGATTACCTTTACTGCAAATCACCTTTCACCAAATAATTCTTTTCAACCTTCAAAATACCCATTGATTGCAACTAGTAACATTAGAGACCCATGTCTTCTTAAAAAAAGACCATTTTGCTACAATTTTGAAGTTGTGTGTCGGGTTATGGTTAGTAAAAATTATGTGATACACTTGAACTATAATGGAAACACGGTCTACGTATTTGAATCGTATTTGAATAAAATTTCAAAAATGGCAAGGTATTTGAATCGTATTTGAATACAAAATGGGCGTCTATTTGTATTTGAATTGAAATTTTGTA
The DNA here is from genome assembly GCA_025642075.2 of Ridgeia piscesae. NCBI lineage: Eukaryota > Metazoa > Annelida > Polychaeta > Sabellida > Siboglinidae > Ridgeia > Ridgeia piscesae. The sequence continues at coordinate 350,226 of JAODUO010000156.1, forward strand.
TTTGAATTGAAATCTAGAAAAGCAATGTATTTGATTCGGCCGAGTTGTATTTGATCCCAACATTTTTATTTGGACCTAACCCTGCCCCCAGTAACAACATACATAAGTCATTTGTAATATACTGTTATAAACATTAATGATAAATTATAATAATTAATACATTTAATGTAGCCTAACCAATATACAAAAGTATGAATGATATGTTAAATAACTAAAAAAGGGAGAATAATACAATAATGCCAATAAACAAACAAATATAAATTAACTACATTAAGCATGGCAGCAATTAATTAGTTTGTACAGCCACATGTGCAGGGATAAGTACTTGCTGACTATTAATAATAGTATTAATTAAAAACACCCACTATCGATCACGTTGGTATCCGAATGCTTTGCATTGCACACATGGGGAAGAAGGCAAAATGGTGATGTCTTTTGAGACGGGGGCTCCATAAATGGACCTTGTGCACGTTTGTGCTATCACTGTAGCCATATTATCGTCCACACAATTCTTTACACTTCTGCATTTGAATCCGCTGAATCCAGCTAAATAAATAGTCACAAAACATCATCAAACATAGGCCATTTTAACTGCCTAATTACTACAACTTTTTATCAACGCATTATCATGATATTTGTACAGTCACATTAATTTATCTTTCTTCTTTGTTTATAACTTTTCAGAATGCCTGTAAGCATTAACATAATCTCACAAATAATTTCGATAGATGGGGCCTGTCAACGTGATCCAATATGGCCGCAGGCCAAAAATAATGAAAACCAAAATATGACACCGAGAGGAAAAATCATAAACCGCTCTTAAACACCACCAACAAATGAGTTATCAGCGCAGAATCATAGACTGACATTATAACAACATCCTATAACAACATAAGTAAATTTTAAAACGAGCAGGTATGTTGCGTGATAATAAACTATGGCCACTAAACTCGGACCCTGGTCTCCCTGTATTGTCAGAAGGGGCAGAAAATCCATCGGACCTCCCTACGAGTGATACAGCATAAAGCATTATGTGAAAAATTCAAGAAGACGTCATACCTTTTTATTAGACGCATGTAAATAGATAAATATCAGTGAATGTTGGTTGTAATTTATAGATGGAGGAAGACCAGCAACTGCAAGAAACCACTAAAGAAGAAACTCAACTGCCACTCCTGTGTGAATCTGAGAACCTGCAAGATGCCTTGGGAAGTGATGAAATTGCTGAGTCAGCTGATGATCATGTGACCGAACTGCTGAAGCACAACAATGCAGCATTCTCAGATTCTGACAGTTCAATTACATCAACTCAATTAGTAACTGATGAAGAATCAACGGATGAAGGAATTGTAGCAGAAGCAGTCAAGCTTGACTGTTCAGCAAATTATGCCAAATCGGGAGCAAAGTCACTAAACCATGTCAGTTCAGAAAATGAAGTCCAGCTTGCAGCAGAGTCAGTGAAACATGACAATACGGGAATTGATGCAGAGTCAGTGAAGCACGATGATATAAGAAACAATGCAGGGTTAGTGACAGGATCAGTGAAGCGTGGGAAAACAGCAAATGATCAGGAGTTAGCTGCAGAGTCAGTGAAGCATTACGATGCAGGAATAGATACAGAGTCAGGAAATAAAAAGACATTGCCTAGTAGCCATAGTGCAGCTACGAAAGGTGACATTACTTCAACGGAACACGAATCGATCAAGCTTGACAAGTTGAGCAAGAAGGGCAAACTTGCACAGCAGCAGAAGCAGAAGAGCATTGAAGCAGCCCTCAAGTACAAGGATATCTTCATCACAAACCTCGGTGATGTCCCTCGCTTCGCCTATATGTCCCTGTGTGCTATGTTGCTGCACCAGCTCTTTGAAGACAGGTACTCTTGTTTGTTGCTAAAAGAAGATGTGCCATTAGTGTTGTGACTGTAGCAGTGAGAACACAGCAGTTCTTCCTGACTCTTACACTCTTGCACATGTAACATGTATGTGCCATTAGTGTTGTGACTGTAGCAATGAGAACACAGCAGTTCTTCCTGACTCTTACACTCTTGCACATGTAACATAGTTCCTAGAACATGGTGATATTTGAAATGTATGAGGTGATTTATTTGAAAATGGGTGCAACAGATCAGGCAGGTTGAGGGCATGTATGTATTAACAGTGAAATGGCATATGTTCGGATTAGTTTTATTATTTTTTTGCTAGTTTTAGTGACATGCAGAAACTCATGACTATTTTGGTAAATATTAATGCAGTATGTGTGCATTGATATGCTTCAAAAGAACGAGGGAAATTAGTTTAAAATGTTTTTATCAGCATATATATGGCAATATATATCACCCTGTATATGCTGTGTGCCGTTACCAGTCAGATCTCAGAAACCGTTGGTGATCTGTTTTTCAAAATTGTGCCTAGACGTTTGTTAGGGTACTGTCATTGCGCAGGAAATGTAAATTTGATTGGCACATTTTTAAGCCTCCCAGGGTATACCTAAAAATAACTTGCATTTATAAAATCTGTTGTTTTGAAGATATAGCTTAAAACATACATACAGGCAATTGTGCAGTTTAACAGGGGTCTATACTGTACTGATTTACTGGTAGAGTGTACAGCCCCTGCCACAGCTGCCTGAGAGCAAGTAGTCAAGGTGCCAATGCAACCATAGAAGGCTGGGAATGTCCAGTTTCATTATAGTATATATTATATATAGTATATATATATATATATATATATATATATATATATATATATATATATAGGTCAGTTATCACGAAACGGCGAATTTGTTTTAGGAGGGTAAATTTAGAATTCAATATTTCACGTTTTGCTCTTAGTAACTAATAAATAACATGTCAAGGTATATGGGAAATAAATTTAGGTAGCTTAATTAGTAAAACTAGCTCTTTGGCATCGCTTTGAAGTTGGGTGTCCGTGTTGCGCGATACCGAGCGTATGCATGCACATTGTGTATTTAATATACATGTATTTCGTTTTTCCGGTATGTGTTTTCATATTTTTTTTGGAGCATACACATATTTATGGTTCAAAATGGACAGCAGTGACAATGTTTGCGAAACATTGTTTTGTTTTCATACAATTTAGAAATTAGAATACGTTTTCGGTGTCCTAAAAAAAGAGTAAAGTGGTTATATAATTAATTGTGGGGAACTGCTTGTGTAGTATCACCGTAAAGGTAAGTATAAAATGAACAATTACCTTTTCAACGGAACAAACCTTACTGTCATCTGTAGCCTTCATGAGGATGTTTAAAATAGGTATACGCTCGGTATCGCTGAAAGGCATTCTTTATTAGTATTTTCAAAATAGAAAAAAAAAAAAATTCTAAGGGTCATTTGTCTTATTCTGCTTGACCTCGGCATGTTGCTCTGCGACAGTTACGTGCATTATTTTCCAATCATCACCATTTCTGAGGAAATGCCGTTCTCTTTTAACTCAGCTGACACGTTGTACACCAAATATCGAATGAACGTTTCCCCTCGCTATTTGGTGTACGTGTCAGTTGGGCCTGGCTAACCCATGCGCAAATTGAGCTATTTCGGTATTGAGAACTTGGACAGTCGGTCAGAAAATGGATGGTGTTTAATAATGGCATAAACCCATAGTTTGGTGTAGCTCTAACATCATTGCTTTAAGAAAGGTGAATGTTGAAGCCACTGGGTGAGCCATTATACCTGAGAGGCCAACGAAACTCGAAACCTTCATATACCCATCTTCATCTGTGTAGTGCAATACCATGGGGTGGATGCTTATCTGTGCCTTGTCATAACACACAGACCCTATCTCATCCAAGTACTTGCATAGTCCACTTGCCAGTCCTCTGCATAGTCCACCTGACATGTGGCTTACACATCATAAGCTTAAGCTTACCTCTGGGATGTCTGATTTCCTCCTACTGTGTGAAAGCCCTGCCATAATGTGCTCTGAATTCTGGCAGTTCTCTCATCAGTGTTAGGGAGAATATGTTAATGTCCTCTATCACTGTTTGCCCTGAGGGTGGTCTTGTACTGCACGTCTTTCTTCATGTGTAGTTTATATTTGATTGGTCTTGTGCCGTCCATGTCATTAAGTTTCTCCCTTATGTTTTCGTCACTCATCGAGGTTAATTCAGATAAAGACTTTGGCAGTACGTTGGAGGTGGTCGCCTTCATGAACATTTTTGCGTGACGCTGGCACATGTGTCTCTGAGCTTGAAATTGGATGGAGAATGCAGTAAATGACATCTTAATGTCGCTGAATTCAAAGCAGAACTTCCTGTAGATGGTTTGCATAATCATTGAGAAGGTTTCTCTTCCCTTGATTTCACCATTGTTTCCAGGTAACTCATGGCTGGTTTCTGATCTCCTCAGAAATTCTGCTACCAACATCTTCCGTGATTTGGCTATTGCCTTCATCATGTCTCTCTCCTTTTTTTTGTAATGGCAGCAGTACGTCATTTTAGAGATATTTGATTTGCATATGCTCGGTCTCGTGTATATACTCGGTATCACCAGATGTACAAACGTCATAGAGAGAAACATGGCTACATTTCTAATTTATCGTTGTCACGTACCTTAAGTAATATCATGTAAATGTGTGAAAAAAGTCCACTAATATTCAAAACTCTGACCAAAATCAGTACAGTACGTCAATGTCATTCGCTCGGTATCGTCAAAAACTACCCCACGTCAAAATATGAGTCTTATATTTCACTACAGGTTTTTAATTTCTGGGAAACCAATTTAACCTACACAGGTTTTATCTAAATGGAAGTATCAACACCTGGATACGATTAGTATTTTTGTACTTTATTATTTATCCTTGCATATGCTTTGTTGAAAATTTGCATATGCTTGGTATCGGCCAAACTACCCCACCACATATACTGTTCCTGCGGCGCGCCCATGCAACAAAACGCTGACATTTTTCGAAGACTGAGGTGGTTGCCGTGACCACCATTACAATGCCGTGCTGTATGTTTTTGAATGGTTACATTACAAAAACGTTTTGTCGACATTTGTGATAACTGACCATATATATATATTTTATTTTTTTATTGATACTGTCTGCTGTTTTCACAAACTTTGGCTGGTTTCCTGGTCTTCTCATATGAATAACCAGAGAGAATGCAAATTATGTGATTATGATGAAGAGACTAAGCAGTGGCTATGATTCACTAAAACACATTTCATTCCTAATTACTGAAGTCCAAATAACTTCAGGACCACTTGGCCAATATATGTATGTTTGTGTAATTTCTTTTTTTAGCGATTTCAAAACAGACTTTATTAAGTGTCTTGGGAAACATCTCCAAGTACCTGACCAGGTGAGTATTGACAAAAACTTCACCTGAGCCAGTTTGTCCTAACTCTGACTCTACCCTACATACCCACACAAGAATTTTGTATTTGTATAACATTTGTAGACATAATTATGCTTTTGATTTATATTCAATGATGCAAGTTAGGTGTTGAACACTTCACAAGATGCTTTAATATCAGTCAGTGGTGTAAAGTCACTGTATCATGAAACCCAAGATGGCCACCACTGAATGATTTATCATTTTGGATCTCTATGATAGCAGGGAAACATTCTTGTGTATCACCAGTCTAGTTGTTTGTTATGTTTTGTTATCATAGTCCAAGGGGCAGGGTCAAGGGCAGAATGACTACACATTATGGTTGCAATAAGCCAGCATCTGATACACATTCGATGTAACATGTTTGTGGTATGAATTTGAATGTAAATGTTTATTGATCGTTCAAATGTGAATGCCCTGAACATTGAATGGTTGCATTTGAATGCGCCTTGGAATGACATTGACATTTGTTAACAAGTCTGGATGACTGCTATATATATATACTGCTCTACCCACTGCTATTGTTATCACTGTACGTGACAGCTATATATACTGCTCTACCCACTGCTATTGTTATCACTGTACATGACAGCTATATATACTGCTCTACCCACTGCTATTGTTATCACTGTACGTGACAGCTATATATACTGCTCTACCCACTGCTATTGTTATCACAGTACGTGACAGCTATATATACTGCTCTACCCACTGCTATTGTTATCACTGTACATGACAGCTATATATACTGCTCTATCCACTGCTATTGTTATCACTGTACATGACAGCTTATATATATATATATATATATACTGCTCTACCCAGTGCTATTGTTATCACTGTACGTGACAGATATATATACTGCTCTACCCACTGCTATTGTTATCACTGTACGTGACAGCTATATATACTCTCTACCCACTGCTATTGTTCATACTGTACATGACAGCTACACATACTGCTCTACCCACTGCTATTGTTATCACTGTACGTGACATATATATATATACTGCTCTACCCACTGCTATTGTTATCACTGTACGTGACAGCTATATATACTCTCTACCCACTGCTATTGTTCATACTGTACATGACAGCTACACATACTGCTCTACCCACTGCTATTGTTCATACTGTACATGACAGCTACATATACTGCTGTAACCACTGCTATTGATATCACTGTACATGACAGCTACACATACTGCTCTACCCACTGCTATTGTTATCACTGTACATGACTGCTACATATACTGCTGTAACCACTGCTATTGATATCACTGTACATGACAGCTACATATACTGCTCCACCCACTGCTATTGTTCTTACTGTACATGACAGCTACATATACTGCTCCACCCACTGCTATTGTTATCACTGTACATGACCGCTACATATATTGCTCTACCCACTGCTATTGTTATCACTGTACATGACAGCTACATATACTGCTCTACCCACTGCTATTGTTATCACTGTACATGACAACTACATATACTGCTCTACCCACTGCTATTGTCATCACTGTACATGACAGCTATATATACTGCTCTACCCACTGCTATTGTCATCACTGTACATGACAGCTATATATACTGCTCTACCCACTGCTATTGTCATCACTGTACATGACAGCTATATATACTGCTCTACCCACTGCTATTGTCATCACTGTACATGACAGCTATATATATACTGCTCTACCCACTGCTATTGTTCATACTGTACATGACAGCTACACATACTGCTCCACCCACTGCTATTGTTATCACTGTACATGACTGCTACATATACTGCTCTACCCACTGCTATTGTCACCACTGTACATGACAGCTATACATACTGCTCTACCCACTGCTATTGTCATCACTGTACATGACAGGTATATATACTGCTCTACCCACTGCTATTGTTCATACTGTACATGACAGCTACATATACTGCTCCACCCACTGCTATTGTTATCTCTGTATATGACTGCTACATATATTGCTCTACCCACTGCTATTGTTATCACTGTACATGACCGCTACATATACTGCTCTACCCACTGCTATTGTCATCACTGTACATGACAGCTATATATACTGCTCTACCCACTGCTATTGTTCATACTGTACATGACAGCTACATATACTGCTCTACCCACTGCTATTGTTCATACTGTACATGACAGCTATATATACTGCTCTACCCACTGGTATTGTTATCACTGTACATGACCGCTACATATACTGCTCTACCCACTGCTATTGTCACCTCTGTACATGACAGCTATATATACTGCTCTACCCACTGCTATTGTCATCACTGTACATGACAGGTATATATACTGCTCTACCCACTGCTATTGTTCATACTGTACATGACAGCTACATATACTGCTCCACCCACTGCTATTGTTATCACTGTACATGACTGCTACATATACTGCTCTACCCACTGCTATTGTTATCACTGTACATGACTGCTACATATACTGCTTTAACCACTGCTATTTATATCACTGTACATGACAGCTACATATACTGCTCCACCCACTGCTATTGTTCTTACTGTACATGACAGCTACATATACTGCTCCACCCACTGCTATTGTTATCACTGTAAATGACCGCTACATATATTGCTCTACCCACTGCTATTGTTATCACTGTATATGACAGCTACATATACTGCTCTACCCATTGCTATTGTTATCACTGTACATGACAACTACATATACTGCTCTACCCACTGCTATTGTCATCACTGTACATGACAGCTATATATACTGCTCTACCCACTGCTATTGTCATCACTGTACATGACAGCTTATATATATATATATATATATATATATATATACTGCTCTACCCACTGCTATTTTTCATACTGTACATGACAGCTACACATACTGCTCCACCCACTGCTATTGTTATCACTGTACATGACTGCTACATATACTGCTCTACCCACTGCTATTGTCACCACTGTACATGACAGCTATATATACTGCTCTACCCACTGCTATTGTCATCACTGTACATGACAGGTATATATACTGCTCTACCCACTGCTATTTTTCATACTGTACATGACAGCTACATATACTGCTCCACCCACTGCTATTGTTATCACTGTACATGACAACTACATATACTGCTCTACCCACTGCTATTGTTATCACTGTACATGACAGCTATATATACTGCTCTACCCACTGCTATTGTCATCACTGTACATGACAGCTATATATACTGCTCTACCCACTGCTATTGTCATCACTGTACATGACAGCTATATATATACTGCTCTACCCACTGCTATTGTTCATACTGTACATGACAGCTACACATATTGCTCCACCCACTGCTATTGTTATCACTGTACATGACTGCTACATATACTGTTCTACCCACTGCTATTGTTATCATTGTACATGACTGCTACAAAACTGCTCCACCCACTGCTATTGTTATCACTGTACATGACTGCTACATATACTGCTCTACCCACTGCTATTGTTATCACTGTACATGACAGCTACATATACTGCTCCACCCACTGCTATTGTTCTTACTGTACATGACAGCTACATATACTGCGCCACCCACTGCTGTTGTTATCACTGTACATGACCGCTACATATACTGCTCTACCCACTGCTATTGTTATCACTGTACATGACCGCTACATATACTGTTCTACCCACTGCTATTGTTATCACTGTACATGACAGCTACATATACTGCTCTACCCACTGCTATTGTCATCACTGTACATGACAGCTATATATATATACTGCTCTACCCACTGCTATTGTTCATACTGTACATGACAGCTACATATACTGCTCCACCCACTGGTATTGTTATCACTGTACATGACTGCTACATATACTGCTCTACCCACTGCTATTGTTATCACTGTACATGACTGCTACATGTACTGCTCTATCCACTGCTATTGTTATTACTGTACATGACAGCTATATATACTGCTCTACCCACTGCTATTTTTATCACTGTACCAGACAGCTATATATACTGCTCTACCCACTGCTATTGTTCATACTGTACATGACAGCTATATATACTGCTCTACCCACTGGTATTGTTATCACTGTACATGACCGCTACATATACTGCTCTACCCACTGCTATTGTCACCTCTGTACATGACAGCTATATATACTGCTCTACCCACTGCTATTGTCATCACTGTACATGACAGGTATATATACTGCTCTACCCACTGCTATTGTTCATACTGTACATGACAGCTACATATACTGCTCCACCCACTGCTATTGTTATCACTGTACATGACTGCTACATATACTGCTCTACCCACTGCTATTGTTATCACTGTACATGACTGCTACATATACTGCTTTAACCACTGCTATTTATATCACTGTACATGACAGCTACATATACTGCTCCACCCACTGCTATTGTTCTTACTGTACATGACAGCTACATATACTGCTCCACCCACTGCTATTGTTATCACTGTAAATGACCGCTACATATATTGCTCTACCCACTGCTATTGTTATCACTGTATATGACAGCTACATATACTGCTCTACCCATTGCTATTGTTATCACTGTACATGACAACTACATATACTGCTCTACCCACTGCTATTGTCATTACTGTACATGACAGCTATATATACTGCTCTACCCACTGCTATTGTCATCACTGTACATGACAGCTATATATATATATAGATATATATATATACTGCTCTACCCACTGCTATTTTTCATACTGTACATGACAGCTACACATACTGCTCCACCCACTGCTATTGTTATCACTGTACATGACTGCTACATATACTGCTCTACCCACTGCTATTGTCACCACTGTACATGACAGCTATATATACTGCTCTACCCACTGCTATTGTCATCACTGTACATGACAGGTATATATACTGCTCTACCCACTGCTATTTTTCATACTGTACATGACAGCTACATATACTGCTCCACCCACTGCTATTGTTATCACTGTACATGACAACTACATATACTGCTCTACCCACTGCTATTGTCATCACTGTACATGACAGCTATATATACTGCTCTACCCACTGCTATTGTCATCACTGTACATGACAGCTATATATACTGCTCTACCCACTGCTATTGTCATCACTGTACATGACAGCTATATATATACTGCTCTACCCACTGCTATTGTTCATACTGTACATGACAGCTACACATATTGCTCCACCCACTGCTATTGTTATCACTGTACATGACTGCTACATATACTGTTCTACCCACTGCTATTGTTATCATTGTACATGACTGCTACATATACTGCTCCACCCACTGCTATTGTTATCACTGTACATGACTGCTACATATACTGCTCTACCCACTGCTATTGTTATCACTGTACATGACAGCTACATATACTGCTCCACCCACTGCTATTGTTCTTACTGTACATGACAGCTACATATACTGCGCCACCCACTGCTGTTGTTATCACTGTACATGACCGCTACATATACTGCTCTACCCACTGCTATTGTTATCACTGTACATGACCGCTACATATACTGTTCTACCCACTGCTATTGTTATCACTGTACATGACAGCTACATATACTGCTCTACCCACTGCTATTGTCATCACTGTACATGACAGCTATATATATATACTGCTCTACCCACTGCTATTGTTCATACTGTACATGACAGCTACATATACTGCTCCACCCACTGGTATTGTTATCACTGTACATGACTGCTACATATACTGCTCTACCCACTGCTATTGTTATCACTGTACATGACTGCTACATGTACTGCTCTATCCACTGCTATTGTTATTACTGTACATGACAGCTATATATACTGCTCTACCCACTGCTATTTTTATTACTGTACATGACTGCTACATATACGTATACTGCTCTACCCACTGCTATTGTTATCACTGTACATGACAGCTACATATACTGCTCTACCCATTGCTATTGTTATTGCTGTACACGACTGCTACATATACTACTCTACCCACTACTATTGTTATCACTGTACATGACCGCTACATATACTGCTCTACCCACTGCTATTGTTATCACTGTACATGACTGCTACATATACTGCTCTACCCACTGCTATTGTTATCACTGTACATGACTGCTACATATACTGCTCTACCCACTGCTATTGTTATCACTGTACATGACAGCTACATATACTGCTCTACCCACTGCTATTGTTATCACTGTACATGACAGCTATATATACTGCACTACCCACTGCTATTGTTATCACTGTACATGACAGCTATATATACTGCTCTACCCACTGCTATTGTTATCACTGTACATGACAGCTATATATATTGCTCTACCCACTGCTATTGTTATCACTGTCCATGACAGCTATATATACTGCTCTACCCACTGCTATTGTTATCACTGTACATGACAGCTATATATACTGCTCTACCCACTGCTATTGTTATCACTGTACATGACAGCTATATATACTGCTCTACCCACTGCTATTGTTAATACTGTACATGACAGCTAAATATACTGCTCTACCCACTGCTATTGTTATCACTGTACATGACAGCTATATATACTGCTCTACCCACTGCTATTGTTATCACTGTACATGACTGCTACATATACTGCTCTACCCACTGCTATTGTTATCACTGTACATGACCGCTACATATACTGCTCTACCCACTGCTATTGTTATCACTGTACATGAACCGCTACATATACTGCTCTACCCATTGCTATTGTTATCACTGTACATGACCGCTATATATACTGCTCTACCCACTGCTATTGTTATCACTGTACATGACCGCTATATGTACTGCTCTACCCACTGCTATTGTTATCACTGTACATGACTGCTACATGTACTGCTCTACCCACTGCTATTGTTATTACTGTACATGACTGCTACATGTACTGCTCTACCCACTGCTATTGTTATTACTGTACATGACAGCTATATATACTGCTCTACCCACTGCTATTGTTATTACTGTACATGACTGCTACATATACTGCTCTACCCACTGCTATTGTTATTACTGTACATGACAGCTACATATACTGCTCTACCCACTGCTATTGTTATCACTGTACATGACAGCTATATATACTGCACTACCCACTGCTATTGTTATCACTGTACATGACAGCTATATATACTGCTCTACCCACTGCTATTGTTATCACTGTACATGACAGCTATATATACTGCTCTACCCACTGCTATTGTTATCACTGTACACGACAGCTATATATACTGTTCTACCCACTGCTATTGTTATCACTGTACACGGCAGCTATATATACTGCTCTACCCACTGCTATTGTTATCACTGTACATGACAGCTATATATACTGCTCTACCCACTGCTATTGTTAATACTGTACATGACAGCTAAATATACTGCTCTACCCACTGCTATTGTTATCACTGTACATGACAGCTACATATACTGCTCTAGCCACTGCTATTGTTATTACTATACATGACAGCTACATATAGTGCTCTACCCACTGCTATTGTTATCACTGTACATGACAGCTACATATACTGCTCTAGCCACTGCTATTGTTATTACTATACATGACAGCTACATATAGTGCTCTACCCACTGCTATTGTTATTACTGTATATGACAGCTACATATACTGCTCTACCCACTGCTATTGTTATCACTGTACATGACAGCTACATATACTGCTCTACCCACTGCTGTTGTTAACACTGTACATGACAGCTACATATAGTGCTCTACCCACTGCTATTGTTATTACTGTACATGACAGCTATATATACTGCTCTACCCACTGCTATTGTTATTACTGTATATGACAGCTACATATACTGCTCTACCCACTGCTATTGTTATCACTGTACATGACAGCTACATATACTGCTCTACCCACTGCTGTTGTTAACACTGTACATGACAGCTACATATACTGCTCTACCCACTGCTGTTGTTAACACTGTACATGACAGCTATATATACTGCACTACCCACTGCTATTGGTATCCCTGTACATGACAGCTATATATACTTCTCTACCCACTGCTATTGTTATTACTGTACATGCTTGTGTACACTGTACTTACATATATAAATGATGTACACTGCTGAGTTAACCACTGTTCACACTGCCATTTTCACTCTTGTGCTCATCATGACAAGGCTGTGTTCACTCACTTCACTGCTCTGTTCACTACAATGTTCACTGCTGTGTTCATGTCGTTTCTCTGTCTCACAGGTGTTACAGTCAGCCCAGGCTCTGCAGCAGGGAATGGGCATTGGTCGACCCGACCCATTTGCTGAGGTCATTCTACAGACAGACGTCATCAAGGAGCATGGTGCTGGCGTCCTGCTCTATGATCTTGTCACCCTCTCCATACAACAAGGTACAGATGTCTATAGTTCACCCTGAACTTTTTGTCAAAACTTCTGTTGATTAATTTAATGGAAAGTTGGCATGCCTAATTTTAGTGTGAATCAGTAATGTGTCACAGTTGACCCAAATAAAAAGTGGTTGAAATATTTTAACACGTTATAACATTTAAAAATCCAGTTATTAACCAGTTATATGCATTGGTACTCTCATTTACACTCACTTCTGTCACCCACTGGGTTCAAACAGTTGTGGCTTCAACTATCCTTCCCCATGCCTCTCGGTCTACCATTTCTGACTACTGGATGTATCTAGATGTTACTGTGATTGCTGGTCTTCCTCTCTTGGCCATTCCGGTTGTCACAAGATTGTCCTAGATAGCCTTTTCATCTTTCTGTCGATGGCAATATCTGGCAAATCTCAGTTGCCTCTTTCTAATTGTTTTGGTGACTACTCATGTAGATCTCTGTTGGTTAGATGTTGTTGCCAGTGAACATTAAACACAACTCGAAACATTCTTGTGTAGCACCCGTCTAGTTGTTTGTTATGGTTTTTTACCATAGTTCAAGTTTTGCACCCACACAGCACAGATTCTATGCTGTGATAAACAGTCGCTGTTTGATTTTGCATAAGAATGTAGACTTCCAACTACAGTATATACACTGATGATATTGACATTCAGTCAATATTTTTTACTTCTACTAGATTTAGAAGAACTGAAATTGAATGTATATATCTATAGCCAGAGTAGTTCACGGAGTAGTGTTTTAGAAACATTATAAACTATTTATTTTCTATTATTTGTGTGTATGTACGATCAAGAAATATATCACAACCATTTTATTTCTTATTTAAACAAGTAAAATTGTACTTTTATTATTACATAACTGTTAACAACTATGCAGTGCAGAGGAAATGGGTTTGAAAGCTGTGCTGCTCCACTGAACCTGTTTGCTCATTCTATATTGCTTGAGTTCACTCATCTCTGTGAATGTGTGCCAGTATGATAGATATTGGTGTATGTATCGTCATCTTGCAGAAAATATAATATGGCTGAATGCTTCCTCTAGATGTCAAGGTGGTGTTTTATTGAACAGGAAGTCAAATGTAAAGTGCTTAAGCTGTCCTAAAGACAGGACACTATGCTATGTAAGAATGTGTAAGAACTTTAAGATGAAGAAATGTGCAGACAAAAATATGTAATATAGTCTCAGTTTTATTTCTCAAAATAACTAAGGTCTAACTAAATATTTGACAATTAATTTACTGGTAAGCTTAAGTAAATGTGCTGACAGTTTCCTGATTATTTATGTGTTGTTCAATGGCCCATCACTGAAGGACTGGTAAGAGGTAAGACACAATGCATGACTAGGTAACACTAGATTACTCTTTTGTTTGAATGAATAATTTCTTTCACAGTGTATCAGGCACTTATTTCTATTGATTCTAGCACAAGTTGTCATATTTTGCCTACGAGAAATTTTCAGTTTATCAAACATCATACATTTGTTTAGAAATGCATCACATACTCAGTTCACTTTTCTCTTTCATTGTTGATTTTCTACAGTCTGCATCCCTTGCAATTTGTAGTAGATTAGTAAATTTAGAAATTCGCATTGTGCACCTTTAGACTGTGAATGGAGTCAGTAGCTCAGTGGCTAGTGTTGCATTTTCAGTCAAGAGAACCTTGTTTCAGATTCTGTGTGTCAAACCTTCATCAAGGTCACCCACTCTACGTTGCTCCAGCTCACTCGGCTGTTTGAATGCATACCTTGCTCTAGACAGTGGTGGTTATTTTTATATGAACAGTCTTCACACACCAATTGTAGCATGACCGAATGCTTCCCACAGAAGTTAAAATGGTATTGAATTAACAGGTCTGCCAGGGAGTAAAGTATAACACACTTTGAGCATTCATAAGGACAGGATACTGTTCTGTACAAGAACTTAGCTTTGCTGTTTTATATATTTTTTATTTAGTTACTTATTAATAAAATACTCATATGTTCCATAATTTGTTGTAAAAACAACTGCTGCATTAACCATTCCCTCATAAATGCTACATTTTATAAAGAAAGGTCAAATTTTACATGTATGTAAGCCAACATTGATGGATGGTAAACATATATATGATGTTGTTGTGACTTGTGGAGTGATATGACTTGCAGGCTGCTATGACTCGCGTGTGCGTGTCCTGCTGCGAGCTGTCAGTGCATGTGTTGGCGTGCCATGGGATGTTGTGGAGACACTTGAGGACAACGCAGTGCACAGCTTCAAGGAGGAAGAACACCATCTGACAGAGTGAGTAACACTGATGACACATCAGTTGACACTGATGGCACATCAGTTGACACTAATGACACATCAGTTGACACTGATGACACATCAGTTAACACTGATGACACATCAGCCGACACTGGTGACACACCAGTTGACACTGATGACACATCAGCCAACACTGGTGACACATCAGCTGACACTGATGACAGATCAGCTGACACTGGTGACATGTAAGCTGGTGACCTGTCAATTGGGCATGGGTACGAGATTGTTGTAAATGGCAGTATTACAATACCCATTTTGAGTGTTACGATGTGTTTGCAGTTATACTACAATGGTACAATTAACTGCAGTACTTTTAAAGTACTTTGCCCTGATAAGTACTTATACTGTGCCCTAATAAGTACATTTACTGTCCCTTTGTAAGTACGTATACCGTGCCCTGATAAGTATGTGTACTCAGTGTACTGATAAGTACATATACTGTCCCTTGCTAAGTACATATACTGTCCCTTGTCCTTGGTAAGTATGTATACTGTGCCTTGGTAAGTACGTATACTGTGCCTTGGTAAGTATGTATACTGTGCCTTGGTAAGTACGTATACTGTGCCTTGGTAAGCACGTACACTGTGCCTTGGTAAGTACATATACTGTGCCTTGGTAAGTACGTATACTGTGCCTTGGTTAGTACATATACTGTCCCTTGGTTAGTACATATACTGTCCCTTGGTAAGTACATATACTGTCCCTTGGTTAGTACGTATACTGTGCCTTGGTAAATACATATACTGTGCCTTGGTTAGTACATATACTGTGCCTTGGTAAGTACATATACTGTCCCTTGGTAAGTACATATACTGTCCCTTGGTTAGTACATATACTGTCCCTTGGTAAGTACATATACTGTCCCTTGGTTAGTACATATACTGTGCCTTGGTAAGTACATATACTGTGCCTTGGTAAGTACATATACTGTGCCTTGGTAAGTACATATACTGTCCCTTGGTAAGTACATATACTGTCCCTTGGTTAGTACATATACTGTCCCTTGGTTAGTACATATACTGTCCCTTGGTAAGTACATATACTGTCCCTTGGTTAGTACATATACTGTCCCTTGGTAAGTACATATACTGTCCCTTGATAAGTACATATACTGTCCCTTGGTTAGTACATATACTGTCCCTTGGTTAGTGCATATACTGTCCCTTGGTTAGTACATATACTGTCCCTTGGTAAGTACATATACTGTGCCTTGGTTAGTACATATACTGTCCCTTGGTTAGTACATATACTGTGCCTTGGTTAGTACATATACTGTCCCTTGGTTAGTACATATCCCTTGGTTAGTACATATACTGTCCCTTGGTAAGTACATATACTGTCCCTTGGTAAGTACATATACTGTGCCTTGGTTAGTACATATACTGTGCCTTGGTTAGTACATATACTGTGCCTTGGTAAGTACATATACTGTGCCTTGGTTAGTACATATACTGTCCCTTGGTTAGTACATATACTGTCCCTTGGTTAGTACATATACTGTCCCTTGGTTAGTACATATACTCTCCCGTGGTTAGTACATATACTGTCCCTTGGTTAGTACATATACTGTCCCTTGGTAAGTACATATACTGTCCCTTGGTTAGTACATATACTGTCCCTTGGTAAGTACATATACTGTCCCTTGGTTAGTACATATACTGTCCCTTGGTAAGTACATATACTGTCCCTTGGTTAGTACATATACTGTCCCTTGGTTAGTACATATACTGTGCCTTGGTTAGTACATATACTGTCCCTTGGTTAGTACATATACTGTGCCTTGGTTAGTACATATACTGTCCCTTGGTAAGTACATATACTGTCCCTTGGTTAGTACATATACTGTCCCTTGGTTAGTACATATACTGTGCCTTGGTTAGTACATATACTGTCCCTTGGTTAGTACATATACTCTCCCTTGGTTAGTACATATACTGTCCCTTGGTTAGTACATATACTGTCCCTTGGTTAGTACATATACTGTCCCTTGGTTAGTACATATACTGTCCCTTGGTAAGTACATATACTGTCCCTTGGTAAGTACATATACTGTGCCTTGGTTAGTACATATACTGTGCCTTGGTTAGTACATATACTGTGCCTTGGTTAGTACATATACTGTGCCTTGGTTAGTACATATACTGTCCCTTGGTTAGTACATATACTGTCCCTTGGTTAGTACATATACTGTCCCTTGGTTAGTACATATACTCTCCCGTGGTTAGTACATATACTGTCCCTTGGTTAGTACATATACTGTCCCTTGGTAAGTACATATACTGTCCCTTGGTTAGTACATATACTGTCCCTTGGTAAGTACATATACTGTCCCTTGGTAAGTACATATACTGTCCCTTGGTAAGTACATATACTGTCCCTTGGTTAGTACATATACTGTCCCTTGGTTAGTACATATACTGTGCCTTGGTTAGTACATATACCCTTGGTAAGTACATATACTGTCCCTTGGTTAGTACATATACTGTCCCTTGGTTAGTACATATACTGTCCCTTGGTTAGTACATATACTGTCCCTTGGTTAGTGCATATACTGTCCCTTGGTTAGTACATATACTGTCCCTTGGTAAGTACATATACTGTGCCTTGGTTAGTACATATACTGTCCCTTGGTTAGTACATATACTGTGCCTTGGTTAGTACATATACTGTCCCTTGGTTAGTACATATACTGTGCCTTGGTTAGTACATATACTGTCCCTTGGTTAGTACATATACTGTCCCTTGGTAAGTACATATACTGTCCCTTGGTTAGTACATATACTGTGCCTTGGTTAGTACATATACTGTCCCTTGGTTAGTACATATACTGTCCCTTGGTAAGTACATATACTGTCCCTTGGTTAGTACATATACTGTCCCTTGGTTAGTACATATACTGTCCCTTGGTAAGTACATATACTGTCCCTTGGTAAGTACATATACTGTCCCTTGGTTAGTACATATTCTGTGCCTTGGTTAGTACATATACTGTCCCTTGGTAAGTACATATACTGTGCCTTGGTAAGTACATATACTGTCCCTTGGTTAGTACATATACTGTCCCTTGATTAGTACATATACTGTCCCTTGGTAAGTACATATACTGTCCCTTGGTAAGTACATATACTGTGCCTTGGTTAGTACATATACTGTCCCTTGGTAAGTACATATACTGTCCCTTGGTTAGTACATATACTGTACCTTGGATATACTGTCCCTTGGTTAGTACATATACTGTGCCTTGGTTAGTACATATACTGTCCCTTGGTAAGTACATATACTGTCCCTTGGTTAGTACATATACTGTACCTTGGTAAGTACATATACTGTCCCTTGGTAAGTACATATACTGTGCCTTGGTTAGTACATATACTGTCACTTGGTTAGTACATATACTGTCCCTTGGTTAGTACATATACTGTCCCTTGGTTAGTACATATACTGTCCCTTGGTAAGTACATATACTGTCCCTTGATAAGTACATATACTGTCCCTTGGTTAGTACATATACTGTCCCTTGGTTAGTGCATATACTGTCCCTTGGTTAGTACATATACTGTCCCTTGGTAAGTACATATACTGTGCCTTGGTTAGTACATATACTGTCCCTTGGTTAGTACATATACTGTCACTTGGTTAGTACATATACTGTCCCTTGGTTAGTACATATACTGTCCCTTGGTTAGTACATATACTGTCCCTTGGTAAGTGCCTTGGTTAGTACATATACTGTGCCTTGGTTAGTACATATACTGTGCCTTGGTTAGTACATATACTGTGCCTTGGTTAGTACATATACTGTGCCTTGGTTAGTACATATACTGTCCCTTGGTTAGTACATATACTGTCCCTTGGTTAGTACATATACTGTCCCTTGGTTAGTACATATACTCTCCCGTGGTTAGTACATATACTGTCACTTGGTTAGTACATATACTGTCCCTTGGTTAGTACATATACTGTCCCTTGGTTAGTACATATACTGTCCCTTGGTTAGTACATATACTGTCCCTTGGTAAGTACATATACTGTCCCTTGATAAGTACATATACTGTCCCTTGGTTAGTACATATACTGTCCCTTGGTTAGTGCATATACTGTCCCTTGGTTAGTACATATACTGTCCCTTGGTAAGTACATATACTGTGCCTTGGTTAGTACATATACTGTCCCTTGGTTAGTACATATACTGTGCCTTGGTTAGTACATATACTGTCCCTTGGTTAGTACATATACTGTCCCTTGGTTAGTACATATACTGTCCCTTGGTTAGTACATATACTGTCCCTTGGTAAGTACATATACTGTCCCTTGGTTAGTACATATACTGTGCTTTGGTTAGTACATATACTGTCCCTTGGTAAGTACATATACCGTGCCTTGGTTAGTACATATACTGTCCCTTGGTTAGTACATATACCGTGCCTTGGTTAGTACATATACTGTCCCTTGGTTAGTACATATACTGTCCCTTGGTAAGTACATATACTGTCCCTTGGTTAGTACATATACTGTACCTTGGTAAGTACATATACTGTCCCTTGGTTAGTACATATACTGTCCCTTGGTAAGTACATATACTGTCCCTTGGTTAGTACATATACTGTGCCTTGGTTAGTACATATACTGTCACTAGGTTAGTACATATACTGTCCCTTGATTAGTGCATATACTGTCCCTTGGTTAGTACATATACTGTCCCTTGGTAAGTACATATACTGTCCCTTGGTTAGTGCATATACTGTCCCTTGGTTAGTACATATACTGTCCCTTGGTAAGTACATATACTGTCCCTTGGTTAGTACATATACTGTCCCTTGGTAAGTACATATACTGTGCCTTGGTTAGTACATATACTGTCCCTTGGTTAGTACATATACTGTGCCTTGGTTAGTACATATACTGTCCCTTGGTAAGTACATATACTGTCCCTTGGTTAGTACATATACTGTCCCTTGGTAAGTACATATACTGTCCCTTGGTTAGTACATATACTGTCCCTTGGTTAGTACATATACTGTCCCTTGGTAAGTACATATACTGTCCCTTGGTAAGTACATATACTGTCCCTTGGTTAGTACATATTCTGTGCCTTGGTTAGTACATATACTGTCCCTTGGTTAGTACATATACTGTGCCTTGGTTAGTACATATACTGTCCCTTGGTTAGTACATATACTGTGCCTTGGTTAGTACATATACTGTCCCTTGGTTAGTACATATACTGTGCCTTGGTTAGTACATATACTGTCCCTTGGTTAGTACATATACTGTGCCTTGGTTAGTACATATACTGTCCCTTGGTAAGTACATATACTGTCCCTTGGTTAGTACATATACTGTGCCTTGGTAAGTACATATACTGTGCCTTGGTTAGTACATATACTGTCCCTTGGTTAGTACATATACTGTGCCTTGGTTAGTACATATACTGTCCCTTGGTTAGTACATATACTGTCCCTTGGTAAGTACATATACTGTCCCTTGGTAAGTACATATACTGTCCCTTGGTTAGTACATATACTGTCCCTTGGTTAGTACATATACTGTGCCTTGGTTAGTACATATACTGTCCCTTGGTTAGTACATATACTGTGCCTTGGTTAGTACATATACTGTCCCTTGGTTAGTACATATACTCTCCCTTGGTTAGTACATATACTGTCCCTTGGTTAGTACATATACTGTCCCTTGGTAAGTACATATACTGTCCCTTGGTTAGTACATATACTGTCCCTTGGTAAGTACATATACTGTCCCTTGGTAAGTACATATACTGTCCCTTGGTTAGTACATATACTGTCCCTTGGTTAGTACATATACTGTGCCTTGGTTAGTACATATACTGTCCCTTGGTTAGTACATATACTGTGCCTTGGTTAGTACATATACTGTGCCCTGATAAGTACATATACTGTGCCCTGATAAGTACATATACTGTGCCTTGGTAAGTACGTGTACTGTGCCCTGATAAGTACATATACTGTGCCCTGATAAGTACATGTACTGTGCCCTGATAAGTACATATACTGTGCCCTGATAAGTACATATACTGTGCCCTGATAAGTACATGTACTGTGCCCTGATAAGTACATGTACTGTGCCCTGATAAGTACATATACTGTGCCCTGATAAGTACATATACTGTGCCCTGATAAGTACATATACTGTGCCCTGATAAGTACATGTACTGTGCCCTGATAAGTACATGTACTGTGCCCTGATAAGTACATATACTGTGCCCTGATAAGTACATGTACTGTGCCCTGATAAGTACATGTACTGTGCCCTGATAAGTACATGTACTGTGCCCTGATAAGTACATATACTGTGCCCTGATAAGTATATATATATATATATATATATATATATATATATATATATACTGTGCCCTGATAAGTATATTTACTTGGTAAACATGTTGTTATCCTCCTCCAGACAATGTGTTGCAGTTATCCCATATTTTAATAGTTAATATCACAATTAAGAACTAAGATGAAAACTTCAAGTGGCAAATGCTGTCCCAGCCCAGGGTGCCATAATGACTAAATTTTGGCCACTTGGAAAGTGTAGTAAAATATAAATTTTTGGTCATTTATGTTTCCATACAGTGGAGCATTTAATTTTGTTAATGTCAATATACATGCAACCCTTTTCAGTGTGTAAGTAGACCTATGACCATCAGCAGCAATGTAACAGTTCATGTTTAAGTTCAAATATTGTAGTTTGCAGGCTTTGTTGTTTGTTGGATTGCATGAGTTAGAGATTTTAGAGACTCATTGTATCATCTACAGTAACATATGTCTCTTGGTAAGAGGTCGTGTGAATTCTTAGCTTTAAAAGGTGACAAATGCAGGTGATGACCAATATTAACAACCCATTCAACATGCATGTATGCTACCATGTTGTATTGTCTTTGGTTTGTAACAAGCAAACATACATCTATCAGTTAGAAGATACCTGTAGGCATGACATGATGCTTTCGGACACAGTCATCTCTTAATTACAAGATTCACAAAGGTATTAGCTTGTGACTGGTAAAATATCAGTGCGAAAGATGGTATTATAAAGTACACAATAATGTATATTATTTGGACTTAATTGTTTAAGTTATTTGATTTGTTGAAAAATTGCAGGCTCTGACATTATTTGCAGGTTTCTAAATATGAGTACAGTAGTTCTCCAGTTTTCCATAAAATAGAAGCTTGGTTTGTAGAGATAAAATTTATATATGAGAGTTGTGTGTGCTGTCTGTGACAGAGTTGTGTGTGCTGTCTGTGTCAGAGTCATGTGTGCTGTCTGTGTCAGAGTTGTGTGTGCAATCTGTGCCAGAGTTGTGTGTGTTGTCTGTGTCAGTTGTGTGAGTTGTCGGTGCCAGAGTTGTGTGTGTGTGTTGTCTGTGTCAGAGTTGTGTGTGTGTCAGAGTTGTGTGTACTGTCTGTGCAAGAGTTGTGTGTGTGTGTTGTCTGTGACAGAGTTGTGTGTGTGTGTTATCTGTGTCAGAGTTGTTTGTGCTGTCTGTGTCGGAGTTATGTGTGTCAGAGTTGTGTGTGCTGTCTGTGTCGGAGTTGTGTGTGTCAGAGTTGTGTGTGTTGTTTGTGCCAGAGTTGTGTGCTGTCTGCGTCAGAGTTGTGTGCTGTCTGCGTCAGAGTTGTGTGTTGTCTGCATCAGAGTTGTGTGCTGTCTGCATCAGAGTTGTGTGCTGTATGTGTCAGAGTTGTGTGTTGTCTGCGTCAGAGTTGTGTACTGTCTGCGTCAGAGTTGTGTGCTGTCTGCGTCAGAGTTGTGTGCTGTCTGCGTCAGAGTTGTTTGTTGTCTGCGTCAGAGTTGTGTGCTGTCTGCATCAGAGTTGTGTGCTGTCTGCGTCAGAGTTGTGTGTTGTCTGTGTTAGAGTTGTGTGCTGTCTGTGTTAGAGTTGTGTGCTGTCTGCATCAGAGTTGTGTGCTGTCTGCATCAGAGTTGTGTGCTGTCTGTGTTAGAGTTGTGTGCTGTCTGTGTTAGAGTTGTGTGCTGTCTGTGTTAGAGTTGTTTGCTGTCTGTGTTAGAGTTGTGTGCTGTCTGTGTCAGAGTTGTGTGCTGTCTGCGTCACAGTTGTGTGCTGTCTGCGTCACAGTTGTGTGCTGTCTGCGTCACAGTTGTGTGCTGTCTGTGTTAGAGTTGTGTGCTGTCTGCATCAGAGTTGTGTGCTGTCTGCGTCAGAGTTGTGTGCTGTCTGTGTTAGAGTTGTGTGTTGTCTGTGTTAGAGTTGTGTGCTGTCTGTGTTAGAGTTGTGTGCTGTCTGCATCACAGTTGTGTGCTGTCTGCGTCAGAGTTGTGTGCTGTGTGCGTCAGAGTTGTGTGCTGTCTGCGTCAGAGTTGTGTGCTGTCTGTGTTAGAGTTGTGTGTTGTCTGTGTTAGAGTTGTGTGCTGTCTGTGTTAGAGTTGTGTGCTGTCTGTGTTAGAGTTGTGTGCTGTCTGCGTCACAGTTGTGTGCTGTCTGCGTCAGAGTTGTGTGCTGTGTGCGTCAGAGTTGTGTGCTGTCTGAGTTAGAGTTGTGTGCTGTCTGCATCAGAGTTGTGTGCTGTCTGTGTTAGAGTTGTGTGCTGTCTGTGTTGGAGTTGTGTGCTGTCTGTGTTGGAGTTGTGTGCTGTCTGTGTCACAGTTGTGTGCTGTCTGTGTCACAGTTGTGTGCTGTCTGTGTCAGGGAGGAGATAATGGAGCAGCGACAGAAGGAGAGGAACAAGAAGAGGAAGCGTTATGTCATGATTGGTCTCGCTACTGTCGGGGGAGGAGCTCTACTTGGTAAACATCTTGTTCTCCGCCTTGTTCCCTCATGTACAGGGGTAAGGGTTTGTTCCCTCGTGTACAGTGGTAAGGGTTTGTTCCCTCATGTACAGGGATAAGGGTTTGTTCCCTTATGTACAGGGGTAAGGGTTTGTTCCCTGCTGTACAGGGGAAGGGTTTGTTCCCTGCTGTACAGGGGTAAGGGTTTGTTCTCTACTGTACAGGGGTAAGGGTTTGTTCTCTACTGTACAGGGGAAGGGTTTGTTCCCTGCTGTACAGGGGTAAGGGTTTGTTCTCTACTGTACAGGGGTAAGGGTTTGTTCTCTACTGTACAGGGGAAGGGTTTGTTCCCTGCTGTACAGGGGTAAGGGTTTGTTCTCTACTGTACAGGGGTAAGGGTTTGTTCTCTACTGTACAGGGGAAGGGTTTGTTCCCTGCTGTACAGGGGTAAGGGTTTGTTCCCTGCTGTACAGGGGTAAGGGTTTGTTCTCTACTGTACAGGGGTAAGGGTTTGTTCTCTACTGTACAGGGGTAAGGGTTTGTTCTCTACTGTACAGGGGTAAGGGTTTGTTCTCTACTGTACAGGGGTAAGGGTTTGTTCCCTGCTGTACAGGGGAAGGGTTTGTTCTCTACTGTACAGGGGTAAGGGTTTGTTCTCTACTGTACAGGGGTAAGGGTTTGTTCCCTGCTGTACAGGGGTAAGGGTTTGTTCTCTACTGTACAGGGGTAAGGGTTTGTTCTCTACTGTACAGGGGTAAGGGTTTGTTCTCTACTGTACAGGGGAAGGGTTTGTTCCCTGCTGTACAGGGGTAAGGGTTTGTTCCCTGCTGTACAGGGGTAAGGGTTTGTTCTCTACTGTACAGGGGAAGGGTTTGTTCCCTGCTGTACAGGGGTAAGGGTTTGTTCCCTGCTGTACAGGGGAAGGTTTGTTCTCTACTGTACAGGGGTAAGGGTTTGTTCTTTACTGGACAGGGATAAGGGTTTGTTCCCTGCTGTACAGGGGTAAGGGTTTGTTCTCTACTGTACAGGGGTAAGGGTTTGTTCTCTACTGTACAGGGGTAAGGGTTTGTTCTCTACTGTACAGGGGTAAGGGTTTGTTCTTTACTGGACAGGGGTAAGGGTTTGTTCCCTGCTGTACAGGGGTAAGGGTTTGTTCTCTACTGTACAGGGGTAAGGGTTTGTTCTCTACTGTACAGGGGTAAGGGTTTGTTCCCTGCTGTACAGGGGTAAGGGTTTGTTCTCTACTGTACAGGGGTAAGGGTTTGTTCTCTACTGGACAGGGGAAGGGTTTGTTCCCTGCTGTACAGGGGTAAGGGTTTGTTCTCTACTGGACAGGAGAAGGGTTTGTTCCCTGCTGTACAGGGGTAAGGGTTTGTTCTCTACTGTACAGGGGTAAGGGTTTGTTCTCTACTGTACAGGGGTAAGGGTTTGTTCTCTGTACAGGGGTAAGGTTTGTTCTCTACTGACAGGGGTAAGGGTTTGTTCCCTGCTGTACAGGGGTAAGGGTTTGTTCTCTACTGTACAGGGGTAAGGGTTTGTTCTCTACTGTACAGGGGTAAGGGTTTGTTCTCTACTGTACAGGGGTAAGGGTTTGTTCTTTACTGGACAGGGGTAAGGGTTTGTTCCCTGCTGTACAGGGGTAAGGTTTTGTTCTCTACTGTACAGGGGTAAGGGTTTGTTCTCTACTGTACAGGGGTAAGGGTTTGTTCTCTACTGTACTGGGGTAAGGGTTTGTTCTCTACTGTACAGGGGTAAGGGTTTGTTCTCTACTGGACAGGAGAAGGGTTTGTTCCCTGCTGTACAGGGGTAAGGGTTTGTTCTCTACTGTACAGGGGTAAGGGTTTGTTCTCTACTGTACAGGGGTAAGGGTTTGTTCTCTACTGTACAGGGGTAAGGGTTTGTTCCCTGCTGTACAGGGGTAAGGGTTTGTTCTCTACTGTACAGGGGTAAGGGTTTGTTCTCTACTGGACAGGGGAAGGGTTTGTTCCCTGCTGTACAGGGGTAAGGGTTTGTTCTCTACTGTACAGGGATAAGGGTTTGTTCTCTACTGTACAGGGGTAAGGGTTTGTTCTCTACTGTACAGGGGTAAGGGTTTGTTCTTTACTGGACAGGGGTAAGGGTTTGTTCCCTGCTGTACAGGGGTAAGGGTTTGTTCTCTACTGTACAGGGGTAAGGGTTTGTTCTTTACTGGACAGGAGTAAGGGTTTGTTCCCTGCTGTACAGGGGAAGGGTTTGTTCCCTGATGTACAGGGGTAAGGGTTTGTTCCCTGCTGTACAGTGGTAAGGGTTTGTTCTCTACTGTACAGGAGTAAGGGTTTGGTCGGTCGGTCGGTCGGTCGGTCGGTCGGTCGGTCGGTCGGTCGGTCGGTCGGTCGGTCGGTCGGTCGGTCGGTCGGTCGGTCGGTCGGTCGGTCGGTCGGTCGGTCGGTCGGTCGGTCGGTCGGTCGGTCGGTCGGTCGGTCGTCGTCGATCGAATCGATCGCGTCGTCAGTCGGTCGGTCCTGGTCGGTCGTCATCGATCGTCGTCGTCGGTCGGTCGTCATCGATCATCGTCGTCGGTCGGTCGTCGATCGATCGATCGATCGGTCGATCAGTCGTCGGTCGATCGTCGGTCGGTCGGTCGGTCGGTCGGTCGGTCGGTCGGTCGATGATCGAGTCGGTCTCATCGATCGATCGATCGGATCGTGTCGTCGGATCGAGTAGTCGGATCGGTCGGTCGGTCGGTCGGACGTCATGTCGTCGGATCGGTCGTGATCGGTCGGTCGGTCGGTCGGTCGATCGATCGGTCGTCAGTCGGTCGGATCGGTCGTCGATCGGTCATCGATCGGTATCGGATCGGTCGGTCGGTCGGTCGGTCGGTCGGTCGGTCGGTCGGTCGGTCGGTCGGTCGGTCGGTCGGTCGGTCGGTCGGTCGGTCGGTCGGTCGGTCGGTCGGTCGGTCGGTCGGTCGGTCGGTCGGTCGGTCGGTCGGTCGGTCGGTCGGTCGGTCGGTCGGTCGGTCTCGGTCGATCGGTCGGTCGGTCGGTCGGTCGGTCGGTCGGTCGGTCGGTCGGTCGGTCGGTCGGTCGGTCGGTCGGTCGGTCGGTCGACTACATGTATGATTATGTGTTTCCTCATGCTGAACATGTCTGTTTGAAGATATCTTCTGTCACCATTTTTCCTAATGGGTGTCACCCTGGAGTGTATGAGTCGTCACCACTTGTTGCAGTATTTCACATCTTCCTCCTTCAGCCCCCTCAACTCCAGGTCTTTCTTTACAATTTATATCTTTATGTTGGTCTTTCTCTTTTTTCTTCCCAGAGACTGGCAGTTCTGCAGCTTTTCTCAGATAGTTGTCTTTTTCTTGTCTTGACGTGACACATACTTTTACCTAACCAGTGAAGCCTAGCATGTTGTAAATTTTGCCTCTATTCCCACAAGTTCAGCTCCTGCTAACTGCTGCCCTACCTCATTTATTTTATCTTCCCTCAGTGTGAAGTATCTAATCATCCTCACCCCAGATCACATCAAGAGGACATTTTTTTCCTTTTCAGGGGTCATAACTTCAGTGTCATGAAGACATGACCCTGTTAATTAAAAGTGTTACTGTGGAGGATTTGGTTTTCACCAGTTATTCTAGTTAGTGCGAGTCTTGTCTTACTGATGATATACACTGTATGTGTTCATACGTAGACATTTTGACAGAAAACAAAGACATTGGTTTAAATTGCTTGCAATGATAACATTATTAGTACATAATATTTTATTCTGATAAACACATCCAGTGAACTGGATCTGTTTCTGACATTGGGTGACCACAGAGTGGTGTATCTACTGGTTGTGTTGTAGGTTTGACCGGGGGTCTGGCTGCACCATTCCTGGCAGCGGGGGCTGGGGCGGTCATTGGCAGCACAGGGGCAACGGCCCTTGGGTCAGCTGCGGGTGTGGCCATTGTCAGCTCTCTCTTCAGTGCGGCTGGTGCACTGGGCTGGGAGGTAGGAAGTGGGGCTGGGAGGTAGGAAGTGGGGCTGGGAGGTAGGAAGTGGGGCTGGGAGGTAGGAAGTGGGGCTGGGAGGTAGGAAGTGGGGTTGGGAGGTAGGAAGTGGGGTTGGGAGGTAGGAAGTGGGGCTGGGAGGTAGGAAGTGGGGCTGGGAGGTAGGAAGTGGGGCTGGGAGGTAGGAAGTGGGGCTGGGAGGTAGGAAGTGGGGCTGGGAGGTAGGAAGTGGGGCTGGGAGGTAGGAAGTGGGGTTGGGAGGTAGGAAGTGGGGTTGGGAGGTAGGAAGTGGGGCTGGGAGGTAGGAAGTGGGGCTGGGAGGTAGGAAGTGGGGTTGGGAGGTAGGAAGTGGGGCTGGGAGGTAGGAAGTGGGGCTGGGACGTAGGAAGTGGGGTTGGGAGGTAGGACATGAAAATATATCATCGCATTTTGTATGAATGTTGTCAATGATGTATGGCCATCGAAAATAGTGTAAACTAAGAATGTCACCAAACAAAAATGTCCAATGAATCAAGGGCGGGGAAGTAGAAAAGTCAAAGATATCTACTTATTTATGTGTATAGTGGGTCACATAAACACTTGAATTTAATTATATTTTTCATTAGTCTTTTATAGGTACAATCTAATGGGTTTTTTCATTATAAAATCATGTTACAATAATAGCAAACTTGGATGCCACAACATGATATCGTGGAGTTCTGGTTGTTTAATCAAACATTGCTCTTTTTATTTGTTATTTGTGAGACCCATTGTATCTATGGCCAAAACAAATGAAATTAAACATTTTAAAACTCACATTTGGTTATTTACCATTTTATGTGATGCCTCCACAGTTAACAAGTTTTGGAAATAATTTTCCAACTACAGCTGTACACGTGTAGTATAAATTCAAGGAATTTTGCCATTGTATCACTTACATGAATGGCACTATGTGCCTAGAAAATCAGAGCAAACTCTATGAAAATGTTATGCATTGTTTTAGCATAAATGTTTACTGATGTGAAAACAGATATTGTGAAAACTTCCATAACCATTGTATTTCCAGCTATTTTGGTGCGCAAAATCACATTATTAGTCGTAGCAGACTCAATGCATGTCATGTGTTGGTAGGGTACAAAATGAGCAAGAGGGTTGGTGAAGTTGAAGAATTCACCTTTGAGCCCCTCACTGAGGGCAACCAACTGCATGTGACAATAGCAGTGTCTGGCTGGCTCGCTGAACATCAAGGTCAGTTGGTCATGTGGTGCTTTGTGGAATGTTTATAGTTGTTAATTTAACAAGATTTAAAGACCTGACTAGATTTATCATCAAAGGCTTCATGGTTCAGACATGGACTATACTTTCTTCTTCTAGTATTAACTAGGAGGATCTATTTTCAGACGTGAATGGCCAATGGGAGTTTCTAGAATGAGATCCCTGCTCAGTGACTGTGAGGCCATGTTTTCCTGCATGGGATCTGTTACTATCCCCTGGCACAGACACCATGCAGAACAAACCAGGGGCTTATGCCTTTTATAACAACAAAACTGACAACATTTGAGCATATGTAAGTTATGCTGTTGTATTATCTTGCCATTATCTAGTCAGTCTGACATTATTTAACTTGAATGCACTATTTCAGCTGATGGATCAAAACGTAGTATGTTTCCCAAATTATGCTCCAATGTAGTACCTCCAGTAGACCCTGGTCATCATAGTTTATGTCCTCCAGTAGACCCTGGTCATCATAGTTCATGTCCTCCAGTATACCCTGTTCATCACAGTTTATGTCCTCCAGTAGACCCTGGTCATCATAGTTCATGTCCTCCAGTAGACCCTGGTCATCATAGTTCATGTCCTCCAGTAGACCCTGGTCGTCATAGTTCATGTCCTCCAGTATACCCTGGTCGTCATAGTTCATGTCCTCCAGTAGACCCTGGTCATCATAGTTCATGTCCTCCAGTATACCCTGGTCGTCATAGTTCATGTCCTCCAGTAGACCCTGGTCATCATAGTTCATGTCCTCCAGTAGACCCTGGTCATCATAGTTCATGTCCTCCAGTATACCCTGGTCATCATAGTTCATGTCCTCCAGTAGACCCTGGTCATCATAGTTCATGTCCTCCAGTAGACCCTGGTCATCATAGTTCATGTCCTCCAGTATACCCTGGTCATCATAGTTCATGTCCTTCAGTAGACCCTGGTCATCATAGTTCATGTCCTCCAGTATACCCTGGTCATCATAGTTCATGTCCTTCAGTAGACCCTGGTCATCATAGTTCATGTCCTCCAGTAGACCCAGTTCATCATAGTTCATGTCCTCCAGTAGACCCTGGTCATCATAGTTCATGTCCTCCAGTAGACCCTGGTCGTCATAGTTCATGTCCTCCAGTAGACCCTGGTCGTCATAGTTCATGTCCTCCAGTAGACCCTGGTCGTCATAGTTCATGTCCTCCAGTAGACCCTGGTCGTCACAGTTCATGTCCTCCAGTATACCCTGGTCGTCATAGTTCATGTCCTCCAGTAGACCCTGGTCGTCATAGTTCATCTCCTCCAGTAGACCCTGGTCGTCATAGTTCATGTCCTCCAGTAGACCCTGGTCGTCATAGTTCATGTCCTCCAGTAGACCCTGGTCGTCATAGTTCATGTCCTCCAGTAGACCCTGGTCGTCATAGTTCATCTCCTCCAGTAGACCCTGGTCGTCATAGTTCATGTCCTCCAGTAGACCCTGGTCGTCATAGTTCATCTCCTCCAGTAGACCCTGGTCGTCACAGTTCATGTCCTCCAGTAGACCCTGGTCGTCACAGTTCATGTCCTCCAGTAGACCCTGGTCGTCATAGTTCATGTCCTCCAGTAGACCCTGGTCGTCATAGTTCATCTCCTCCAGTAGACCCTGGTCGTCACAGTTCATGTCCTCCAGTAGACCCTGGTCGTCACAGTTCATGTCCTCCAGTAGACCCTGGTCGTCACAGTTCATGTCCTCCAGTAGACCCTGGTCTTCATAGTTCATGTCCTCCAGTAGACCCTGGTCGTCATAGTTCATGTCCTCCAGTAGACCCTGGTCGTCATAGTTCATGTCCTCCAGTAGACCCTGGTCATCATAGTTCATGTCCTCCAGTAGACCCTGGTCATCATAGTTCATGTCCTCCAGTAGACCCTGGTCATCATAGTTCATGTCCTCCAGTAGACCCTGGTCATCATAGTTCATGTCCTCCAGTAGACCCTGGTCATCATAGTTCATGTCCTCCAGTATACCCTGGTCATCATAGTTCATGTCCTCCAGTAGACCCTGGTCATCATAGTTCATGTCCTCCAGTAGACCCTGGTCATCATAGTTCATGTCCTCCAGTAGACCCTGGTCGTCATAGTTCATGTCCTCCAGTATACACTGGTCATCATAGTTCATGTCCTCCAGTAGACCCTGGTCGTCATAGTTCATGTCCTCCAGTAGACCCTGGTCATCATAGTTCATGTCCTCCAGTAGACCCTGTTCGTCATAGTTCATGTCCTCCAGTAGACCCTGGTCATCATAGTTCATTCCTCCAGTAGACCCTGGTCGTCATAGTTCATGTCCTCCAGTAGACCCTGGTCGTCATAGTTCATTCCTCCAGTAGACCCTGGTCGTCATAGTTCATGTCCTCCAGTATACCCTGGTCATCATAGTTCATGTCCTCCAGTAGACCCTGGTCGTCATAGTTCATGTCCTCCAGTAGACCCTGGTCATCATAGTTCATGTCCTCCAGTAGACCCTGGTCGTCATAGTTCATGTCCTCCAGTAGACCCTGGTCGTCATAGTTCATGTCCTCCAGTAGACCCTGGTCGTCATAGTTCATGTCCTCCAGTAGACCCTGGTCGTCATAGTTCATGTCCTCCAGTAGACCCTGGTCGTCATAGTTCATGTCCTCCAGTAGACCCTGGTCGTCACAGTTCATGTCCTCCAGTAGACCCTGGTCGTCATAGTTCATCTCCTCCAGTAGACCCTGGTCGTCACAGTTCATGTCCTCCAGTAGACCCTGATCGTCATAGTTCATGTCCTCCAGTAGACCCTGGTCGTCATAGTTCATGTCCTCCAGTAGACCCTGGTCTCACAGTTCATGTCCTCCAGTAGACCCTGGTCGTCACAGTTCATGTCCTCCAGTAGACCCTGGTCGTCATAGTTCATGTCCTCCAGTAGACCCTGGTCGTCATAGTTCATCTCCTCCAGTAGACCCTGGTCGTCACAGTTCATGTCCTCCAGTATACCCTGGTCGTCATAGTTCATGTCCTCCAGTATACCCTGGTCGTCATAGTTCATGTCCTCCAGTATACCCTGGTCGTCATAGTTCATGTCCTCCAGTATACCCGGTCATCATAGTATGTCTCCAAACCCTGCTCATAGTTCATGTCCTCCAGTAGACCCTGGTCATCATAGTTCATGTCCTCCAGTAGACCCTGGTCATCATAGTTCATGTCCTCCAGTAGACCCTGGTCATCATAGTTCATGTCCTCCAGTAGACCCTGGTCATCATAGTTCATGTCCTCCAGTAGACCCTGGTCATCATAGTTCATGTCCTCCAGTAGACCCTGGTCATCATAGTTCATGTCCTCCAGTAGACCCTGGTCATCATAGTTCATGTCCTCCAGTAGACCCTGGTCGTCATAGTTCATGTCCTCCAGTATACGTAGACCCTGGTCATAAGTTCATTCCTCCAGTAACCCTGGTCTAAGTTATGTCCTCCAGTAACCCTGGTCTCAGTTCATGTCCTCAGTAACCCTGGTCTCATGTTCATGTCCTCGTAGACCTGTCTCATAGTTCATGTCCTCCATAACCCTGGTCTCATAGTTCATGTCCTCCAGTAGACCCTGGTCTCAAGTTCATTCCTCCAGTAACCCTGGTCTCAAGTTCATTCCTCCAGTAACCCTGGTCTCAAGTTCATGTCCTCCAGTAACCCTGGTCTCATAGTTCATTCCTCCAGTAGACCCTGGTCTCAATCTCCTCCAGTAGACCCTGGCGTAAGTTATTCCTCCAGTAGACCCTGGTCTCAAGTTATGTCCTCCAGTAACCCTGGTCTCAAGTTCATTCCTCCAGTAACCCTGGTCGTCATAGTTCATGTCCTCCAGTAGACCCTGGTCATCATAGTTCATTCCTCCAGTAGACCCTGGTCTCAAGTTATTCCTCCAGTAGACCCTGGTCTCAAGTTATGTCCTCAGTAACCCTGGTCGTCAAGTTCATCTCCTCCAGTAACCCTGGTCTCAAGTTCATTCCTCCAGTAACCCTGGTCTCAAGTTCATTCCTCCAGTAGACCCTGGTCGTCAAGTTCATTCCTCCAGTAACTGGTCTCAAGTTCATGTCCTCCAGTAACCCTGGTCGTCAAGTTCATGTCCTCCAGTAACCCTGGTCTCAAGTTCATTCCTCCAGTAACCCTGGTCTCAAGTTCATGTCCTCCAGTAACCCTGGTCTCATAGTTCATTCCTCCAGTAACCCGGTTCAAGTTCATGTCCTCCAGTAACCCTGGTCTCATAGTTCATGTCCTCCATAACCCTGGTCTCAAGTTCATGTCCTCCAGTAGACCTGGTTCATAGTTCATGTCCTCCAGTAACCCTGGTCTCAAGTTCATGTCCTCCAGTAACCCTGGTCTCAAGTTCATGTCCTCCGTAACCCTGGTCTATAGTTATGTCCTCCATAACCCTGGCTCATGTTTGTCTCATAACCCTGGTATATAGTTCATGTCTCCATAGACCCTGTCTCATAGTTCATTCCTCCAGTAACTGGTTCAAGTTCATTCCTCCAGTAGACTGTCTAAGTTATTCTCGTTACCCGGTCTATGTTAGTCCTCAGACCCTGTCTCAAGTTCGTCCTCCAGTAACCCTTCACCTGGTCATCATAGTTCATGTCCTCCAGTAGACCCTGGTCGTCATAGTTCATGTCCTCCAGTATACACTGGTCATCATAGTTCATGTCCTCCAGTAGACCCTGTTCGTCATAGTTCATGTCCTCCAGTAGACCCTGGTCGTCATAGTTCATCTCCTCCAGTAGACCCTGGTCGTCACAGTTCATGTCCTCCAGTAGACCCTGGTCGTCATAGTTCATCTCCTCCAGTAGACCCTGGTCGTCACAGTTCATGTCCTCCAGTAGACCCTGGTCGTCATAGTTCATGTCCTCCAGTATACCCTGGTCGTCATAGTTCATGTCCTCCAGTAGACCCTGGTCGTCATAGTTCATGTCCTCCAGTAGACCCTGGTCATCATAGTTCATGTCCTCCAGTAGACCCTGGTCATCATAGTTCATGTCCTCCAGTAGACCCTGGTCGTCATAGTTCATGTCCTCCAGTAGACCCTGGTCGTCATAGTTCATGTCCTCCAGTAGACCCTGGTCGTCATAGTTCATGTCCTCCAGTAGACCCTGGTCTCATAGTTCATGTCCTCCAGTAACCCTGGTCTCATAGTTCATGTCCTCCAGTAGACCCTGGTCGTCATAGTTCATGTCCTCCAGTAGACCCTGGTCTCATAGTTCATGTCCTCCAGTAGACCCTGGTCGTCATAGTTCATGTCCTCCAGTAGACCCTGGTCGTCATAGTTCATGTCCTCCAGTAGACCCTGGTCGTCATAGTTCATGTCCTCCAAAACCCTGGTCATCATAGTTCATGTCCTCCAGTATACCCTGGTCGTCATAGTTCATGTCCTCCAGTAGACCCTGGTCATCATAGTTCATGTCCTCCAGTAGACCCTGGTCATCATAGTTCATGTCCTCCAGTAGACCCTGGTCATCATAGTTCATGTCCTCCAGTAGACCCTGGTCGTCATAGTTCATGTCCTTCAGTAGACCCTTGTCGTCATAGTTCATGTCCTCCAGTAGACCCTGGTCGTCATAGTTCATGTCCTCCAGTAGACCCTGGTCATCACAGTTCATCTCCTCCAGTAGACCCTGGTCGTCACAGTTCATGTCCTCCAGTATACCCTGGTCGTCACAGTTCATGTCCTCCAGTATACCCTGGTCTTCATAGTTCATGTCCTCCAGTAGACCCTGGTCGTCATAGTTCATGTCCTCCAGTAGACCCTGGTCGTCATAGTTCATGTCCTCCAGTAGACCCTGGTCGTCATAGTTCATGTCCTCCAGTAGACCCTGGTCATCACAGTTCATGTCCTCCAGTATACCCTGGTCGTCATAGTTCATGTCCTCCAGTAGACCCTGGTCATCATAGTTCATGTCCTCCAGTAGACCCTGGTCGTCATAGTTCATGTCCTCCAGTAGACCCTGGTCGTCATAGTTCATGTCCTCCAGTAGACCCTGGTCGTCATAGTTCATGTCCTCCAGTAGACCCTGGTCTCATAGTTCATGTCCTCCAGTAGACCCTGGTCATCATAGTTCATGTCCTCCAGTAGACCCTGGTCATCATAGTTCATGTCCTCCAGTAGACCCTGGTCATCACAGTTCATGTCCTCCAGTAACCCTGGTCTCACAGTTCATGTCCTCCAGTATACCCTGGTCTTCACAGTTCATGTCCTCCAGTATACCCTGGTCTTCATAGTTCATGTCCTCCAGTAGACCCTGGTCATCATAGTTCATGTCCTCCAGTAGACCCTGGTCGTCATAGTTCATGTCCTCCAGTAGACCCTGGTCGTCATAGTTCATGTCCTCCAGTAGACCCTGGTCATCATAGTTCATGTCCTCCAGTATACCCTGGTCGTCATAGTTCATGTCCTCCAGTATACCCTGGTCATCATAGTTCATGTCCTCCAGTAGACCCTGGTCATCATAGTTCATGTCCTCCAGTGACCCTGGTCATCATAGTTCATGTCCTCCAGTATGACCCTGGTCTCATAGTTCATGTCCTCCAGTGACCTGGTCATCATAGTTCATGTCCTCCAGTAGACCCTGGTCATCATAGTTCATGTCCTCCAGTAGACCCTGGTTCATAGTTCATGCCTCCAGTACCCGGTCATCATAGTTCATGTCCTCCAGTAGACCCTGGTCATCATAGTTCATGTCCTCCAGTAGACCCTGTCTCATAGTTCATGTCCCAGTAGACCCTGGTCTCATAGTTCATGTCCTCCAGTAGACCCTGGTCATCATAGTTCATGTCCTCCAGTAGACCCTGGTCATCATAGTTCATGTCCTCCAGTAGACCCTGGTCGTCATAGTTCATGTCCTCCAGTAGACCCTGGTCATCATAGTTCATGTCCTCCAGTAGACCCTGGTCATCATAGTTCATGTCCTCCAGTAGACCCTGGTCATCATAGTTCATGTCCTCCAGTAGACCCTGGTCATCATAGTTCATGTCCTCCAGTAGACCCTGGTCGTCATAGTTCATGTCCTCCAGTAGACCCTGGTCATCATAGTTCATGTCCTCCAGTAGACCCTGGTCTTCATAGTTCATCTCCTCCAGTAGACCCTGGTCGTCATAGTTCATGTCCTCTAATAGACCCTGGTCATCATAGTTCATGTCCTCCAGTAGACCCTGGTCTTCATAGTTCATGTCCTCCAGTAGACCCTGGTCGTCATAGTTCATGTCCTCTAATAGACCCTGGTCGTCATAGTTCATGTCCTCCAGTATACCCTGGTCATCACAGTTCATGTCTTCCAGTAGACCCTGGTTGTCATAGTTTATGTCCTCCAGTAGACCCTGGTTGTCATAGTTCATGCCCTCCAGTAGACCCTGGTCATCATAGTTCATGTCCTCCAGTAGACCCTGGTCGTCATAGTTCATGTCCTCTAGTAGACCCTGGTCGTCATAGTTCATGTCCTCCAGTAGACCCTGGTCGTCATAGTTCATGTCCTCCAATAGACCCTGGTCATCATAGTTCATGTCCTCCAGTAGACCCTGGTTGTCATAGTTCATGTCCTCCAGTATACCCTGGTCGTCATAGTTCATGTCCTCCAATAGACCCTGGTCATCATAGTTCATGTCCTCCAGTATACCCTGGTCATCACAGTTCATGTCCTCCAGTATACCCTGGTCATCATAGTTCATGTCCTCCTGTAGACCCTGGTCATCACAGTTCATGTCTTCCAGTAGACCCTGGTCGTCATAGTTCATGTCCTCCAGTAGACCCTGGTCATCATAGTTCATGTCCTCCAGTAGACCCTGAACATGTGACAGTTCATGTCCTCCAGTAGACCATAGTCATCATAGTTGTATTGCTATGTACTGTACTGACATGAGGTTAGACAATAGCGTTGTGTCCATGTTATAATCCATTACTCGGGCTTATTTGTTTCACATTCATTACATTTCACAACTGATTTACCACATAAAAAGTGAGAATTATAACATATATGTTTAATTTTGTTAAGAAGAGGTCCCACTTCATATCCATGGTGATATAGATTAATCTCTGAAAAACACCATCTAGGAAAACAATAAAGAAAAATACAAATATGCAATCTCTAAGATAATTACCCAGGTAGATGATAAATATCATATATGGAGCAGTAGATAGAGCAATAGACACAATAGCAATAGAGACTGTGACACATATGATTGTTGTAGAGTTGAAGCACACATGGCTTGGACTGAGCGAGAAGTGTAGTTGTTGTAGAGTTGAAGCACACATGGCTGGGACTGGAAGAGATGTGCAGTTGTTGTAGAGTTGAAGCACACTTAGCTGGGACTGGGAGAGATGTGTGGTTGTTGTAGAGTTGAAGCACACATGGCTTGGACTGGGAGAGATGTGTGGTTGTTGTAGAGTTGAAGCACACATGGCTTGGACTGGGAGAGATGTGTGGTTGTTGTAAAATTTAAGCACACATGGCTGGGACTGGGAGAGATGTGTGGTTGTTGTAGAGTTGAAGCACACATGGCTTGGACTGGGAGAGATGTGTGGTTGTTGTAGAGTTGAAGCACACATGGCTTGGACTGGGAGAGATGTGTGGTTGTTGTAGAGTTGAAGCACACATGGCTTGGACTGGGAGAGATGTGTGGTTGTTGTAAAATTTAAGCACACATAGCTGGGACTGGGAGAGATGTGTGGTTGTTGTAGAGTTGAAGCACACATGGCTTGGACTGGGAGAGATGTGTGGTTGTTGTAGAGTTGAAGCACACATGGCTTGGACTGGGAGAGATGTGTGTTGTTGTAGAGTTGAAGCACACATGGCTTGGACTGGGAGAGATGTGTGTTGTTGTAGAGTTGAAGCACACATGGCTTGGACTGGGAGAGATGTGTGGTTGTTGTAGAGTTGAAGCACACATGGCTTGGACTGGGAGAGATGTGTGGTTGTTGTAGAGTTGAAGCACACATGGCTTGGACTGGGAGAGATGTGTGGTTGTTGTAAAGTTGAAGCACACATGGCTTGGACTGGGAGAGATGTGTGGTTGTTGTAGAGTTGAAGCACACATGGCTTGGACTGGGAGAGATGTGTGGTTGTTGTAGAGTTGAAGCACACATGGCTTGGACTGGAAGAGATGTGTGGTTGTTGTAGAGTTGAAGCACACATGGCTTGGACTGGGAGAGATGTGTAGTTGTTGTAGAGTTGAAGCACATGTGGCTTGGACTGGGAGAGATGTGTGGTTGTTGTAGAGTTGAAGCACATGTGGCTTGGACTGGAAGAGATGTGCGGTTGTTGTAGAGTTGAAGCACATGTGGCTTGGACTGGGAGAGATGTGTGGTTGTTGTAGAGTTGAAGCACACGTGGCTTGGACTGGGAGAGATGTGTGGTTGTTGTAGAGTTGAAGCACATGTGGCTTGGACTGGGAGAGATGTGTGGTTGTTGTAGAGTTGAAGCACACATGGCTTGGACTGGGAGAGATGTGTGGTTGTTGTAGAGTTGAAGCACACATGGCTTGGACTGGGAGAGATGTGTGGTTGTTGTAGAGTTGAAGCACATGTGGCTTGGACTGGGAGAGATGTGCGGTTGTTGTAGAGTTGAAGCACATGTGGCTTGGACTGGGAGAGATGTGTGGTTGTTGTAGAGTTGAAGCACATGTGGCTTGGACTGGAAGAGATGTGCAGTTGTTGTAGAGTTGAAGCACATGTGGCTTGGACTGGAAGAGATGTGCAGTTGTTGTAGAGTTGAAGCACACATGGCTTGGACTGGGAGAGATGTGCAGTTGTTGTAGAGTTGAAGCACATGTGACTTGGACTGGGAGAGATGTGTGGTTGTTGTAGAGTTTAAGCACACATGGCTTGGACTGGAAGAGATGTGCAGTTGTTGTAGAGTTGAAGCATATGTGGTTTGGACTGAGAGAGATGTGTGGTTGTTGTACAGTTGAAGCACATGTGGCTTGGACTGGGAGAGATGTGTGGTTGTTGTACAGTTGAAGCATATGTGGTTTGGACTGAGAGAGATGTGTGGTTGTTGTACAGTTGAAGCACATGTGGCTTGGACTGGAAGAGATGTGTGGTTGTTGTACAGTTGAAGCACATGTGGCTTGGACTGGGAGAGATGTGTGGTTGTTGTAGAGTTGAAGCACACATGGCTTGGACTGGGAGAGGTGTGTGGTTGTTGTAGAGTTGAAGCACACGTGGCTTGGACTGGAAGAGATGTGCAGTTGTTGTAGAGTTGAAGCACACGTGGGTTGGACTGGGAGAGATGTGTGGTTGTTGTAGAGTTGAAGCACATGTGGCTTGGACTGGGAGAGATGTGTGGTTGTTGTACAGTTGAAGCATATGTGGTTTGGACTGAGAGAGATGTGTGGTTGTTGTACAGTTGAAGCACATGTGGCTTGGACTGGAAGAGATGTGTGGTTGTTGTACAGTTGAAGCACATGTGGCTTGGACTGGGAGAGATGTGTGGTTGTTGTAGAGTTGAAGCACACGTGGCTTGGACTGGGAGAGGTGTGTGGTTGTTGTACAGTTGAAGCACACGTGGCTTGGACTGAGAGAGATGTGTGGTTGTTGTAGAGTTGAAGCACATGTGGGTTGGACTGGGAGAGATGTGTGGTTGTTGTAGAGTTGAATCACACATGGCTTGGACTGGAAGAGATGTGCAGTTGTTGTAGAGTTGAAGCACACGTGGGTTGGACTGGGAGAGATGTGTGGTTGTTGTAGAGTTGAAGCACATGTGGCTGGGACTGGAAGAGATGTGGTTGTTGTAGAGTTGAAGCACACGTGGCTTGGACTGGGAGAGATGTGCAGTTGTTGTAGAGTTGAAGTACGTGTGGCTTGGACTGGAAGAGATGTGCTGTTGTTGTAGAGTTGAGGCACATTAGTGCAGCCGATATGTGACAAAATATGGTCGAATTGTGCGTTTTATGATACAAGCATGAAATTTGGCACACGCATAGAGTACACAATTACACAAATATTTGGATATAGGGCCATCTCAGATTTTGCCCTGGATATTTTTGAATTTGACCTTCATCGACCTTCGTACCACCATTTTATAAAATGACGGCCGTTGGAACGACAACGTCTCGCCTTAAATTGTCGCCTATTAGTTTCAATAATTATGCACATATTTTTATTTTATTTTTTTCGATCGGTAGGCGGTTTAGCAGCTGATCATGTGGTTGCGAGGATGTCACATGACCAAAAAGAAAGGAAACCGCGCTTCGTTTTTGAATATATGTTATGTTAGATGATATAAATGCGGAATGTACAAATCATAGAACATGTAGGTATCTTTTTAATGTAATGCAGGTAATCCGTAGAGTTATGACATCCTTCTACACCCTATTTTCACAAGAAGAGCGTAATTGCCATAATATCTTAATGGCTAAGGTATATAAAGTGGTCGATCAGCCTGGAAAATCCAATGTACTATGTCTGACGACAAACTGGAACAAATGCGTTCTGTGTCCTCCTGACACAGAACGCATTTGTTCCAGTTTACAGCTGCTTCCAAGAAGTTCACCCGTCAGTCTATAGAAGAAGCATCTCCTTCCACCAAAACATGTTTCTTCTGCGGCATGCCTCCAGTTAGAGAGACTTTACGCAAGAAACAACGCACGTGTTCTCTGGTATTGTGACTGACCATGCTCATGAACAGAATAATGCCTCTGTGAAGGGTGATAGTGGGGGTGTGGGTCTGACTGAGAACCCTGCAGCACTGCGGCGTTGGATGGTGACTGGCCCTGAAATGGCACGTCTGATTGGAGAATTTGAGGTTTCAACCATGAAGAAAAAGAAAACAGATTTCCGGCATCACGAGCAGACGAAACATGCACAGATGGCATTCAGACGAGATATCACGTCATTAACTGCTGTAATGGCGAAGAGATGGGAAATCCATTCGCCGAGAACAGCAATGATTTGCTTGTACTGGATAGCAGAGACCTTGCAGATCCAGCTGTGATTGACACGTTGCGTCAAATCAAATCTCTCGGACAAGAGCAGTATGACACCTACGTCAACGAGCGCCTTGTCAACCAAACAAAGCCCATTACAGATCCAATCAAGAGAAATAACCTACTACTGTTCAGCCGGCCACCAGTGCGAGAGAAATCAAGAGCACAACTGCAGCGGTCATCACTCAATAATGGCTGTTCTCTGTTCTCCAGGTTGTACATAACGCCGCAAATACGGAGTGGTGATCTCGATCAGTTCTTTCAACATGAAAATCAAGCGTATCCACCTGCTTTATCAC
Source organism: Ridgeia piscesae (assembly GCA_025642075.2). Lineage (NCBI taxonomy): Eukaryota > Metazoa > Annelida > Polychaeta > Sabellida > Siboglinidae > Ridgeia > Ridgeia piscesae. Next base: position 392,545 of record JAODUO010000156.1, read on the forward strand.
AAAATGGGAAAATGCGGACAGGAACAAAGTCTGATCTGGTCGGCTGCTTGGAAGATCTCGTTCCTACACAAGACCTTTCCCCCACTCCTGTCGTACAAGTCATCCTGCTTGATGGGGCTGCAATCGTTAACACGCTTTGACCGGGTTTTGCAAAGACATTTTCCGATTACGCGACCAAAAGTGTTCCTGCTGTACATCACATCGCAATCAGTCCCGAGACGTGTCAGGCCTTGCTCCATGCACCCATGAAGAAGAGGACACACGAATCCTACTCCACATGGATGATGCTGTGAAACAAGGTTATAACAAGGTATCCATTCAAACAGTTGACACGGACGTGGTTGTTCTTGCAGTGGCATCAGCTCAGCGCCTCAACATCACCGAACTGTGGATTGCCTTTGGTGCTGGAAATAACTTTCGATATTTACCGGCCCACGAGATGGCCGACGCACTGGATCCTGATTGTTATGTTGCTTTGCCAATGTTTCATGCCTTCACTGGTTGTGACACAGTGTCATGTTTTGGAGGCAGGGGCAAACGCACTACATGGGGCATGTGGAATGCCTATGACAAAATCACACCAGCTTTCTGTGCCTTGGCTGCTACCCCGGTGACCGTAGAAAATTGGCTGAGTCCACTGGAACGATTTGTAGTCCATCTGTACGACCGTACTAGCAGCCAGGAATTTCTCAATGGAGCGAGGAAGCAGCTGTTCATACAGAAAGGTAGAGCTATTGACGGTCTTCCTCCGACACAAGCAGTATTTCTCCAGCACACAAAGCGGGCTGCTTACCAAGCCGGCCACTGTTGGGTACAGACGATGATCGCGACTCTGGAGCTTCCATCTCCAAGTGAATGGGGGTGGAACAGGAATGAAAATGGCGGTTGGCATATATATTGGACAACTCTTCCTGAAGCGACACAAGCTTGTCGAGAACTACTGCGGTGTGGTTGCAAGAAGGGATGCATGGGACTATGTAAGTGCCTCAAGGCAGGACTTCAATACACTGCCCTTTGCTACTGTGGTGGACTGTGTGCTCGTAGCTAATGTGCGACACAGTAAACATTAGGATGTCTAGTAATTAGTAACTGTTACACTTTCCATAGGACATTTTGGTCATGGACAATGTGTTTACACTTATCGTGTTACATACACACATGTGTTACAGGAATGCTGAACTGTCCAGACGACATAGTAAGTTTCTGCTGTTGAATGTTTCTGTTGACATATCACAAAACATGGAATCAAACAACGCAAAATAAAATAAACAATGAGTTAAAACTGTGAGGCGTTTCGGAGTTAACGTAAACTTTTCTAAACATCAAGAGAGGGAACGACTTCTGATACTCCTCTCATGAATATAGGCTAGCTAATAAATAGCGTTTGTTGATGGCAATTATAGAAAATAACCGCCATTTATAGTCGCCATCTTGAAAAAAGACCGATACGAATGTCCGATAGGATCAAAAGTAGCATATTTAAAATAGCAGCACGAAAAATCTTAACTATAAAGACAATGTTTTCTCTCTAGGTGGTTTAGTTCTCAAGATGTGAAGAAGTTTGGTTTTGAAAGGTGCCATCTTTAAAAATGGCGGATATTAGTATTGGAGAAGGTCATATGTAACATATTTGAAATCGTTACTTTGAAAAAGTTACATTTTGACACAAATATGGCGGTTCTGACTGAAGCATTGTAAATGTGTATTCACAATTCGTTTTAGCGGACATCATTTAAAAAAAATGGCGGATATGAAGGTCGGCAAAGGTCAAATACAAAATATTTTAATACAGTGGAATCGGCTGTCTAGTTACCTACATTTTGACCATAACATTAGCTTTCTACGTCGCGTAGGTCATGAGATATACATATATATTAGTCTTGGCGGCCGCCATCTTAAAAATGGCGGCTGTTAATGTCGGAGAAGGTCAAATGTAATACAGGTGAAATGGCTGACCCTGGACATCTAGGTTTCAATACCAAAAGGACTGATTTACTTGACGCAGTTACTAAGATATGAGAAAATTTGTTTACGGCAGCCATCTTAGAAAATGGCCGCCAATGCCTTTCCGGGCGAAATTGGAGATGGCCCTATATCCAAATATTTTTGTATTTATGTGTTCTACGTTTGTGCCAAATTTCACACTTGTATCATAAAACGCACAATTCATTCACATATCGGCTGGACTACATGTGGCTTGGACTGGAAGAGATGTGCAGTTGTTGTAGAGTTGAAGCACATGTGGCTTGGACTGGAAGAGATGTGCAGTTGTTGTAGAGTTGAAGCACACTTGGCTTGGACTGGGAGAGATGTGCAGTTGTTGTAGAGTTGAAGCACATGTGGCTTGGACTGGAAGAGATGTGCAGTTGTTGTAGAGTTGAAGCACATGTGGCTTGGATTGGAAGAGATGTGCAGTTGTTGTAGAGTTGAAGCACATGTGGCTTGGACTGGGAGAGATGTGCAGTTGTTGTAGAGTTGAAGCACATGTGGCTTGGACTGGGAGAGATGTGTGGTTGTTGTAGAGTTGAAGCACATGTGGCTTGGACTGAGAGAGATGTGCAGTTGTTGTAGAGTTGAAGCACATGTGGCTGGGACTGGGAGAGATGTGTGGTTGTTGTAGAGTTGAAGCACATGTGGCTTGGACTGAGAGAGATGTGTGGTTGTTGTAGAGTTGAAGCACATGTGGCTTGGACTGGAAGAGATGTGCGGTTGTTGTAGAGTTGAAGCACATGTGGCTTGGACTGGAAGAGATGTGCGGTTGTTGTACAGTTGAAGCACACGTGGCTTGGACTGGAAGAGATGTGTGGTTGTTGTAGAGTTCAAGCACATGTGGCTTGGACTGAGAGAGATGTGCGATTGTTGTAGAGTTGAAGCACATGTGGCTTGGACTGGAAGAGATGTGCGGTTGTTGTACAGTTGAAGCACATGTGGCTTGGACTGGAAGAGATGTGTGGTTGTTGTACAGTTGAAGCACATGTGGCTTGGACTGAGAGAGATGTGCGATTGTTGTAGAGTTGAAGCACATGTGGCTTGGACTGAGAGAGATGTGTGGTTGTTGTACAGTTGAAGCACATGTGGCTTGGACTGGGAGAGATGTGTGGTTGTTGTAGAGTTGAAGCACACGTGGCTTGGACTGAGAGAGATGTGCAGTTGTTGTAGAGTTGAAGCACACGTGGCTCGGACTGGAAGAGATGTGTGGTTGTTGTAGAGTTGAAGCACACGTGACTTAGACTGGGAGAGATGTGCGGTTGTTGTAGAGTTCAAGCACACGTGGCTTGGACTGGGAGAGATGTGTGGTTGTTGTAGAGTTGAAGCACACGTGGCTCGGACTGGGAGAGATGTGTGGTTGTTGTAGAGTTGAAGCACACGTGGCTTGGACTGAGAGAGATGTGTGGTTGTTGTAGAGTTGAAGCACACGTGGCTTGGACTGGGAGAGATGTGTGGTTGTTGTAGAGTTGAAGCACACGTGGCTTGGACTGGGAGAGATGTGTGGTTGTTGTAGAGTTGAAGCACACGTGGCTCGGACTGGGAGAGATGTGTGGTTGTTGTAGAGTTGAAGCACACGTGGCTTGGACTGAGAGAGATGTGTGATTGTTGTAGAGTTGAAGCACATATGGCTTGGACTGGGAGAGATGTGTGGTTGTTGTAGAGTTGAAGCACACGTGGCTCGGACTGGGAGAGATGTGTGGTTGTTGTAGAGTTCAAGCACACGTGGCTTGGACTGAGAGAGATGTGTGGTTGTTGTAGAGTTGAAGCACACATGGCTTAGACTGGGAGAGATGTGTGGTTGTTGTAGAGTTGAAGCACACGTGGCTTAGACTGGGAGAGATGTGCGGTTGTTGTAGAGTTCAAGCACACGTGGCTTGGACTGGGAGAGATGTGTGGTTGTTGTAGAGTTGAAGCACACATGGCTTGGACTGGGAGAGATGTGTGGTTGTTGTACAGTTGAAGCACATGTGGCTCGGACTGGGAGAGATGTGTGGTTGTTGTAGAGTTCAAGCACACATGGCTGGGTCTGGCCAACAGTCAGGAGCAGTATGTGCTCAAGTACGAGTCCAAGTACCTGAGGGAGCTGGGCAAGTCACTCGACTATGTACTCTCATTCGCTGTGAGTACTGCTGCCCAAGAGCTGCTCAAGTACACAGTACTTTCAAGTAAGTATCACATAAAGTACATGGTACTCTTAGATAAATACCATGTGAAGTAGTCATGGTATTGACTATGTTGTGTTGAATCTGTTTATTTATTGCATGTAATGTCAGCGGAGATTAGGTCAAGTTAATATATGGTTGAGATGATACAATATTTTTAGTCCTTCGGACTAAAGGTCCAATGGCCTTATGGCAACACTACAAAATGATCATACAACATAAAGGTATATTAAAAAGTAAAACATTATAGTAATTATTTATTTATTTTGTTGAGGGCGACAATCAATGCAACAAAACAAAACAACAAAAATAATAAAATTAATGATCAATTAAAGATCAATACTAGGTTAAAATCTATATGAAAATAAATACATAAAACATGATCGGTAAAGAGTTGGTAATTGTCCAAGTTATGCAATAACAATCATTATTATATCATTAAACATAATAATAATACATAAATAATAATACAATTAAATAAATGTACATGTATTCATAAAATGCATGCTTGTAAAAGCCGCATCCATCTAGATTACATTCACAGTAGCATGGCATTGTTTGGTCCACTATTGCAGCGCTTGTACTTAGAGCAACAATAAATGACAGCTACAGTTGGGGCAGTGTTTCAAATGTTGCAAAACAGAAAGTCAAGGCACCATTGGTGGGTTCACGACATCATTAAAAATGGAGTCAATGTGGTGTGTACAATCATCTGTTTCGTGAACTACAGCAGCATGAGGAGAAAGTCTTCTTCTACGACAACTTCTACTTGAAATATTGGTAGTTTCTATGACGACATATTTTAATCCTCGATGACAAATATACAGTGCTACTACCTTCCTGCTAATACTGTCTGGCATTTGTGAAAGTTAGGAAAAACACATCTGTAATGACGCCACTCCTTGGAATTTCAGGCCTGATTCATATGCGGATACGTTTTGAATTCTTGCCACATGCTGCATGCTGTGTCTGCATGCGTACATATGAAATCCTAGCTTTAACTGACCATAGAAAGATAAGACCTGTATCATTTGATGCAGACATTGAGAGATGGTTGCATTATTTCTAGGGATTCATACAGCTGTACTTCTCTGCCCTATGTTGTTTTGCTGACGTAGATATATATGTTTACATGTCTGTCGTTGTGTATGTCTGTATCTGTCTGTGTCTGTCTGTCTATCTGTCTCTCTCATGTATGTGTCTGCCAGTCTTTCTTCTTACCTCTACAGAGATGGACTACAAGAGAGTTATAAAAAGAAAGACTGATATGATAATTTTATTGTTTCTTTTTGTCAACATTTGATGGAATTTCAGTGGAGTGGGTTTACCTACCAAGGACCAGTATTTTAGTTATATATGCTGGCTTTTCGATATTACCTGGTAGATCATATTTATTCCATTGGTGTGTCTAAGTGACATTCGGATGGTATTCAAATACACTGGTGTAATCGGAGTGGGGTATGAAACATCTTCTGCAGTTCTTAGCACTATATAAAAAATAATTTTTCCCATTTTTACAAATGATTCTATTGATGTACGTAATGCCCTCCCTGTTGTGGCTGCTCCCCAGGTTTGATGGTGGCTATTACATGGCCAGTAGCAGTGTTGTCAGCCGGCGCAGTCATTGACAACCCCTGGGGCGTGTGCACACAGAGGGCAATAGCGGCTGGCAAGATCCTGGCTGATGTACTCTACACTCGACAACAGGTGGGAAGTGGTCTAGATCAGGCACCACTTCATCTGAAATTTCTATTTGGTATTAAAACTAATGCATGTGTTTTTTAAACACCCATATATATATATATATATACATATATTGTAAATATTATCATAGTATTAGACCTAAACCTAATACACATGTACCTAGGTTGCCTTCACAAATTTACTGAATTCACTTAATCAGATATATTTTTTCCCATTTGAGGTCTTTGTTTTACCAGTCTTGTGTGTGGGAACCAGACAACCTCAAAGGGCAATTGCATGAAGTAGCAGTTGGTTCTGCCTAACTCTATTACAGGCGTTGAAGTTTTTCGGCAATGTTTTGGATTTGTTGTGATTTTTTTGAGTGAAATATTCAACTGGCTCACAATATACCGTCACGTTATTTATTTTGGTGTCAAGAACGTTATCTAAAAAGGCCATTTTAAAATGTTGATTTGTTCACTGATATCAGGTATCAAATATTTTGTACCATGTTAGATAATTACAAATATTAAATTTGATTCACATATTTAAAAGTATAAAATTATCCAGATGAAAATGCAAAGGCTGTGTTTGCTTATTTGTTTGGAAGAGTTAGAATTGAACAAAATGAAGCTGGTTCACATCACATATACTCTGTATTTTCTTTGCTTGTCACATCATGTAGATGTTTCTGATATAACCTTTGTTAGAAACAACATACTGTCACATTTTTAATATAAACATGTTTCAAGAAAGTTCAATTGTATATTATATATAAATTATAACAACACTTGGTATTATATTTGTGCATACTGTGTATTTATTCCATGATGTGTGATTGAGCTGCCATAGAACAGTGTCTGTTGGTGTCAGGGCAAGAGGCCAGTCACGCTGATAGGTTTCAGTCTTGGTGCCAGAGTCATCTTTTACTGTCTGCAGGAACTGAGCAAGCGCAAGAGTAAGTTGCACCCGCCTTCACTTCTGAATTTGTTCCTTAGACCAATACACCAATGGCTGAACTGTCTTACATTGAAATATTTAATTAACATGCCTACTTTTACAATTTGTGAGCTATAGCATTAATGACCACCATGCTGATTATGATGGACTAGACTGCAGTGTGCAGACCTCCATTCAGTATCTCACAATTGTAGATTAAACAAATGCATGTATATCTGAATTTGTTGGGCAGTGTCTGACTTGGGCTGATGTGGTGTGATGTGTTTGCAGACAGCATGGGAATAATTGAAGACGCCATCCTTCTTGGCGCCCCAGTGACAGGAGACAGCTCCGAGTGGGCACAGATTGGTGCTGTTGTGGCCGGTCGACTGGTGAATGGTTACTGCCAGTGAGTCATCCTGTCACTCTCTTGTATCTGTCACCTCGAGTCAGTCATGTATGCAGTTGAGCTTCTTCATTACAGGACATTTGTTTGCCACAACAAACTTGTTTGTTCACCTATGAAACAGAACTCAGCCATTTAACATCATTGTGATAATATGATTTATAAGTGGCACTGACAGGCATTTGGCAATTTTATTTATTGTCAATATCAGCCCTTTTCCAGTACAATTAGATGCTCACTACAATGAATATGTTAGAGCCATATATGCAGGTGAAAGAATTTGTGAAATATAATTTTTTGTATGGACTGTTTAATAAACAAGTCATTATAGTAATAGTGGCACAGTGGCTAGAGGTTTTGATTCTCGACTTAGAGAAACTGGGTTCAAATTCCTGCTGTAGTTTCTGACGTTGGACTAGTTTGTCCATTCTACATTACTCCAGTTCATGCCACTCTATGTACGAGTACCTGGCATACACTGTGGTGGAGATTTCTGAATTACTTGTTTTTGTGCATTAATTGCAGCATGCATGTATACTTCCCAGAGAAGTTGAGATTGTGTTTGATTGAATATGTCTGCCAAGAAGTAATGTGTGAAGCACCTTGATCATTCCTGGTGACTGGACACTGTGCCATGAAAGAACTTATCTGTTTATAGGAAGCCTCCCCTGTATATGGCCCTGTAAGTGGAGTTGATGTTTTAGGGCTGATTGGCTGCTGAGGTATGTATACAGGACCACATCGATACAGATGAACATAGCTGGTCTGTACCCTATAGAATGGAACGACAGACGCATGCAGAATGTTGATCTCAGCCCAATTGTAAGTAACAACCAACAACAGCACATTAGATGAAAATAACATGAGATTAGACGTGGTAATACAATGCTATTGATAGTAGGTTTCAGTAAGAATTGGCTTTGATAGCACAATAGAACTGAACCATTCACAAAATTTAACCACATTTGGTCAGCACAAATTGAATGGTTAGACTGGCAATTTCACAGTTCTAAATAATGCACAAACAAGTGATTGTGGGTTCTTGTTTGCTTCTCTGATTCAGTCAGGAATTTGGTATTCTATATTGGAAATCCATCAGTTGACGTAATTCCTTTCAATGTGGAGGCTCGAACAGGGTGGTATCACATTTTCTAAATTATAATTTTGTAATTTAAAAGCCCAAATCACATATATGAGTATAAGAAGTAAACTAACAGTGGTGGTTAATAAATATATCAATAAATGTTGGTATTTAATATCAAATTATAAGTGATATAAAATGGATAATACACCTGAAAATAATAATTACTAATTACCGGGTAACTAGAATAAACTTTTGGGCAGTGTTGATCAATTTCATCTTCTAATCATCAGTGAAACCATAGAACCCTGTTCTGTAAGGGTCTTACTGCAGTTAATTAGTGGCACATCAACCCAGCTGCCCAGAGATGAATGCGACCATGTCACTTTAAAAATAACTGACATTATAAAACACTACCTCCATGGCCACAATTCAAATGACTTTTTAATAATGGAAATCTATCAAATAAACAACATTCCTCATTCACCAGTTACTTACTTTTTCTGTAAATTAGGTTAACATTTTCCATCTACCGGTAGTTGGTTTGCATCTTTCAGAGGTTCTTCTACCCCTCAGAAGAAAACTAACAACTTAATTTTCATGAAATCTCCCAGGTCTGTTGGTTTTAGGGTTTGCACTGAACGTAATTTGATTGTTTACTGTGATCCGTAGTCCACTGATCAGTTGCAGGTGTCTTATGTCATCTATTGCCTAAAATGGATCACCTCTTCGTCACAACAAGCATCCTGTATGAATATCTACGGTGTGTGTTGTGTGTTTTTGTTGTGTTGTTGTGTGTTGTGTGTGTGTGTGTGTGTCTGTCTGTGTTGTGTGTGTTGTGTGTGTTGTGTGTGTGCGTGTGTGTTGTGCATGTTGTGTGTGTGTATGTTTTTGTATGTGTTGTGTGTGTGTGTTGTGTGTGTGTCTGTCTGTGTTGTGTGTGTGTGTTGTGTGTGTGGTGTGTGTTGTGTGTGTGTGTGTTGTGTGTGTGCGTGTGTGTGCGTGTGTGCATGTGTGTTGTGTGTGGTGTGTGTTGTGTGTGTGTTGTGTGTATGCGTGTGTGTTGTGTGTGTGTGTGGTGTGTGTGTGTTGTGTGTGTGTTGTGTGTATGCGGGTGTGTGCGTGTTGTGTGCGTGTTGTGTGTATGCGTGTGTGTGTGCGTTGTGTGTATGCGTGTGTGTGTGTGTGCGTGTGTGTGTGGTGTGTGTGTTGTGTGTGTGTGTGTTGTGTGTGTGTTGTTGTGTGGGGTTGTGTGTGTGTGTTGTGTGTGTGCATATGCGTGTGGTGCGGTGTGTGTGTGTGCGTGCGTGCGTGTGTGCGTGTGTGCGTGCATGCATGCGTGCGTGTACTGTCAGGGCAATGAACATTCTCCCTAGTCATCTGTTCATTCATGACACTTATCTCTCTCCAGTTGATAAAACAACAATGCAATGAACATTCACCTGTTTGTAATAACCCTGTTATTTGCAGGTAAGTGGGCACATGGACTACATGAAGAAGATGGACGCAATTCTGGAGGCTGTTGGGGTGCGCACAAGGGAGTACTCTTTGGGAGGGCGGGAAGACTCCCTGCGCCAGTGGGTGCAGATCCAGAGAGGTCAAAGGTCCGTGACCCATATGAAGGGTTCGGAGAGTAATGAGGAGGTGATGATGGTGGACCGGATGAAAGATGTACATATCACCAGGACGGCACAGTCTGTGCCCAATGACCTGGCCCTCAGTTCATGTGGAAATGATGGTGCTTTAAAGTCACATGACTAGTGACATCATCATGTCACCTGACCAATCATACAACATGACCATAAGTTGTTATCTTGTCATTCCAAAGAGTAACATGCATTCCACGTTTGGGCAAACTTATGCAATTAAGAAGTTGGTTATGGAGTTTTTACGTGCAGCCCTTACACTGCTCCATTAGGAACTCGTAATACATATTAAAATTACAGAGATATTCTGAAGGCACTGTTTATTCGTTTAGCAATTCTATTATCAAATAACGGTTGCACAGATTATTTGGTTAGCAATGGAATATGCAAATAAACAATTAGACCAAAAAGTAAAATATGCTGACCACACCAAGATTATAATAAAATTGTTGTAATAAAACTATACAATATAAATACCTGGAGACATGACAAACTGTAGACATGTAAAGTGTCTAATGTAACAAGTATTTAGTTCTGGGCACCATACATGAAACAATATTATTGTACCAAGTGATGTTCCTGAGAATCTATGGTGATGGCTGCTACACAACAGGTCACTTAGAGGAGTCTAATGCAAAGTACTAAAGAAATTTTTCAGGTGGAAGATATTATTTATTCGGTGATATTTTAGTTTCGTTGTTAGGTTCATAAGTTTGCAAAGTTCAAATATATGTTGCCTTTAGTGTTTGGGTTCCAACCACAAACAATTCCTGCAAAAAACAGCATGTTGACTCTTGAGATCAGTTAACCTGTCTGTGCTGGTGTTCCCTCAACTTGGTTTCCAAAGATTTAGGTGCAATAGTTATCTTATTACTATTAAGTCAGAAGATATTGAAGATATGTATAAATTATATTGCCATTGCGTTTCCAACAATCAATGTGCTTTAACGTATATTTCCCCCCTTGTAGGTGGTGCCAGTATAGCAATTTGTTTTTCTGATAACCAAACCACCATCCAGATGTAATGCTAACAAAATTTGGACTTTGCAAACACTGACCATGTGCTCCTTATCTGTACCTAGTGTTTGGCTGAAGGAGTATGGTGTATGTATATTGCTTTTGTACTGTTTGGCTCATAGTTGGTCAGCATTGTTCTTGAGGTCAGTATTCAGAAAAATGACGATTCCATTAAGGTTGAGGAAGGGTAAGAGTGGACACAATTAAACTGTGGTACATATCAGTGATATATATGTATCTTGTTTTGAATATATATGAAAGACCAATCACATAACAGGTTTGCAACTTAAAGTTAATTTGAATGGCATATTTTTATAATCTAGTCAATCTTCGAATACTAAGGAATTGGGTCATTTGCATTCATTTGTTTCAAATTGAGAACCAATTCAGATATATGCATTACAATTCTGAGTTACTGATTCCAGTTCTGACTTTTGGATTTTAGTCTGTTATCAATTACTAGTCATTAAAAATACATATTGCAAATCATAGAGCTAGTTGTTAACCTAAGACTGAGCAACTGTTGCTCATTAGGTTACTGGCACAAAAGTGTCATCTTAATTTAGATAAGCTTATTTGACATTTGTAATGTTGCAATTAAGATCACTTATACAAGGCACCTATCACACGATGTATTCAGAATAACCCACTGCAGATTTTTTAATTCAGTCAATTTTTTTCTGGTTGAAACATCTGCCTATAACCAAATTGCTGGCAGTTCTGTAGGCCAGAATAGTCAATTGGTTCAAGCAAGAGTTGCTCTGAAAGTGTGTAATGGGTTGTAATCATCTTTACGTTTTTTTTGTAGCTAATAATAAGCATTATAATAATCATGAAATGTTTTGTGGAAAAATTATTGATTCATGATTGTTAAGTGGTATTGTTATTTATTGATGTCGTGGACATAACAGAAGTGTTGGTCATTTTGGTCATAGAAAAACTTGATCGTTTTGATATTAACAAGTGTTGGTCATTATGTGGAAGCTAATTAACTAAATTGATTGATAATGATGCCGTTACATTGTTGACTATTTAAATGGTTCTGTGATAATTTTACCAGTGAATTTGATTTTGATTCTCAGCTGCAGCCAACCAATATTTGGTAAATGTTATAAGGAGTCACGTCTTCACATCAAACTTTGTTTACTTTCCCAGCGGGAAATGTTGCCTGAAAGTCCTTGTTCTTTTATTATTCAGAATGTTTTAGGAATGTATCCCAGAGCTTTACTCTTGGGTTTAAGGTTGCTGTTTATCCTGCAGCAACAATGTTCTACTGCATGTTGCAGTTTACTTGCTTTGTGTCTAAGAAGGGTTCTTTTAACTCAGGAATGGGATTATAGTTCCTTACCAAGACAAACAATTCCAGTTTTGTCAAAACATCATCACTGTTTAGCTTCTACAATAATTTTATGATAAATTTAATTGTAATCATTAAATAAGTTGAACAGTATATTTGTTTCTTATTAAGAGTGTTTGCCATCAATGGAATACGAGATTATAAGTTCAGCTCTTTGATTTACAACAAGTTTAATAGTGTAGATGCTTTCATTTGTTTAAGTAATACAAGCATTTGGTAATGATAGTTGTAGGCAGTCTCCACCTATGTAACAATAACATGATTTTTGCTAAATGCAGCAACTTGCTCAATTGAGGTTCTCACCAGTTCTTGAAATATCAATTCAGTTACAGAATGACGACTGCTCATCATCATGATGGGCTGCTTTGATGATTTCTTTCACCATTGATTCTTTGCTCTTTGATTCTGTAGAGTTATGGACGTTTTGTCATAGGCACTCATTGATAAATGTTCCGTTTAAGTTGTCTCCAGGGACTGTTTCACTAAGGTAAAGAGCTCATAAAGCAAATCCATCATTAAACAGAATCCATTGTTAAATTTAAAAAAGCTCCATGGACCTCATGTATTGAAGACACTACTTCTGTGAGACAATTTGTCAGTGGTACACCCCTGGCATAATAATTTTCATTACACCCTACAAGATCACTGTTAAGGAGAGAAATAAATTTAAGAGACAAATCTGGCTTATGAGCTCCTAAGAATGTTAGCAAAATGATCCTGTCCATGAATGCTGAATCACTGGGACAGTCACAAATTATGTATTTGGCTGCATTGTAAATATCACAGGCTGCAGCATCAATTGGTATGTGCATGACGCATAAGGATGTGTGAATTACCAGTTTTCATCATTTCTCTCATTCTAGAATCTCATTGTATGTATATGCTATCAAAATTAAACTGTTACTTGATAAATATGCTTGCAGTGTGATTATTGTTACTACATGTATCTTTATCATGTTGAACATGTTTACAAACTCAAACCAACATTTTAAATGTTATATATTGATCATGGCAATAAAGTATCTGTAGTTGAAGTGATTTTGTTTTCAACACAGGTCGTTGCCACGGGATACAGTCATGTGATATAATGACACCACTTGTGGTTTCCATCCTCACAAGCCAAAATAGTTGACTGCACTACCTTTGCAGAGGTGGAATGTGTGGAAGTTTATTGAATTTAGACAAATGTACTTGGATTTAAAATCGTATGTCATGGGACCTAGAAATCCATGTCTGTCGATCATGCCACCCTGTGGGACCTAGAAATGTTTATCATCATGACTATCATGCTAACCTGTGGAAACTAGAACTATATGTGCCACCTTGTGGGTCCCATAACTGTCTATCATGCCACCCTGTGGATCCTACAGCTATCTATCATGGCACATTGGGGGTCCTATAGCTATCTATCATGGCACCCTATTGGTCCTAGAGCAATCTATCATGGCACCCTGTTGGTCCTATAGTTATCTATCATGGCACATTGAGGGTCCTAGAGCTATCTATCATGACACCCTATTGGTCCTAGAGCTATCTATCATGGCACCCTGTTGGTCCTATAGTTATCTATCATGGCACATTGAGGGTCCTAGAGCTATCTATCATGGCACATTGATGGTCCTAGAGCTATCTATTATGGCACATTGAGGGTCATAGAGCTATCTATCATGGCACATTGAGGGTCCTAGAGCTATCTATAATGGCACATTGAGGGTCCTAGAGCTATCTATCATGGCACCCTGTTGGTCCTATAGTTATCTATCACGGCACATTGAGGGTCCTAGAGCTATCTATCATGGCACCCTAATGGTCCTAGAGCTATCTATCATGGCACCCTGTTGGTCCTATAGTTATCTATCATGGCACATTGATGGTCCTAAAGCTATCTATCATGGCACATTGATGGTCCTAGAGCTATCTATCATGGCACATTGAGGGTCCTATAGCTATCTATCATGGCACATTGAGGGTCCTAGAGCTATCTATCATGGCACATTGAGGGTCCTAGAGCTATCTATCATGGCACATTGATGGTCCTAGAGCTATCTATCATGGCACATTGATGGTCCTAGAGCTATCTATCATGGCACATTGAGGGTCCTAGAGCTCTCTATCATGGCACATTGAGGGTCCTATAGTTATCTATCATGGCACATTGATGGTCCTAAAGCTATCTATCATGGCACATTGATGGTCCTAGAGCTATCTATCATGGCACATTGAGGGTCCTATAGCTATCTATCATGGCACATTGAGGGTCCTAGAGCTATCTATTATGGCACATTGAGGGTCCTAGAGCTATCTATCATGGCACATTGATGGTCCTAGAGCTATCTATCATGGCACATTGATGGTCCTAGAGCTATCTATCATGGCACATTGAGGGTCCTAGAGCTCTCTATCATGGCACATTGAGGGTCCTAGAGCTATCTATCATGGCACATTGAGGATCCTAGAGCTATCTATCATGGCACATTGAGGGTCCTAGAGCTATCTATCATGGCACCCTGTTGGTCCTACAGTTATCTATCATGGCACATTGAGGGTCCTAGAGCTATCTATCATGGCACATTGAGGGTCCTAGAGCTAACTATCATGGCACCCTATTGGTCCTAGAGCTATCTATCATGGCACCTTGTTGGTCCTAGAGCTATCTATCATGGCACCCTGTTGGTCCTACAGTTATCTATCATGGCACATTGAGGGTCCTAGAGCTATCTATCATGGCACATTGAAGGTCCTAGAGCTATCAAGCATCGCACATTGATGGTCCTAAAGCTATCTATCATGGCACCCTGTTGGTCCTACAGTTATCTACATGGCACATTGAGGGTCCTATAGCTATCTATCATGGCACATTGAGGGTCCTATAGCTATCTATCATGGCACATTGATGGTCCTAGAGCTATCTATCATGGCACATTGAGGGTCCTAGAGTTATCTATCATGGCACATTGAGGGTCCTAGACCTATATATCATGGCACATTGAGGGTCCCAGAGCTATCTATCATGGCACATTGAGGGTCCTAGAGCTATCTATCATGGCACATTGAGGGTCCTAGAGCTATCTATCATGGCACATTGAGGGTCCCAGAGCTATCTATCATGGCACATTGAGGGTCCTAGAGCTATCTATCATGGCACATTGAGGGTCCTAGAGCTATCTATCATGGGACATTGAGGGTCCTAGAGCTATCTATCATGGCACATTGAGGGCCCTAGAGCTATCTAGCATGGCACATTGATGGTCCTAGAGCTATCTATCATGGCACATTGATGGTCCTAGAGCTATCTATCATGGCACATTGAGGGTCCTAGAGTTATCTATCATGGCACATTGAGGGTCCTAGACCTATCTATCATGGCACATTGAGGGTCCCAGAGCTATCTATCATGGCACATTGAGGGTCCTAGAGCTATCTATCATGGCACATTGAGGGTCCTAGAGCTATATATCATGGCACATTGAGGGTCCTAGAGCTATCTATCATGCTACCCTGTGGTATCTAGAACTGTCCATCATGCCACCGTGTGGGACCTAGAACTGTCCATCAATCCACCCCGTGGGACCTAGAACTGTCCATCAAGCCACCCTATGGGACCTAGAACTGTCCATCATGCCACCCTGTAGGACCTATAGAACTGTCCATCATGCCACCCTGTGGGACCTAGAACTGTCCATCAATCCACCCCGTGGGACCTAGAACTGTCCATCAAGCCACCCTATGGGACCGAGAACTGTCCATCATGCCACCCTGTAGGACCTATAGAACTGTCCATCATGCCACCCTGTGGGACCTAGAACTGTCCATCACTCCATCCTGTGGGACCCAGAACTGTCCATCAATCCACCCCGTGGGATCTAGAACTGTCCATCAATCCACCCTGTGGGACCTAGAACTGTCCATCAAGCCACCCTGTAGGACCTATAGAACTGTCCATCATGCCACCCTGTGGGACCTAGAACTGTCCATCACTCCATCCTGTGGGACCCAGAACTGTCCATCAAGCCACCCTGTGGGACCTAGAACTGCCCATCAAGCCACCCTGTGGGACCTAGAACTATCCATCAAGCCACCCTGTGGGACCTAGAACTATCCATCAAGCCACCCTGTGGTACATAGAACTGTCTATCGTGCCTCCTTGTGGTGCATAGAACTGTCTATCGTGCCTCCTTGTGGTGCATAGAACTCTCTATCGTGCCTCCTTGTGGGACATAGAACTCTCTATCGTGCCTCCATGTGGGACAGAATTGTCTATCGTGCCACCCTGTGGGACATAGAACTGTCTATCATGCCTCCCTGTGGGACAGAATTGTCTATCGTGCCACCCTGTGGGACATAGAACTGTCGTCTATCCATCATTATTTAACTAAGCATTGGCAAGAACATTTTTTGTTGATTAACACACTAGCGAGAATTATCTGAGCATATTTAAGATGTGTTGGTTTACTGATTAACCCTTTTATATTGATAGCAGCATTGATGTGCCTCCGAGCTTGGTTTCCAAGGATTTAGGCACGATAGAAGTTATATGGGTGATTCCAGATTTTTAGTGTAATTTTGTGTCCTCAGTATATTCCGACCTATAATTTGGCAAACAAAAAATCCACTTTCATGTACTGTTATAGCTGCTAATATGCCATTAAAACGAGTCATAATTCACTGTGATAATTCAAGGATATCGTCTATATTAGCAAAATGTCATATAGGGAAATATGTGCAGTCCCATGTGGGGTGGTTGGATTTTCTTTGCATTATCTGTTCATCATCTGCATGATTTACAGTCTAACACTATTCAGTGAAGACTTATAAATATTATGTACTAAAATAGAAAAAAAAATCTTATTATAATTGTTTAATTTGGTACTTACTGATTGAATAATTTTGTCCAACAAAAATGTCAGTACTGTTACGGTGTTTATATATAAAATTGCAGAAGTTTGTTTAGCTGCATAAATATGATGGAAGCACTGATGAGATAGCGAAAAATTAGAGGTCAGAAACTCATGGCATTAGAGTTATTATATTTATGGCCATTATTTGAATACATTGTAAAAAATCATGGTCAGTTGTTACTTAATTAACTCAATGTCAAAATATCCCACTGACCCAGTCTTTTATACAATCAATACTATGAATATACCCTATGAAAAGATCATCATGTGAGTGATAACATGGATATAGTTTTACTTAGACTTCGCATTTAACCCACTGATGTCAGTGCTGTTACGTTTCGTTTACGGTCAATCCTGTTACATTGAGTATGTAGCAGCACTGACATTTAGTTACCCAGCAGCGACGAGATGCTGATCCATCTAGAAGAGAAGAGCATCAGATAAATCTGCAGAGCAAACGTGGTACCCCAAGCTGAAGACTTGGAAAGCGAAAACAAATTCTGACCAATCAGATAGCGAAAAGATCACATGAAAGCATTGGAAGCTGGGGATACCAGCAATCAAGTAAACAAAAAAATAAGACATGATGATAGTTTTGGCTGCCATTGGAACACCTACATCACCCAGCCATTGTATAACGAGAGAATAGACAGGAACGTGGCAGGGTGCAAGTGAATTGGAACCAAACGAAGTGTTACCAGGAACTAAAGGTTAGGCTCACATTTGAAAAAACAGATGAAAAGGACAGAGAAATACAGGAAAAGATACCAGCGTGCCACCAAAGTTGAGAAGAAAGATGTATTTTGCATGCTGAATCTTCTTGGACAAAAACACAAAATCTGTTGCGAAACGTTCAAGCATCAACACCATCAAGAAATCATTGCAATACATCATTATGCAGAACATCCGACAGAAATACCAGCAGACTGCTACAAAAACACACCCATGCACTGAAGTCAGACTGGTGGGAAAGGAAGGCAGTGGAGCTGCAGACAGAAACGATATGAAGGGCATCTACAATGGACTAAAGGAGATGTGGGGACCCAAGAGGAAGGGACCTGTTCAACTGAAATCAACAGATGGAATGGAGAACTTCTCTGATAGCAAGAGTTGTGGCAAGATGGAGTGAACACTTCCAGAAGCTACTCAACGTCCCTGGCAACATAGACCACGAAGCTCTGGACAACATCCCGCAGCGCGTTACAAAGACAAGCCTCAATGAGATTCCATCCATGGCTGAAATAGCTAGAGCAATTGCCGGTGTCAGATAGTATATTGACCCGCGTAGAAAAGTGACCCGGGGGTCAAAATACTATAATAGAAAATTGACCTCCCCCTATGGAAAAATGACCCACCCCTTGTTTCTTTATGGATCTTTATTTTTTTATGTATTTAAGTAGTAATCACATTGAGAGTAATGTTTTGTTGATGTTTATGCAACATTGTACTTTGATTGATAGATTAATAATATTATGGTTATGCCATAATACTGTTTTCCAATTAAAGATCTCCTTTTTAAACTGACAATGTTCAATTGACATATTTTGTAGACACCAACACCAGTATTTTATTTCGTGTCCAATTCCATGGGAAACATTCTGCTAACTGCCTTAGATAAATGAAATGGTGTATGATTCATACAAGCATTACAATAAATATCCATTTGGTAATTACTGACTAAATATTTTACAGTAAGGGGGGGTCATATTTCTATGGTATAGTATATTGACCCGTGGCTTATAATAGTCAATGTTATACAACTATTTGGCAATTTATAAGGTTATATGATGGTGTATGATTCGTACAAGCATTACAGTAAATAAATATCCATTTGGTAATTATACTGGCACTAAATGGCAAGGATATGGCTTCCCAACTTCTAAGCAGGTTACCTGGTGAACCGTTTACCTCATCGAGTCAACTGCAATTGCTAAACCAGTTGAGATTTACTACCAAGTTCACCAAATAATAGGATACACTGACTCCCTTGCCAAAGAATAAAATAATTGGATGGCTTTTTTAATATCAATGACATTTGCTAACAGAAATAAAAAAAACTTTTTCATTTTTTGTGACCTATATTTAACATTAGATATTATCTTTTGAAGTGAAATACCTGGGTAGTTGTTTAGGTGCTGTAATCTAACATTATGATCAAAACCATTATTTCAAATATATATCCATAAACTATGGGGGTGGGTCATTTTTCTATAGGGCGGGTCATTTTTCTATAACTGAAAATCTATGGAAAAGTAACCTGGGGGTCATTATTCTATATAGAATAGTGACCCACGGGTCACTTTACCCCCGGGTCAATATTCTATATGACACCGGCCTGAAAGATGGTAAAGCACCTGGAGGAGATGGAATTCCTGCTGAAGTATGGAAGCACGGAGGAGACAATCTGTTCAGCAGACTGCACCAACTAATCAACAATGCCTGGGAGGTGGGTTCTGTACCACAAGGAAGGATGCCAGCATTGTAACCATCTACAAGAAAGGTGACCGAACAGACTGTGGGAATTATAGAGGAATCTCTCTTCTTTCCATAGCAGGCAAGATCTTTGCCAGGATCCTCCTCAACAGACTATCTACCCACATAACACCAAAGGTAGTTCCAGAGACACAATATGGCTTCAGAGGTAACAGGATATGATATTTTGTCTCCGACAGCTACAAGAAAAGTGCATTGAGCAGAACCGACCACTATACATATATGGTATTTGTCGATTTCAGTAAGGTGTTCGATTCAGTTGGGAGGACCAGGCTATGGCAGTTACTGTGGAAGTATGGATGCCCAGAGAAATTCACAACTATGATCGAGGCTCTACATACTGGAATGATGGCGAATGTTAGTGTTGGAGGGGAAGTCTCGGAATCGTTCAGTATGACAAATGGGGTCAAGCAAGGTTGTGTACTGGTCGGCACGCTCTTCTCCATCTTCCTATCAGCAATGCTCGACAAAGCTTTCCGAGACATGGGGGATGGCGTCTACATACAGTCCAAATAGAGCGCTGACCTATTCAACGTCGAACACTTCAAAGCGAAGACCAAGACTACTCGGATACTGATGAGAGAGCTGCTATTCGCAGATGACAGTGCACTGGTTGCACACTCTGCTGAAGAGATGCAGAAAATAGTGAATGCTTTCTCCAATGTGTCAAAGAAGTTTGGCCTGAAGATTAACATCAAGAAGACCGAGGTGCTGTATCAACACAACTCTACAAGAACCCGAGAGGAGGATATCATGGTTGATGGAAACAACTTGAACTCTGTTCTGGAATTCACCTACATCAGAAGCACTATATCATTGACGATGAAATACAGAGGAGGATGGCCAAGGCTAGTGCATCTTTCAGCTGACTATGCCAGAGACTCTGGAACAATCACCATGTGTCCATGTGGGTTAAAGGCAAGATATACCGTGCAATCATACAGAGCCGAGGCCTGGAAGTGTACAGACGACAGGTGAAAAAGCTGCATGATCTTCTGATCAGAAAGAATCTCCGGTGGATTGGACACCTCATGAGGATGTCACCAGACAGGCTACCAAAGCAGATTCTCTACTCTCAACTGTCTTCTGGTCACAGAAAGAGAGGGCGCCCTCGTCTCCGGTTCAAGGATACCATCAAGAGAAACCTGAAGCTGAGAGACATAAAGACCGACTCATGGACATCACTCTCACAGCAGAGAGATAAATGGAGAGCAATAGTCAAGTGATTGAAGCAGTCTTTGTCGCATCGCGACCAACAGCATGATGATGATATCAGTAGGCTCACAAAAACTTGCAAAACCTATATTATTATTGTTTTTCATATATCATTTAGCGATTGTGGAATATATAATTATTGATCATTTACACTGTGTTTCAGAATTACATGTATTCTCAATATGTCTGTATCTACTCCAAAATATACCTCCATCCACCAGAAAATGTCGCCTAATTTACCAATAATAGAAGTACAAAGTTGATGCTGAAGTTTAAATTAATTAGCTTTGATGGATGTAGCATTATTTGAGAAGAAAACTGTCTTTTGTCCCATAACAGCACTGACATAATTATTTTGGCATATCGTATTTATTGGATATTACAGATTGATTATTGGGTTTAATTTGATCGATGCATATATCACATTTTCAGAGAAATATATAGAAGACAATAATAAAGTTAAAGTGAACTTAAGAAATAAAATTTTATTTTATTCATCTCCTGAAATGTACCGAAAGTCTGGAATCACCCATGTTATTAGTGAAACATTTGAAAAATCCAGGAAAGCTGGCACTTGAGTCTTGACAGGCCTTCTGTAATATGAACACATTCAACATAGCACTTAAAATCTATTGTACATTTACAAATGCTTATTACATTACAGAAATATATACAAATAAACTCAATAAAAGGGTGGTGAAATGTATGCATGTTCAGCCGTACGATAGTTCAATGGATAAAAAGCAACCGTAGGTGACCAAACGTGCACATTTTTACTTTATGTGCTTAACACATTTAGCAGACATTAGCACGCAGCCGCCGACAGCGGAGATCAGACCGGGTACGAAACCAAGTCGGAACTGCAACACTGCCAGCAGTTAGACGCTATAAGTCCCGAGCTTGATGGCCTGACCACTGACATTGCCAATGATGCCACCCATACCGCGAGAGGGTTACGGCACAGATCTGCTAACTCGTTAAAGCACTAGGTTTTCGCACCTCCACCATATCGCTTGCTTTATTTATTTATCGCTACTGCCACGCATCCGCTGAAAGCAAGCCAGTAAAACAGCCGATGTTGTGCTATGGGCAGAAGTTATATACGGTTAGGGTTAGGACGATGCAAAACACCGTAAATGGCAAAGGCCCGAAAGGAAGTATTCGTAACGCTCCCGCCTTTTTAACGAGACTCGTCGACCAATCACTCAAAACCGTGTCACGGCGCACGCGTTTGTCCGGCAATAAAATCCATGTCATAGCGCACGCGCACGACCGTCGCTTTCGTCTGCGCTAAGAGCAGAAGAGCCTACCGGGAAATGTTTTCATTATTATGAATGGAAATATAAGCATCATGTAAACAGACGGAAACAAAATAAGTGTCTAGGCAATTTCAGTAGGTAAGAACGATTACGTAGTTATTGGAAAGTAAGTGTGTTGCGTTAATATGCGTTATAACGTCCTGTTTTGTTTTGGTTATGCGCGTCAATGTGACAATGAGACGGTGATTCAGCGACTGACAGCTAACGTCACATGACATGATAACTCATTACATAGACAGATTCTAAAAGGCGACTTGGTTCTAGTTAGCAGTACCAACTGAATGTTGAATGTTACATCCGCCTTCAAAGCCCGGTCAGAGCAGTAATAGGCTGTAGTTTATAATAACCTAGTCCTAGACTCCTCCTAGACCTAGTCCATAAAATAAATAAATATACTTGTATTGTTTATACCAGTGCCGTGGTAGTATAAATTAATCTAGTTAAAACTATTCAAGGCGCTTTACATGTACACGTAGTAGTAGATATATACCACAATGTTGATATATAACCAGGCTCTAAACATTGGGGACTCTGTACATATCCCTTGTGAATTGGAGAATCACGTTAATGTTGATCCTGTCCCAGTTTGAGACATAAAAGAACCACTGAGAATGACAAGCACCCTGCATGGCAATGACCACCCTCAGTGTTAGCATAGAAGGTCCATTTGGCATAAGTCTTAAGTTAAGATGATAAATGTTCTGAAAAAGGCTGCAATGACTAGTTCAGTGAGACCTTGTAAGATCATGACTTTATAACCACAAAATATACAGTTAATAGAGCATAGTCAAGTGCTGGGAATAACATGAACTAGAACTTGAATGAGACCAATATAGAATGGTTTGAGGGCAAAATGCAATAAATGTATAGGAAACTTTTTGTTCAGAATCACTTCAACCTAATGTAATACACTTGTTTTTCCCAAACGTGATGTATCCCCTTTAATTTCATTGCCTAAAAGTGTGTTTGTTTTCAAAATGCGATAACTGCTGAATTTTCTTTTCTCCAAAACATGATATATCCTATATCAGCAACCTCTTGGCATCTATGACATCTAGTGAAATCAACAATTGATAATTTGCAAGAATACATTAAACTATCTTTAAAACTTAGGAAATGTAATTCAGATGAAATGTACATGTTGCAAGATAAATTAATTTCAATCACCATTGTGGCATTAATAACACACCAAAATGCTGCAACTGCCAATAAAGAAACAGAATATGCTAGAAACAGAATATTCCAAGCCTAACCTGATGGGGTGGATAGATAAATACCACTAAATGTGTTGATAACTATGACTAAATGTATTGTTTGCTTTTTTATTTGGAGTTCTAGTGGAAATTCAGAACTTTGACACTTCAATAAATGTTATTTTGAAACTTATTTATTACATTGTTTCTTGGCAAGATTAATGCAGTACTTTGTTTTCCAATAAAAAATTGAAATTAAACAGTTTATGAAAACTACTCAAGATAACTAATTCAGATAAGGCTTCACCATAATTATGTCATGACATTATCGTAAATACTATGTTCCAGGCTTATTGTTGCGT
Organism: Ridgeia piscesae; assembly: GCA_025642075.2. Classification (NCBI taxonomy): domain Eukaryota; kingdom Metazoa; phylum Annelida; class Polychaeta; order Sabellida; family Siboglinidae; genus Ridgeia; species Ridgeia piscesae. The sequence goes on from JAODUO010000156.1 coordinate 416,305, forward strand.
TAATGCTGTGCCGTTAAAGCTTGTGTAGCTTAGCGTCTGTTTGTGTAATTTTGTAACGTGTTTTGACAAAGAATGGCATGGATATATCGCATTTTGATGAAAAGCAACATGTGATTTGTCGTTAAAAAAACCCGACAAAGATATCAAATTTTGTAACCAATATCTTAGATTTTATGTTATCTGAATGTGATACAAATGTTTACGACTACCCTCTGAGGCTCTGAGGGTGAAACACAAAAGTGAGTTCATCTGAAAATGCCAAAAACTGGATATACAAGTGTATCGCTTTTTGCCCTCAATCCCTTCATATATAATTATTATGTCATATATATATATATATATATATATATATATATATATATATATATATATATATATATACACACTGTATATAATTATATATACAGTACTCATACATGTTAAGTTTTGGAAATGCCAATGTGGGAGATTTATACGTAAATCGGAGGGTTTCGGGGGGGGGAAACGGTATTGTATATGTAAATCGGAGGCTCTTGGAAAATGGGGCTATTATATGTAAATTAGGTTTTTAACCATAAATGCAAATAATATAATACAAAAAGGAATAAATTCCACTGATTAAGATATTGACATAGATATTGTTATATGAATTAACTTACTCTGGAGCAAAACCATTCTTGGAGCCATGAACAATATTCAATATTAACATATATTTTTATTATCACTATATAATACCACGAATATAATAAATTCCCTGGTAATCTCATATAAAAAATTATGTGTTGCTGTTTGGCCCACATGAATTAAAAAGAAAGCTAAGCCTTGGTGATAGAACAATAAATATTATAATGTTCAGTAATTTACTTCTTGTGTTCTAGGTATAGGCCTAACATTGGCATATTTGTTCAGCTTCTGATATGTATCATAGGTTGCAAAGAATCCCTTGCATGAAAAGCAGCAGCATCTACATGATATTTTGTTACACAACTAACATAATCTTTACATGTGAAATTTGAATATGGAATTGATTTTCATGAGCTGGACTGAGCCATGGTGACACAGGCCCGACTGGAGATATTTAAATATGCATGTTTTCGTCTGTTAATGATGTTTTTCATTTACATGTCAAATGTACTTAAACAATAAAGCGCTTAGCAAAGGTACATACATTTACAAACATGCACATGTAATGTAGATGTATGGATGGAGATTATTTGTATAGATGTAAACGGATTGCAGTTTGTTGTACAAGACTGGAACGTACACAGTGGGCGATAATATGGTATCGAAGTGGCTCGCGGCATTTCTATAAAGCTGGTAAACAATGTCAGCGACAGGCAAGGTGTAGGTCTTGTACTCAGGTATTTATTAGACTGTTTTTAATGTTCAGTCATCACAGTAAGTCGTGATTTAAATAATTCCAATTCAGGTCATTGTTCAAATCGTTGTCCGCGCCTGCGAGCGCCCTGTGAGCATTAGCTCAGTCTCAGACTCGATTGCAATTAGTTAACTGGCATTGCTATTCATTGTGAGGCGACTGTGAAAAACACTTGAGACAATGCCCAGCCAGAAATAAACCAATTATCCGCACCCAGTAAGGTAAATTACGTACAATTTGTTTGTTTTGGGTGGACTGAAAACCGGAAAGAGCCGGATGCTCCCGCAATTTTTTTCACTTATGTTTCGACGAAATTGCGGGAGATTGTTTCTCCCGCGCGGGAGATATGGAGATTTTCCTGTAATTGCGGCAGTCTCCCGCTGAATGCGGGAGATTTAACATGTATGAGTACTTAGTCCCCCTCATATATGGCCCACCTCGCCAACGGCCACATTTTCATTGCATTAGCGATTTCTAATACAAACTACCCCTCACCAGCAGCCACCCGGCTAATGCGGCCAATGGCCAGGGTTGTATGAAGAATCTACCAGGGTTCTTGAATATACCCCTCTTCAGCAGCCAATTGGCAGTCAAAAACGGCAATTTTTAATCACAGGTCAATCACAAATTAAATAGGCCAGTTTGCCATGAAACAGGGGATTCATCAATGGTATGGCCATTTTAGATTTGCTGAAAGGTTAGCCTGACAAAATAATGTATTGTTTTGACCACATTTTGCCTTGGTAGAGCTACCCTAGCCTAGACAGGAGGTGTATATACAGGCAGGCTGGATAGCCATCCAGGACCTAAGGCAGGGCTAGGCTAAGGTCAAGTAAGGTTAGCAATACACAGTGTTGGACAACAACACTGACATTCCACTGTCTGTACACTGTACAGTACTGTCTCAGCACTACCACAATTTTTAGAATAGCACGTTCACTGAACCACTAGAATCGAAGCAAGTGCAATGCATTAGGAATCAAACAAGGCAGCAATTACCACTAAACAACAAGCATCTCTACTATTTTATTTGGAATTCTACACAAAGCCATCAAGTATGAATTAACATACTGCAAAATAACATTAAATACACATTTATTATCATCAGCATGAATTGAGTGCATGAAATGTTTAATTTTTTGCCATTTGCCACCATGTGAATGTAGAGTCAGAATATGTAGAATGTCATAAACAAATCTGCCAGGTTTTATACATGTATATATTCTTGACTGGTATCTGGCCTGGGTGGCCTTCAACTGTGGTGATGCATCAGTTACTTATACACCAGGTCACCAGCCAGTGAGAATGGCTGATGTATTCATGAATGGGGGAGGCATGCGTAATTAATAATTTGTTGCCTGCCTCAGACTGGTAACAATCAATACTGCTGCCTTGCCAGACGCAGACACTGCTTCGCTGCAGCCAGCATTGGCACATAATGTAACTGGAGAGATTCTGCAACAGAGGTCCATTTAGGGGAATTACTGATGAAATAATCAGAGAAACTGAAATGTTACCAACTCGCCAGATGTAAGGACCAAGGAGTATCGGAGTGGAGAGAATTTTTGGTTGTAATCAGCAGCACAAGGCGTGGTGTTTGTGTGGGTCATTATCATAGCTTTTTGGAGGATGTCTCATTTCTGCCAGATGGGACTTAACATACACTGACCGACCCAGTTGTCTGGACTAGTATGTTTATTCATTACAACCGATGAACAGGTAAGTAACATGGAGTTAACTTATCAGGGTTGGTTGTATGTTTTTAAAAATTTGGTAATATAAAAGATTGAGATTAAAGCCATGTATGAGGGATTGGCAAATGAATACGGTTTGTGTCACCGTTCATTGACCCTATAAAACAATAGTTGTTATACATACACATCTTCTTGTCAGGGGTGATGGCCATCAAGCTTATCAATGTATTTGGTAGACCTCTTGATCTTTGTATATGGTGATCAATGAGCTAGTAATATTACAGAAACATGTAAAACTGGTCACCAGCTGATCAGATTCATGATAGTAAATATTGTACATTATTGAAGAAATTGTCCTGTTCATTTGGAAACTGAATATCTAGGGAAGACTGGTCGCAACATTGGTCGTTGATTTCTGTTTTTTCCACTACCTGTTCCTGCTCTGCTCTCTCTACCAAACATCTCCCCACTGTCCATAAAGCACATGATAAAAAATGTACTCGCTTACAGCGATTGACACAGGGCAACAAGATTACTGTAATTTTCAACATTTATAGATATTTTGTTCTTAGTCAGTTTCTAGTGATGTAAATTTCCGTTTTTGCCAATTCATGGCACTGAATACAACAGGTAATAATTTCTAGACGAATCAACTGCAACTCATATGTGTCTTCCCATGGGCTGGAGAATGGCTGACCAGTCAACTTATTCATTGAAAAAAGTAAATAACTCAGTTAATCAGTATACAATCATTGCCACTTGTTGGACCTATCCAAGGACACCTATAAATGAACTCAGAAAGAAACAAGTGAACCTGGGAGGAGATGCACTTACAATATCACCAAGTGGACCAGGGAAGAGATGTACTTACAATGTCACCAAGTGGACCTGGGGGAGATACACTTACAATGTCAGCAAGTGGACCTGGGAGGAGATACACTTACAATGTCACCAAGTGAACCTGGGAGGAGATACACTTACAGTGTCACCAAATGGACCTGGGGGAGATACACTTACAATGTCACCCAGTGGACCTGATGGAGATACACTTACAATGTCACCAAGTGGACCTGGGGTAGATACACTTACAATGTCACCCAGTGGACCTGATGGAGATACACTTACAATGTCACCAAGTGGACCTGGGGGAGATATACTTACAATGTCACCAAGTGGACCTGGGAGGAGATACACTTACAATGTCACCAAGTGGACATGAGGGGAGATACACTTGCAATGTCACCAAGTGGACCTGTGGCAGATACACTTACAATGTCACCAAGTGGACCTGTATGAGATACACTTACAATGTCACCCAGTGGACCTGAGAGGAGATACACTTGCAGTGTCACCAATTGGACCTGAGGGGAGATACACTTACAATGTCACAAAGTGGACCTGGGGGAGATACACTTACAGTGTCATCAAGTGGACCTGGGGGAGATACACTTACAATGTCACTAAGTGGACCTGGGGGAGATACACTTACAGTGTCATCAAGTGGACATGGGAGGAGATACACTTACAATGTCACTAAGTGGACCTGGGAGGAGATACACTTATAATGTCTTCAAGTGGACCTGAGGGGAAATACACTTACAATGTCACCATATATCAGGAGCATATATATGCAAAATGAAACAAAAGGGCTTTAGAAGGGCTAGAAAAAAAAGTAAACTAAATTTTGGTTTAAAAAACCCCACTTGGTATAACAAAGGGCCACACCAAATACGGGCCCAAAAAATACATTTAATTTTGGAAAGATAGATTAGGAAGGGGGGGGGGTTATTTTATATATAAAAAATTTATCCAAGCTTTGAAAAAAAATTAGAAAAAGAAGCAAAAGGGGGCTGTCGGGTGTAACATAGTTACAGGAAACCAACATTAACTGTTTGGGGTTTTGTATGGAGTCCAAACATAAGCATGGAAGAGAATGAAAAAAAACATAACACTATAAAGAAGTGAGTAAACAGGATTGTATTATTATGGGGGATTTTAACCATGGGCATATACAGTGGACATCTCTCAAAGGGGCGGGGATCAAGATTTTTAAAATTTTGTACAAGATAGTTTCCTTTCTCAACATGTTTAGAAGCCCCGGGGCGGGGAAAGTGTTAGACATAGTATTGAGTACAGAAGGAATTTGTTGATAATGCAAGATATGTGAGCCACTGGGGTAGGGTCACAACCAGATACATTTTTATCAAAGTAAAGGGGAAAGGAATAGAAAATAAGGTACAGAAAAAAATTTCAAAAAAGGGAAAATATAAGGACATGAGGGAATATTTGCAAGATAGACTGGAATAACACACTGAAAAAAGACAGCAACAGAATGCTGGAATATTTTTAAAAAGTGAAATTTACTGGTCGTTGAAAATTTGTCCCCTTGAAAAAAAAAGGGGAAACGGTAAAGAAGAAAAACTTATCGAAGGAAGCCATTAGAAAAAACAAGTACAAGCAAATGATTGGGGAAAACATATAGACATACCGGGAAATGAAGAAGACATAGCATTTATAAAGAAGCACTTAATCAAGCTACAGCTGAAATTAGAAATTCAAAGAGAAGCTACGAAAAAAAAATTGCTTTTAATATAAAACATGACAGCAAGAGTTTTTATGCGTATTTTTGAAGTAAACAGAAAGTTCAGGATAAGGTCGGTCCTCTAGAAGGTAGTGATGGAAACATAATAACAGAGGGATTCTTAATGGCAGAAAACCTAAATGAGTACTTTAGTTCGGTGTTTACCAGGGAAGATATTAGTATATTACCAGTACTTGAGACTAAGTTCAAAGGGGAGAGAGTTTGACTATTTAGGACAACTAATTGTAACCCCAACAATGGTAGCTATGAAAATAAGAGATATGAAGGATAATAAATCACCTGGAGTGGATGGGTTTCCCTTCCCAAATTACTATTGGAAATTGTAGAACAAATCAGCATACCGCTTGCAACAGTGTTCAATTTGTCATTAGAGGAGGGAATAGTTCCGTTAGAATGGAAAGAAGCAAACATTACACCATTATTTAAAAAAGGTTCGAGAAACAAGTCAGAGAACTATAGACCAGTGAGTTTAACATCGGTGATTTGCAAACTATTAGAAAGACTAATTAAAGATCACCTGGTTGATTTTCTTTTTAAAAAATA